>CM053785.1:445465338-446065338 GCA_028749045.1 Cupressus sempervirens | reverse complement strand
GATCAAATTTCTAGTCTTCCATTAAACAACCTTTCCTCTAGAGAACATTTATCATTTTCTCTCTCGCATTCCCCTTCCTCAAATCATCCATCATCTTATGATATATTATCCAAATTCTTCTATTTATCTCATGACATTGAGCTTATCAAATAGTGATTGCAAACAAACTTACACAAATTCATAGTGAGACTAAATGATTTAAGAACCTTGTTCATTTCACCCCATTGCCAGTGAACAATCACAAACATTTCAATACAATTCAATCAAACAATCAATTTTTCCCTTACAAGATGAATCCTTCCTACTCAGGCTTAACAAATTTCACTATCAAAATCAAGTTCATGGCAAGCATGGTGGATTGAATGACTACTTGGTCATAAGGTCTTTTTATTTTATTTTATCTTTGTGTGTCAGTGATAGCCTTTCTAAGTGTGCCTCGGTCTTCAATATCTTGGTATCATTTGAATGGTTTAACCTGATTACACATGTCATTTTGTGATATGATCTATTTTCATGGTTCTTTAGCACATCTTTGTTGACTTTTGAGTTAGGGTTATGCATTGCTCACTGGGGGCAATGGGTTAGCACACTTTCCACCAAGATCTATAACAAGACTTTGCGTGTGCCCAGACCTCTCCAGTGCATATATGTCATTTTTTCCATCATGACTCGAAAACCTACATCTATTGTGTTGAGAGTCTAGTCCACGCAAAGGCATATTGTTATCTATGCTATTATAGAATTTGATGGATAACTCCTCTTGCAATATCAAAATAAGG
Source organism: Cupressus sempervirens (assembly GCA_028749045.1). Classification (NCBI taxonomy): domain Eukaryota; kingdom Viridiplantae; phylum Streptophyta; class Pinopsida; order Cupressales; family Cupressaceae; genus Cupressus; species Cupressus sempervirens. The sequence continues at coordinate 446,064,559 of CM053785.1, read as the reverse complement.
TGTACTCTCTCATATGAACACAACTGAATCTCATGCATTCATGTAGTTAAGTTGCATTTAGATTAATCATTATCCACTTCACCCCGCTTCATGTCGATCTTACCAACAAGTCATGCAAGGCCTTTCCTTAAGCATTTTTCCTTCCCTTTTCCTTCCTATGTCTATTTTAAAAAAAATGGGGCAAAATATATTCATTTTCACCCCATTTCCTCGAGGGGGCACCCTCCTCCCCTATCGTCACCCTTAGGACTCCTACCTTCTCTTGGGCAACCTATATATTTTTTTCTTTGATATGATGTCATCCGAACATCACATCAAAGAGAGGCAAAATCTAGACACTTAAAATCATTCCAAAAGTCTATATTAATTTATTTAATATTTCCCTTGACATTATAATTATTTATTTATTAATTAATTATATTTATCATTTTCTTCTACTTATTTAATTAAATTTAATTAATTAAATAAGTTCATTCTCCTAAGTATTTAAATTTAATTTAAATACTCTTAGCCTTAATGTGTTAAATTAATTTAACATATGATCCTCCATCATCCCCTTTTTTTAAATAATTTTTTTTACTTTAATCCTCACATCTTATTAATTCCTCTAAACCCATGATTAAATTAAATTTCATTTAATTTAATCTTAAGCCTAACCTATAAGCTAGCCTATAACCATAATTTTCATCCTCTTAAGCCTACCTCTTCTCTAATCCCACTTAATCATTCTTAATCTCCTTCTTGATCCCCCTCATTAGCCTAAGAGTGTGCTCACACATGTGTGAGATGGCATGCCTACACACTCCCCTTTGCACTCTTGTCTCCCACACTTCTTCTCAAGTTTGCTCACACATGTGTGAGAAAACTTTGAATTCTTGACCATTTGCATGGCTTGCATGTCACCTTGTGTGGCATCTACATGGATGCCACCTCACTAAGCCCTCCCTCAAGCCTATAAATAGAAGCCTTGTTTCAAGCATTTGCATCTCTCATTATTGCATCGTTATCATGTTGGTTTGAGATTTGAGTTTTTAGTTGAGCTTGCATAGTAGCTTTCATGGTAGTTTTCATGGTGATTTCTAGATGCATACTAACCATTTAGTAGCTGCTTTAGATTTTCATTTGCATCATTAGCCTAGTTTAATTATGCATTCACATTCCCTTTGCATTTACATGTTAGTATAGCTTGCATAATTAGTTAGTTTTCTTGGTTTCATTTCATATTCATCTTTGAATGCTTTCAAGTATGGCTTTCGCCATAGCCATTTCTTGAGGCTTTCTTCATCTTATGTAGCTTAGGTGCATATTTCATCATTATTCACATCTTTGCAAATCCACTCAAGAGATTCACTACATTGTTGTGTTTGGGAGAGCACACCAAACATACTCCCCATCTTAACACACCAACAAGGCCTCTAATGGGTGCTCTTGTTGAGCTATAGAAGTGGCTTGAGGGCTTGATTTTTTGACTGCTTTGAGTTGCAAAAAATCAAGCATGCATTAGTTAAAGTTTCTTGCATTTTGATGAGCACTTGTTACATGTTTTGATTTGAGCTAATGTTTGTTTGTTTATTCATGCTCCCAACAGGTTATTTCTTCTAGCACACACATACTTCAAAAAAAATTAGGTTGTGGCTGACGTTGTGGCTGACATATGGCCAACATATGGCCGACATGTTGTAACCCTAAAGCAACATAAAATTAATTGTATAAAAGGGCTTAGGGTTAGGTATTTTTCATAAAGTTGTGATGTGAAATTGGTTCTTGTAGTGGTATTGAGTTGTAAGGGATTACAGATTGTAATCAAGTTATAATCACTAGATCATAATAATATTGGACTTGTTGTTCGGTGGACGTAGCCTAGGGATTGGGTGAACCACGTTAAATCTTGGTGCCTTGTGTTCTTTTCTGTGTGATCTATTATTTTCTGTTATTGGTTATATTTGCATGTAAATGTTATTTTCTATCTATGGTTTAATCCTAATAGTTGTAAGGCCTTCTAATTTATGATCAAATACTACTACATTCACATTCAAAATATCCAACAACAAATTCACACTTTCCAGTTTTGCTCTGCAATCCTCTTCGAAACTACATAAAAACTCTTCACTGACCTAGCTCCTAGCCTAAACACTCTATTTATACTAGCCATAATGGCTTATAGATCATTCTAGAACATGGAGAAGCCACAAGTCAGCTCTCATCAAATATAAAATGAAAATAAACCTAATATTAAATACACAAATCAGCCTACATCAGCAATTAATTGTCCTAAAATTGATGTCCACAAAAAATTTTGATATCTCGCAGCTTCGATTGAGTTAGAATTCATGCTTCAAATTGTTAGTAGATATCTAGGTCCACTACAATCCCTTAAGTGTGCAAATCTAATTTATTAAGGAAAGGTGTGCATCCATTCCAAAAGTTGAGCATAGAAAGCTATCACACAAAACTAAGAGAAATTGATGTTTCAGGAGAATTACCATAACTCCCATCCTATAAGGAGTTAGAACTTGCACTCTAGAACATCGATAGTACTCGAGGCCCTCTTCAATCCTTAAAGTACACAACCCTTAATTAATTATAGAAAATTAGTTACATGATCTACAACAAGCACCCAAAAACTAGAAAATGCAGTTTCAGCAAAACCTAGTTTCAGTAGTAAGGTAAAACCTAACAACATGCAGGATAGTAGTGCAACCTAGGATGCTCCTACATTACAAAAGATGATTGGCCTCGTATGGGGAATGACATCCTCACATAAGAACTAACACAAAAAAATTTAAAACATCCTAACACATGCAAAAAATGACTCAAAATGCATGAAAATTTCAAAACATAGTGAGATTATCGATGACTCACCAGAGGCCCGTAATCCATCAGCCGACTATGTCATCTAGAGCAGTTGAATCGATGCATACACATAGGGACCACCATATTTCTCTGTAGAGCTCTCTTCTTCACAAAAGAAAAAAGTACAAATGAATTGAAAATGACCCTTTGGGGCCATATTGATGTTTTGACCTAATTTTTCAAAGTGCTCTGATTGGCATGAAAATCACCCCCTAGCTAATTTGGCTACTATAAACTCATTTTCGAGATCGAATTTGAAATTTGACAAGAATTAAATAGCTTAAAATTGCATTTTAAAATTTTGGGACCAACGCAATCGAATGCTTGTGTAGCCCTTTTTTTTTATACTTTGTGAATCTTGGAATCTTTTCAAATCACATTTTCTTCAAATTTTCTAAAATTTCTAGAAAAAGTCAACTTTGATCAACTTTGGTCAACTTTGGTCAAACTTGGTCTTTTGGACTTCTAAATCACTTCAATTTGACTCCAAATTTTCTTCAAATTCTTCTAATCTCTTCTACATTATTCTAAATCTCTAATTTCTTGAGTATACTAGTTTGCATCACTATTCTAGTGTGTCATCTTTTGATTTTGCTCCTGGGGGGGTAGGATGATTACATCATTGAATCTTCCAAAACTAGCTTCAACTTAATCTGAACCTTATGTTCTTATCAATTGGGGCATCTCATCACTTAGGGCATCTTGTTCCTCTCTATTTTGCATCTATGACACCTATCTTATCTTTTGATTAGTTGATCAATCTTATAACAGTTCTTGTTAGAGTTCAATGGATAGGTATTGAGATATTCTAACCCTGACTCTTAAGGATCCAACCTCATTCAAGGGATGATTCTATGACTCATGATAGGTCTTGTTATCTTTTATGGACCAATATTCAGGTGTTATATCTGGACTCTAGGGGATTAAGCTCCAGTCTAGAGATAATTCCAAACCCTTGCTAACAATTAAGCTTCATTCTAGAGATAATTCTAACTCTTGCTGAGAATTGAACCTCATTCTAGGGAAAATTCTAAGATATTTCTTTCGATTATTATTCAATGGATAGGTATTCAGATAATCAAACCCTAACTCCTAAGGATTAAGCCTCATTCTAGGGATAATTCTATGAATCATGATTAATCTTGTCATCTTCCAAATGGATAGGTATTGGGATAGTCTAACCTTGACTCCTGAGAATTGAGTCTCATTTTAAGAACAATTCTATTAAGTTTGAAAATCTTTGTTTTATCAATTTTGATATCTAGGTGTTCTATCTAGATTCCCTTAGGTTAAACTTCATTCTAGAGATAACTTTAAAAATCTTATCAATTTCAGTATCGAGGTTGTTCATTTGGACTCCCTAAGGTTAAACTTCATTCTAGAGATAACCTTAAAAAGTTTATTAGTTGTTCTCTGTATCATCAATTTTAGAATCAATCTCATTTCTTAATCTATGTTTCATACTTCTGATTTCTTTGAATTGAACATGCTACTTGTGCATTCATTCAAAGAGGGACAAATGTAATACCCCAAAATTGGCACATTGCCATGCTAAACCAATTTTGGTCTATTTGATCAATCTTACTTCTATTTTACCAAGTAAATTTGATTTTTATAATTACTACTTGACTTAGATGTAAAATACCAAAAACCCTAATTTGTATTAATTACACTCTTTATTTAATCCCTAAGTATTGACTCAAATTAGCTACATTAAACCTATTAATTAAGTTAATTTAGTTATAAGTTCTCATACTTTGATTAAATTAAAATTACCTTTTTAGCTAATGTACAAGGGAATTAAATGTATTTGATTTAATAAGATATATCCTCATTTTAATTTATTCAATTAATTATTCAATTAATTAAGATTATGCATTTATGAGGTCATATCCTAATTTTTTAAATTAAATATACTCTCCAAATTCTCTCTTTAGTTTCGAAATGGAAATTCTAATTGAACTGGAATTGAAAATGGAATGAATTTAGTTAACCCTTTCTCACACTTAGAAGAGGATCAATTAACTCTCCATGACACTTAGAATTGAATTAGTTAACTCCATATGCACAAGGAAGTTTCTATTCCAACTAAATATCAATTCCAATCTCAACCATCAATCCAAATTGATCTTGACCATTGATCAATTCTGAAATTTTATTTAAGAAGCATTTGATTCCTCATTACAGGGGTTACAAATTGAGAGTATTGAATTTATGTTGAAATACAATTTTTCTCATACATTCATAGCTTTATATTATCTAGCATAATAATCTCATTTTAGTGTTAAAATGCATACATTTAGATTAAAATGTTTATTTTATTTCTAGATTAATTGCATACATCTAGCTTTAAATTTGTGTATCATCAAGCTTAAATAAATCCTTCATACTAGATGTTTGGTTACTAGCTTCTCAGTCTAAGAGAAATGACATAATCAATTTAGTTAGGTGGCAATAGATTGGTTTGCCAAATTATTTTGGAGGAACAACCTAATGTTCATTTTGGGATGATTTCACATATAATAATCATGTTGAAGTGTGTGTGAAGATCAAGTCCCACATTTCTCACATACAAATAGTTCATATCTTTTTCTTACAAATTACTATAAGGAAGGTTCCCATGTGGGTTTTCATATTGTATTTCAAAACTATGTACTTCCACATTTGTGGAGATAATAAGAAGCCAATATTCTATTCTCACAAATTATTGTTGTTTTTATGTTTCTGTTATGTGTTTTTTATATTAACGGTACACCCTTCATCATACTTGAATATAATTTTTCTTTCATAACACAACAAAACCCTACATTTGGATCATTCTACTAAAATTCATAAAAATACCAATCTTTTTACCCCAAACATTATTGAACCTATCATCCAAAAAATTTTATTGTTAGTAAGAAATTATTATCCATACCAAAAAAGATAGAAATATTTCCCATTTAAGATTGTTCAATTTTGAAGGCTCAAGTATGATATCATCATTTAGAGACAATGAAAATGTTTTCAACTCTGGAAGAGATGACTTACTCTTTTTTGTTAGAAATAGATATTATTGAGATTGGGGGGGGTAGGGTGAATCAGTATTTTCAAATTTTTTTCCCACAACTGGATATTATTAATTACTTTGCCACATGCATAAGAAAGTAAACCAATAATTATGAATAGTATAATTAACCATACACAAAGAGAGCTCATAATACCATATATTGTTAACTAGAGAAACCCTGGCCAAGGGAAAACCCTGATAGAAATAGAATCCACAAGATGATTCACTATATAAAGAATATGGTTAAGGATATTGACCCTGTTAGGAGTCTATAAAGAATGTATAGTGTCTTGAGTACCTATTAGGAGACTAGACCTTATTAGAAACCTCAACCCTATTAGGAGTTACTTCAACCTTGTTAGGAGTTGGTAGATCATATACAAATGTGTGCAAGAAGAGCCCATTACCCTAACATGCAACTATACAATTAAGTTCTTCAAAAGAATAGATATACATACAATAATGAATCACTTTCTATGCTTTGTAGTTCTTTTGATTAGATATATCAAATTTTTCTTCATACAAGCATTCAATAGCCTATAGATAATCTTCCCTCTACTTTGCTCAATATCATAAACAAGGAGTAACTATGCATATATCAATTTGCATCATATCTTGCATTATCATATCACATCACATATGTCTCTACTAACTTCTCAAATGAAGTTCTTAACTTATATCAAAAATATTGATAAACCCTTCCTCATTCAGCTCTCATATCATCCTTAGAGTTGGCTCATCAATACTTAATAATTAGAATAATTCCTTAAGTTGTAGAACTCAATTTGCTTACATGTTCTATTTTGTATTGTGGAGTATTTGGATTGATATTTCCTTCATAATTTGAACTCAATTATCCATACATGCATGCACACTAGTATACATCATCAAGAAGATGGCATGCATCACTAGTCAACTGTGTAAGAGAATATTCTACTATCAATAAAACTCATTGTGCCAATGTATCATTGTTTAATACTTAGACAATTTTCCATCAAAAATAATCATAACTAAACTATAAAGCATATGTTTTAGATTATGGTAAAAGAAGGTTTTGAAGGGACCCCAAAACCCTTTAACAACTAGAGAAAAGATATGGCAATAAAATGACCAAGAAAGAAGTCCTAAAATCAACAAAAAAAAAAAAGTTTTATAGGAACCTAAAAGCACAAACATAGTCCAAAAGAAGAGAACCCAAGTTTTATAGGGACCTGAAACCACTAAAATAGTTTAGACCAAAAACCAGTTAACAGGACCAAAAACCAGTACCAAGTACCACATCCAAAAAATATGACTAGAATAGGATAAAATCAAAGAACAAAAAACCCAAGGCAACTATTGCAGCTCTGTAATCATCTTGACAACCTCTTTACCAATCATAGCAGTATCCTGGATGGAATTAGTAGCCGAAGTAGCACAATCTTTTAGGGCTTTCTTCCTCGAGCTCTACCTTGTTCTTTTTCTTGGACCATCAGGAGATATAATATCTTCATTGACTCTTTTTCCAAGGCTCGCAGTAGCAGCACAGATACTAGATGTGACCTGTTCCATCCTTGTTCCACTTTCCTTTATAAGCATTCTGAGATTTTGCTCATATTTTTTGAGTTTATTAGGAATATCTCCCATTTTCTCTTCGAAATGGCTAATTTTGGCATGGTTGGTATCTTGGATGTGTTGCAGAGTTTCCACTTTCTTCTTCATCCCCATCAATTCATTATAAATCCAAGAATCAACATGGAGAATGGAGTTAGCTTTGAGCTTGGTAGAATGTAGGAAGGAGAGCTTGGTTTCCCTCTACAGAGAATCAATGGTACCATCTATAAAATCATGAGGAGGGGAGCCAACCATATCTACATGTTCCTCCTCCCTAGTCTCAATAGGGATCTCATTTTGAACAAGGTCCTCCTTGTCATGACCTCCAGTCTCTATAGTAGGTAAGGTAGGTTTAACCATTTGATCCTCCTCTCTCACCTCAACAAGATTCATAACAAGAATATCTTTGCCTTTAACCCCTCCACTAGAAATAGTCTGAATGTCCTCCTTCTCAAGGTTGCTCTATTTTGAATTTCCTTCACTTATGTCTGTCTCATTCCCTTTCTCAATTTTTCCTTTGGTCTCCAGATATCCCTCCAAATTTGAGCTAAAATCCCCAACATCTGTACCATCCTCTATCTCATAGATATCATTCTCTAAGCTAACAATATTCTTAGACTCAGAAACATCTTCCACAACTTGTTTTGAGTACTAGAGGGTTTACATTTGGGGTCCTTTTCTTTTCCTTTTACACTACTCTCCTTCTTAATGTTTTTTAAGTGAGAACCCTTATGTTTTTTAGAAGGGGTAGAGGATATAGATTTTTTTTTACAATAACCCTTTATGAGAAGAATCAGACCTTTATGCAAAATAGGATGAGACTCCTTCTTCCTATGAGCATGCAAACTTTGAAGCAAAGAAAACCACAAATAGAAAGGGAAAGAAAGTCTATCCTTATGCCTAAAATGATTGAGAAAAAAAAAATGAAATTTATGAACCCTTTTATTTCTACCATCAAGGATGAAATACTCACGAATACAGCATAGCACATCTACCAAATTTCTTTTATCTGCTCCACACCAAAGAAATCTCCATTCTTTTCCAGTTGTTGCTCCTCAGCATTCGACTTTGGAAATTTTTTGTAAGCAGCATTGGAGATACTGGTTTGTTTGGTGAACTTAATGCCATCCGTTGGGAGCCCTGTGATCTTAGCAATAAATTCCTCTATTAAATTCATAGTGACTCCATGAAGAAGGACCCTATCAGCAGACCAGTTATTAAAAAAGGTAGATGTGATATGGGGTTTAAAACCATGTAGTCTCTCTAGGTAACTAGTCACCTTCCCTTTCTATAAGATGTTCCAAACTTCCTTTTGAGCCTTCCATTCATCACACTTTTTAGGTTCTTACTTCCATGGTTCACCCCCCATATTCAAAAAATAGATAGAGCCAAGAACCAGAAACAAACAAACATAGAGAGCCAAGTTAAAATAAAACCAAATTTTTGTCACTTGAAAAGGAGCTTGCTTATTCAATGATACGTGCAAAGGCCACATTACATTCATATGAGTGTACTTCCTTAGGGAGGGTGATCTGACAGCCATAAGGTCACTCCATAAAATCATTAACTTTCTAATCCGGGCAAATCTTTCCCACTTTGGAGTGAATGGCATCATAATTAATGATAGTTTTTAAATCAACATGCTTGTTTAACTCATCAAGCCACTCACCTTATATCCTGATTGTACTACAAGATTAGATATCCAGTCAACAGCCCCATTGGCCTCCTGATAAGTATGGGAAATGACAACTTTTTCAAATTTATGTATTAGGGATTTGATCTCCATGACCATTGCTTCTATCATCCATGAAATTGAATTTTTGTTATTGAAAATGTTAACAATATTCAAAGAGTCACATTCCAACCATAGATTAGGGTATCCTAGATCAACTAAAATATTTATAGTGTATAGGGTAGCAGTAGCTTCAGCAATATGACTGTTAGAGTGACCTATAGGAACTGCGATCACATCTATTACATTTCCCACATGATCTCTCAAAACTCCTCCACATCTTGCTCTTCTCAGATTGCCCTTAGTGGCTACATCAAAGTTCCCTTTAATCCAACCATTGGGAGGAGTATTCCATCTTATGGTCGGTCTTGGATTATCAATTTTCAAATTAGGATCTTCAGATCACAAAGGAGTATCAAATTGAAAAGTTGGACCAGTTTTCCTCTGAGAAATAAAATTCTCCTTGAAGGCTTTAATGATATTTTATCCAAGCACCCATCCTGGTAATTCTTTATTTCTAAATATTATATTATTTCTTTCTTTCCAAATGCCCCACTAGAGATGAGGAAGAGTTAATTGAACATTAGGGTCCTTTGAAGGACAATTCTAGCTTTTAAAAGAAAGTTCGACATTGTTTTGGTGAACCCAGGTCAAGCTCCAATAGTTAAGAATCTCAGCCCAAACTTGTTGAGTATAAGCACAATTCATAAAAAAATGATCTCTATCTTCAAAACCATTTTTACATAAAGAACACCTATTAACCACATTAATGCCTCTTTTTTGCAAGTTGTCCAATGTCAGAATTTTATTTTGAAGCATTAACCAATAGAAGATATTAATTTTGGGTATGAGACCCTTAATCCAAGCATAAGACCACAAAGGATGATTGCACTTTTCCCTAGAAGAAAGATAGTAGAAACTTTAAATAGGCCACTTGGATCAGCATACCATATTATGTTATCTTCAAGAGATGTATAAAGAGAGACATCATTTAAAGACAGTTGAATGTTATTGAAACCTTGATCAATATCGGATAAATTCACCTAGGAATTATTCTGGCAATAATGAGAAACTAAAATGCCATATCTTTGTTTGCATATATCAACCTGAGCCTTATCCTAAAAATCTTCAATCAGAGGATGATCCTTTAACCAAACATCTTCCCAAAATCTCACCTTGTGCCCATTTCCAATTTTCTAGGAGCACCCTTTTACAAGAGTCTTCTTTGTCCCCTAAAGAGCTCCCCAAATGATAGAAGGGTGAATAACATCAGGAGAGGACAAGAAATCAACTAGAGAATTAACATTGAAAAGGTACTTATGTTTCCAAATGGTACTTCATTCCTTGTTATCATGATAAGTTCTACATCCTTGTTCAGCCAAAAGAGCTTTATTCATACTTCTAATTTTCCTAATTCCCAATCCTCCTTCACAGAAGGGCTTACAAACTTGATCCCAAGCAATTAAATGCATTCTCTTTTTGTCCTCAATGGAAGACCATAAAAAATTTCTTTGAATTTTTTCAATAGCCTCTGCAAATTTTAAAGGAATTCTGAAAAGGCTCATGGCATAAGTAGGTATGCTTTGGAGACAAGCTTTGAGAAGAATTAATTTACCTGCCTGACTTAGAAGATTACCTTTCCAACCTACCAATTTCTTGTTAAATTTATTAATGAGATCAACCCAAAAGGAATCAGGGACTTTCATGCCTAGAGGAAGACTCGAATAGGTTGAAGGGAGAGACCCTATTGAACAATCAAGGATCTTAGCAATTTTATTTTGTCTAGGAATAGGGGTATTGAAAAAGAAAAAAACACTTTTATTCTAATTAATCAATTGACCTAAGGCTGAAGAATATAAGTTAATGGCTTGCTTAAGACTTATGGCTTCCTTAACTTTAGATTTACCCATAAAAATAGTATCATCAACAAATTGTCCATGCAAACAAATAAGAGAATGGGAAGAGGGTTGCAAACCCTTAATGACTCCTCTTTGGACCAAATCCCCAATATATCTCCCCAAGCAGTTAGCCATAATAACAAAAAGAATGGGGGATAAAGGATCTCCTTGTCTCAAACCCTGAGAGGGATTAAAAAAATGAGTAAGAGCTACCATTAACCAAAACTGCAATAGAGGGAGTTGAAATCAGTTGAAGAATGACACTAACAACCTTTTGGTCAAAGCCAAAAGCATATAAATTTTTTGAGAGGAAAGCCCAATCAACTCTATCATAGGCCTTGGCTATGTCAACTTTCATAATAAAGCCCTAATTATTAGAACATGACAAGGAATGGATATTCTCATGAGCAAAGATAACAAAATTAAGAATTTTTCTACTTGGGATGAAGCCATTTTGTTGATCAGCAATGATCCAAGGAGTCACCAGGAGCAATCTAAAAGTGAGCACTTTAGAGATAATTTTATAGAAAGAATTACAAAGGCTGATCGGTCTAAACTGATCAGGAGAGTTAGCTCCAATTTTATTAGGAATCAAGCAAAGGAAGGTGGAATTTATTTCCTTCAGCATCTATTTTACTCCATAGAATTCCTTCACAGCATCACAAACATCTTTTCCGACAAGTTTCCAAAGTTTCTGGAAGAAAAACATAGGAAAACCATCTGGACCGGGTGCTTTGTCTCCTCCAAGAGAGCAAACAACTTTAAAGATTTCTTCATCCTTTGGAATTGAGCTTAACAATTTATTTTGTTCCTTCACAACCAATGGAGGAATCACTCTTAGGAAATTAGCCTGATTATCCAAATTAATATTAGGGTTAGCAGTCATTAGAGAAGAGAAGAAACTCACCATTTCAATAATAATGTCCTTATCCTCAATAATTTTTAAGTCTCCCTTTTAAAGATGTGAAATGTGAGTTTTGGCTTTGTGTTTAAGGGTGGAAAGATGAAAAAAATTGGTATTTTTATCCCCTTTGCTCAATCATATCAATCTAGACCTCTGTCTCCAATAGATTTCTTCTTTAGTAATGATGTCATGATATTGGGCCAACTTTTCATTTTCTTCTAAAAGAAGGTCAGGATTATATCCTTCTTTCTGAATTTTGTCCTGAATTTTTTGGATTTCCTCCTTCATAGAAGTTTTATTCTTGAAAATATTCCCAAAACAGTTCTTATTCCAAATTTTAACTTCCTTTTTGACATTTTTAAGCTTAGAGGAAACTCTAAAGAGAGTTGTACCTTCAATATCAATACTCCACCATTATTCCATCTTACTTTCAAATAGTGGGTGTTGCATCCACATCTTTTTGAATCTAAAAGGAAAATTCTTCTTAAAATTAATCTTTGCAGCAATGAAAATGAAAGGAAAATGATCCGAACCAATTCTCTAATAGGCTTCCAACTTGCAAATAAAGTCTTTAGTCTAGTCAGAAAAAATAAGAGCACGGTCTAACCTTGCCTAGATATAATCCTTACCCACTCTCTTATTACTCCAAGTAGATTGGATTCCTTGAAGATCCATATCCATCAAACCCTCTTTGTTTATAAACTCCATAAGGTCCAATCTCCCCTCCAACTAGGTAGCATTACCTCCCATTTTTTCATGATCATAGAGAGGAACATTAAAATCTCCCATAATTATCCATCATCCAGAATAATCATTACTTTCAATATTGGAGATAGCATCCCAAAACTTATTCCTTAGGTTCTTGATGTTGGGAGCATATATATTTACAATATACCGACCCTCCTTTTGGTCAACACTAGTAATATTAGCTATCATAAGATATTTACTGGCAAGCAGAATTGTTCCAAAGTAACAATTCTTCTTCCATAACATCAAAGTTCCCCCTAAAACACCCTCTGAACTACTAGCATTTATTGAATATTTTTTAAAGGCTTTAATCTGCTCAACTTTCTCTTTATCCATCTTTTTTTCTTGCAAAAGAAGGAAATCTAGCTTCTGTTCTCTAAAAAAATTCCTAACTACATCTAGTTTATGGACACTATTAAGCCCCCTAATATTCCAAGAAATAATTTTCATTTCTATCTTTTAGGGGTAAAATCTACAATAGTAGCTTGCCTACCATTGACAATATTCTGCATACTCTCTAACTCTCTGGTTTTCTTAAAGGTTCTTCTTCCAGGATGGCCTAGGGTACCAACATTTGGTTTCACCTTGAGTTGTTGATCCGCTCGATTTCTAGATATTTCTGGTGTAGATGTCTATTGTTTCGCTTTGGTTTGTTGATCTATTTTACTACTTCTAGTCTCTACCCCCTTCACAACTGTATTGCTCTCTTTTTTAGCCTTTTTCCTTTGATTTTGTTTAAGCTTTGAGTTTACTCCATTTTCCTTTGAAACTTCTAGGATCAGAGGATCATCTCTAGCAGTATCAAAATCATCCTGATAACTTAATGAGCCAAACACCTGAATCTCCCTAGACAGGGAGCAATGTAAATCTCCCTCCTCAGGTTGGATTCCAGATTCAACCAAGATTTTTCCCTCCTCAAGCAAGATCTTCTCATCTACATCTTCCCACTGATCTTCCATCTTTTGGTAAATAACAATTTGTTCAGGCACCATGGATTTAAGTTGAGATGCATTCCCTTCTTTTTCAATATTAACTCCCTTAGTATCCAGCTTAGAAACATTCCCTTGCTCATGAATGTTCTCAATAACCTTTTTTGCTTCAGCATGTTGAGCTATTAAGTCCACATTTTTCTTTTTCTCTTTTGGATGAGAAACTTTGGGTTTCCAAACTTTCTTTTACTGGATTTTAGCCTTTTTCACCTCCTTTTCAATGCTTGGGAAATTTTTACTTTTGGTAGGACAATTTTTAACCAAATGTCCCTATTTTTTACAAGCATAGCAAGAGTTTGGGAGATCTTCAAAAATAATTTCTTGGGTTTTTTTTACCAAGCTTGGAAATTAGTTCCACCTTATCTAGAAGATGGTTCAAAGCAGCCACTTTAACATAAAGTCTAGCAGTTTAAAGTTTAGTTCTAGTAGCCGTAGCATGATCTAGAGCCACCAGTTCACCAAAGAACTAGCAATACATTTAAAGATGTCCTCATGCCAAAATTCCAAAGGGAGGCCAGGGAGATGAGCCCAGATTGGAGTTGTTAAGAAAAAAGAATTTGAAAGATCCATATTAGGCTCCCATCTTTTAATAGTGAGTGAACATTTTCCAAAAGACCATGCTCCTCCACAAAGAACCAGATTCAAATCTTCCTTACAGTTGAAGATAAATGAGAAGAAACCATTTGACATGGGTGTTATATCTAGCTCTCCTCGAATAACCCATTTCTGTTTGACCATTTTCCTTAGCGACTCTAAATCTAGTCTTGCCCCTAAAAATTTCCCAACTAGGGTAAAATCCATGGAAGACATAGAAAAATCAACTAAAGGATTTGGGATAAAGATTTGAAACTCACCTTACTCCCAACAAGATTTAGAAGTCACCGGCAGGAAAGATGATTTACCATTGAGTTTTTTGGCAAATAGGGAGGACCAAGACCTTTGGCCTGATACCTTCTACCCTTCTGAGATCTTTTCTGTAATAGATTCACCATCCAAAGGGATTTTCTCCTTCTCAAGAGCCTACCTTGACAAAGCAATAGAAGTATCCAAAGGAAGGTCATGGAACCCACACTTACCAAAGTCCACATTGGCCAGAAGACAACAATCTATCCTGTCATTCTTTCTAGATCCCCCTACAGTTCCCCCTAGATCTATACCTCCCACTAGATTCTCCTTGATCAATTTCCCGCCTTCCAACATTCTAGCTAATTTAAAAATAGAGGGAGCACCCATTCCTCTTTGAGGATGTTGTAGCTTTAACTAAAAAGCATATGTTGACATAAATGAAAACCACATATCTCATCTTACTTGACTAATTGGCCATATTGCCAACAATCTCCCCCTTTGGCATTGATGGCAACATTTTGGGAAAATTGGCTAAGTTCCAAAAATGTTGTCATACCAATCAAAGTAAATAAACATACATAACATAGTAAAGACATTATATTCATGTTTTGAGAAAAAGATTATATCCATTATAGCTCCAATTACAAAGCTTGCTTGAAGTGAAACTTACTGCTATACTTCAAAATACAACTATACAACTTTAAATTACAATATTCCTTATCTCTCCCCCATTGACATCAATGATAAAGGTATCAAAAAAAAGAAAATCTTGTCAAAATCTAAAAGCTACATCAAAATCTGGAAAAGCAATCACTAAAGTTAGTCTCCAATTGTGCAAGGTGCTTCTGCCAATTGTCTTTCAGTGCATCTGACATGCTTTTTAGCAAACATAAGGCATGTGTGGCTAACTTTTTTGCATTCAAGTCTATAACCACAAACTTTTCATACAAATTTTTAGCTACCAAGCATTCCTCCAACTAATTTTGTAACAATATAATCTACGGGGATAAGTGGTCTCTCAAAAGTGAAAAATATTTTTGGGGCTTTATCTTTTTCTGCTTGTATACCCCGAATGCTATCATGAATTACTTCCATTATATGCTCAAATTTCTCTAACTTCTAATCTTTTTTTAGAAAGTTATCAATAAGAGTGTGCAACTTAATTATCATTCCTTTGATATGTTCATCAAACTATGAAATGAAGGTATGTCAGGTTGCACTTAGCATAAATCTTCTTCCCTTTCTCCACACTCTATCTCAATACCTAATACATATATATAAATGTTTCTATATCATTCCTTATATTTATACACATAGTATTAAGAAGACTAGCATCATGTTTAGTCTGTGCTTGCACTATAGCAACATTAGTAAGCATTGTAAACTCATTGTCAAAGGTTTCACACAAAATTGTGGCTCTCTATTGAATGTCTACAGATGTATCCATAGAACTTATTGTCTTCTCTAATCTATCCAAAAATTAAGTTAAAGTCTTCTCAATTGTCTTTACTAATTTCTTCTTTTTAAAGCATTTTCTCAAAGAAGATGTAAGGTTTTTTGATTCAACTTCATCACCTGATTGTACTACTATGGTGACCACTACTACCTGTGTAGGTGGTGTAGAGGGTGTCACTATCACTATGGCTATAGGCATACTTGTAGTAGCTACCTCAGTGCTAGCTAACACAGATTCAAATTTATTCTCGAAAAATATATTTTCTTTCTTTTGCTCCTCTTCTTCTTTGTCTTCATCAGTATAGCTACTATAGTCAACGATATTGCCAACAATGTTAGGTTCAAATTTTTTGAATGGATCTTCAGTTCTGTCCATTATTACATTAGTGCTATCCACTTTCATGTATTCACTATCAATAGTAATCTGTGGTGGTGAAACACCTCAAATTGAAGCCTCAGCTAGTTGCTCAAAATTGTGAGAAGGACTGACTACTACCACAGTGGGGTTTGTTCCCCCTGACTGTGCACTCTTCTCAATCTCCTAAGGCAAAGTAGACATGTATTTGACTATTGCCTTTTCAGTTTCCATATTATCTTTTTCATAATTTCCCCCATAAGAAGAATGGATCTTTTCTTATTCCTCAACAAGGGTCGTATACCTTTCAAAATTTCTCCTAACTCTCCTTCATTATTTATTATATACATAGCTTTTTCACCATATTTATCCTTATTTGTTTTTCTTCCTCAATTACTCTACTCTTTCTATTTCTTAGTCTATTATAAAAATCTTTAGGAATTTGAACTTTTATGCTATCAAATCTTTTATCTTTTAGAATCATATTTCTAACTACAACATTATCTAGTTGTCTCCTATCCATATTATTGTACAAGTCATAGTACTTATTCAATTGCACAAAATTGTTTTCATTGATGATTTGCATGTTAAGATTTTCTACCTTAGGTTTCCATGCTCTTTTTGAATGGATCTTTAGTTTTGTCCATTATTACATTAGTGCTATCCACTTTCATGTATTCACTATCAATAGTAATGTGTGGTGGTGAAACACTTGAAATTAAAGCCTCAACTGGTTGCTCAAAATTGTGAGAAGGACTGACTACTACCATAGTGGGGCTTGTTCCCCCTGACTATGCACTCTTCTCAATCTCCTAAGGCAAAGTAGACATGTATATGACTATTTCCTTTTCAATTTCCATATTAGCTTCTTCATAATTTCCTCCCATAAGAAGAATGGATCTTTTCTTATTCCTCAACAAGGGTCATATACCTTTCAAAATTTCTCCTAACTCTTCTTCATTATTTACTATATACATATCTTTTTCACCATATTTATCCTTTTTTTTTTCCTTCCTCAATTACTCTACTCTTTCTATTTCTCAGTCTATTATACAAATCTTTAGGAATTTGACCTTTTATGCTATCAAATCTTTTATCTTTTAGAATCATATTTCTAACTACAACATTATCTAGTTTTCTCCTATCCATATTATTTTACAAGTCATAGTACTTATTCAATTGCACAAAATTTTTGTCATTGATGATTTGCATGTTAAGATTTTCTACCTTAGGTTTTCATGCTCTCCTTCCTGCTAAAGTCTTTACTTCCTATTTTGCAGACTCTACAGGTCTATCACCAGTCTCTTCTTCAGATTTCAAAGAATTGATCTACAAGGTTTTCCTCCTCTTACTTGGTCCACTTAATGTTCCTTAACTCTCTTCTTAGGAGAGGGGGTCTGCACAAGTTTTGTCTTCTCAAGTCTTGTAGACTTTCTTGGCACAAGTCCTTCCTCTTTTTTTTTTCCACTAATTCCTTTTGTGTCCTTGGGGGTTGCTACTACACAACTACTACATATGGCACTATAGGTGCTTGTGCACTTGTCTATGCAATTCTGACCTCTACAGTAGGTCCAACCATTGCAATAAGTGTAGGAGTTAGTATTTCAGTTTGGCCACTAGCCTTCATCTCCAAAGCTATCCCTTTCACCTCTTCAAATTATTTTCTAGACATCCCTAATTCTTATAAGATATAACCAATTACCTTCTTGACCTTCTTAGTGTCCTTGTCTATTAGATTTGTTTGGACCTCTTTCATCTTTTTAGTATATGTACCCCATCTGGGGCATCCATAATCTACTTCAGAATGTAGAATTATCTATGTTTAGTCTTCAATTAGTTCAATGCTCATTTCAAAATCCATAGGTTCAATGAATTTTACTCAAGAACTACTACCTCCATGCATGTGAAATCTATTTCTACCATAAAACACAATTCATCCTTGTATTTCTCTATTAGTGTAGGTGGTATCCTATACCTCTACTTCATTTCGACTTGGAATGATTTCATCATTCTATCAATATCATTGTCTCTAATTGTTTCCAACTTAGATCTATAAACTCAAGTGACAATTTGCATTATGCACTCGCCTTTGTTCTAATTTGAAATTTTAGGAAACTTCTTTTCTATGTAGAAGAATATATGTGTCAATAGGGATTCAAACCTAAATACTACACTCTTAGACTTCTTGATCTTTGTTATGTTATCTAGCAACTAAGTTCAGATAATATCACATAGGTTAAATTTTTCACCCTTTACTACCATCACATAAGCCACATGAAGAAATCTAGCTAGGACTAAATCTAACCTAGTTCCATGGTTGAATTTATATCCCAAAATTTTGTTGAGGACTCTTACTTCTTCATCTTAAATGGTGTTAACCTTCATGTTTCTACCATTAAATCTTGTGTTGAGATTTGTTTCAACCATTGTATACACATTCTTTATGTTCACAAGATTGCATCCTTCATTGCTCAAACCAGTGATCTTATGAATTACATTATTATCAATGTGTATAAGTGAATCTCCAAACCATATATGGTCATCACGAACTCTGCTCAAAATAATTCTTGTCCACTTGTGTTTTTCAAAGTCTGTATGGAACATATACTTAACTAGGTTAAGTGGTTCTAGGTTTGCATATTCTAATTTCATTGATAAATCATTGTTGCACATTTTCTCCAATTATTTATGGATCTTAGTATCTCCTATTCTTTCTATCTTATAGTGAATGTAACTTCTTTGTCCTCAACATAAAGAACATTTTTTGGCACTTGCAAAAATGCTCCAATAGGATCATCAAGTAGAGAAACAAATGGATGTTTCTTGAAAGTATATCTATGTCTATCACTGATATCAAACACTTCTTATGTTTCCATAGCTAGTTCTACTAAAATATGCTCAACAAATTTGGAGATATACCTCAATTTTGCATTTAGGACTTTCAGCAGTCATGTGGTTTTACAAACTTCTTCAGCACTCCAAATAGCTTTCAAATCACTCTTCAATATTGCTCTTAATATTTTGCACAAGAAAATGACACTTGTTAATAAATTTTCATGCTTTAAATCTTTTATAATTTTTACTTCGCATTGAATGCATATCTACCACAAATTAAAAATATTGTCTCTGTGAAATAGAGAGGTCATTTTCTTCATAACCTCATACTATGATAATATCAAGCAATGTGTGCTTTACTATAGACTTCTCTCTATGTCTAGTATATAATTCTAGCTATGTAATTTCTAGTATTCTTCTCTAACATCAGATTTCATTTAATTGATGTGTTGTCGATAGAGAATGCTTGATTCAGGTAGGATGAGTCATAGACAATAAGTAGCTTTACTATCTTATTAGGTGCATTAAGATGTACTTCTTCCAGAACTATATGAGAACTTCTAGGTTCTTTTTCCTTAATAAATGTTTCCTTGAAATCTTCTATCTATTCATTCATTTCTTCCTTCAGACTATCATCATTTCTTTTGTTGTTCCTTCTGTAATTATGATTCTTATTCAAGTTCCTTCTATCCATTCTACAGAATATTGATGTGCGTCCAAAGTTATTGCATAACTAACATACATGTACATTCCTTCTTTCTTCACTATGTTGGTTATCAAGTGCTTTGCAATTCCTTGCAATGTTTCCAATATTATTACATCTGTAACAAACAATTTGTCTTCTTTCTCCACTTTCATTCCCGTGAGATCTTCTTTTGTTTCTTGTAGGGTTAGTATTCCTAAACATTCTACTATTTGCATTATCATTATCAAATTTGGGTTTCTTAAAATCTACTACAGTATGTCCATATCCATGAAAATTATAACAATAAAAATTTAAAATAGGTTTAAAAGACTTACCTTTGCAATAATCTTCTATATGTTCAGATTCATCACATGTAAAGCATCTAACATAATATTCCTTTCTTATTTCTCTATTTTTCTCAGATTGATCAGATTCTTTATATTTCTAAGAATGAATAACATTATCTTTAGATGTATCATCAGATTTACTCATGTTCAAATCTTTCTTGGCTTCAAGAAGATCATGTTCTTTTCTCTCAATAGGTTTCCTGGCAGATTGTCCATGAAAGAATCCAAGTCTTGTCTTATCATAACTAGGTCTTTGTACATATATTTGTTCTTCAATATTTTCACTACTTGTATACAATTTCTCAAGTTGTTGTTTAGTTTGTACCAATTCACTTTTCACAATAGTTTTGTATTTTTCTAATTATGCATGTTCAAACTTGATAGATTCTAACTCAAATGCTACTTTGCTTAATTGGGATCTTAGATATGCATTTTCAGCTTTTATTTTAGAATCATTTTTACCTCCATTTTTCTTAAGACTGAGCTTGAGTTCTATTATTTTTAACTCATGTTTCAAAATATCATTTTCTTTCTTTAGATCTTTAATATCATCATCACTAGTTTGCTCACTAGGTCCTTTTTTCTTTAGATCATCTATCTTGCCTTTTAGTTTACCAATATAAGCTTTTGCATCTTCATATCTATCCTTTAGGTCATTTCTTTCATTAGTAAGGAGATCAATTTCCTCAAGAGCTTCCTCAAGATTTTTCTTCAACTATTCCATATCCATAGGGATCTTATTCAAGTTGTTAAGCCTCTTTTGAATAATCGTGCTCTGATACTAATTGTTAGAAATAGATAATAGTGGGGAAGTGAATCAATATTTTCAAAACTTTTGCCCATAGCTAGATATTATTAATTGCTCTACCACATGCATAAGAAAGTAAACCAATAATGTTGAATAGTATAAATATCCATACACAAAGAGAGCTCATAACACCATATTTTGTTAGCTAGAGAAACCCTAGCCAAGGAAAAACCTTGGTGGGGATAGAACCCACAAGATGATTCACTATATAAAGAATCCAGTTAAGGATACTGACCATGTTAGGAGTCTATCATGAATGTATAGTGTCTTGAGTCCCTTTTAGGAGACTAGGCCTTGTTAGAAGCCTCAACCCTATTACAAGTTGGTAGATCATATACAAATGTGTGCAAGAAAAGCCCACTACCCTAACATGCAACTATACAATTAAGTTCTTCAAAAGAATAGATATACATACAATACTGGATCACTTGTTGTGCTTCACAATTCTTCTAATTAGATATATTAGATTTTTTTCATACAAGACTTCAGTAGCCTATAGATGATCTTCCCTCTAGTTCTCTCAATGTCATAAACAAGGAGTAACTATGCATATATCAATTTGCATCATATCTCACATTATCATATCACATCACATATGCCTCTACTAACTTCACAGATGAAGTTCTTTACTTATATCAAACATATTTATAAATTCTTCCTCGGTCAGCTCTCATATCATCCCTAGAGTCGGGTCACCAAGACTTAATAATCAGAATAATTCTTTAAGTCATACAACTCAATTTGCTAACATGCTCTATTTTGTACTATGAAGTATCTACATCAATATTTCCTTCATAATTTGAACTCTATTATTCGTACATGCACGCGCACTGGTATACATCATTAGGATGATGTCATGCATCACTAGTCAACTATGCAAGGGAATATTCTTTATGAATATTCTATTATTAATAGAACTCACCGTGTTTTTCTATCATTGTCCAATACTTTGACAATTTTCCATCACAAATAATCATAATTGAACTCTAAAGCATATGTTACCATAAATGACAACCACATATCTCATCTTACTTGAATGATTGGCCATATTGCCAACATTTTCTCCTCCTCTTAAGTATGAAGCTTATATGTTTCCTTTGTCTCCCACTCAACATCCATTAGTTCTAAAATTTACTCCTCATTAGGCTCCATAGATAGTAAACCTAGATAATTTTCCATTAAAGAAAGTAGTTTCTAGGAACTTAGAAATTGAATCTCTTCTACAAAAATTTTGTACAATACTTTTCCACTATCATCTTTGGTCTACAATAAAACTTCACCGTTGGCTCCTTTATTTGCATTAACATCCCTATTTTTTGCATCACTAATAACATTATTGACATCTATCTAGAATACTTAAATCAAATAAGGAAATCATACAAGATCAAACTCTAGATAAGATCTATAATTTACTTTAAGAATACATGAGTGAACACAATGAAAATTGAGGAAAATCATCCACATCCTTAACTTGCAGAGCCCCAAACCTTCTCCTCAATAGATCATTAATAATTTTTAAATTTTCAATAAATAAAGATGAAAAAATTGTTAGCATGAAAGATGATGGTATTCCTTTGTGGGAGTAACCTAAGCATTGAAAAGTATGCAACATGATTAAAATGTTGCATTCATGACTATGTTTTTCATTGATGATAACATAGCATGGTTTCTATGAAGATTGGCAAAGTAGAAGATAGAGATCAAGGTTGTACAAAAAAATTATTGACGTTCAGGTAAAGAGAAATTAAGGACATGTTCTACATTGTGTCCTCATGTCAAGGTTATGTATGCATGAAGTAAGTCAAATAAATACAAAAGATATGTGTGATTTATAGAGAGAAGTATAGAGGCAGAGTACTTGATAAGAAGTTTCTGATGATTGTAGTTTACCTCCTAATAGAGATAAAATTGGGATATAATAGAGGATAGTTTGATGATGATATCAATGAGTGCACAAGTCCTATAGTCACACATGTAAGAAGCTGTAAAGTTTGTGAGCCGACAATGTTTTTTTATTGTGAAACAACTAATTATCTTAATGTGGTCCCATTATAATTAATTGGGAAAGCCTCAAGGCTAACTCAAGGAAATTTTTTGAGGACAAGGTTTAAAGGAAAGATATATTCCTTTTGTTTAAGTTTGAATTTGTGTGTTGGATGTGAAATGTAGTTGTAGAAGTGTGAAAAAGAGTAGATTATTTCATAAACACAAGTAAGAAATTCAATGGATTATTGGATACAAAGTTAGTGATCTAGTATTGCGATCTTAAGGAGAAGAGCAGTCCAGTTGAGATGACAGAGGAAGAGGAAGTACAAGTATAATTAATTTCTATTATTTTGTAAGGAATAATACAAAGATCATTTGGAGAGTGGATTCATTGGTCTTGCCCTTGAAGCTATTTGGATAGCTGGTCCATCTACCTTCTACAACTCCTAATAGGGTTGGCACAACTCCTAACAAGGTTGGAATCTCCTAATAGGGATTCAATGTCTCCTAATAGGGATTGATATGTATTGAATTTTTTTATTGACTACTAATAGGGTCCATAATTTAATAAGAAATATTTTTATTAGTACATCATCTTATGGGTACTATCCCCACTAGGGTTTTCTCTCTGATTAAGTGTTTCCCTAGTTAACATATCTGGTGTTATTATCTATGAGTGTCTTGTTATAGTTACTAAATATATTTCTCATATGGTTAAGGATTAATAAGTTTGATAATTGCCGTAATATTTGGATAATTGATTCACCCCCCCACTGCGCCCCCACCCCCGCCCCCCCTTCTCTTTATTATATTGGTAGACTTCATATTTGTAAATGCTCAAAAATGAATTGCATCTATAGTTTCATCACTTCTTCATACTAATTTGTCCCATTTTATCATTCTACTAACTTCCATCTTTTGGCCAAATTGATCATACTTTATCATTTGTAT
Source organism: Cupressus sempervirens (assembly GCA_028749045.1). Taxonomy (NCBI): domain Eukaryota; kingdom Viridiplantae; phylum Streptophyta; class Pinopsida; order Cupressales; family Cupressaceae; genus Cupressus; species Cupressus sempervirens. The sequence goes on along the minus strand of CM053785.1, from coordinate 446,040,526 downwards.
CCTCTTGCACATCAATTTCATGTCATTTCAAAATTATATAAAATCAACTCAAAACCATTTCAAATCAACTCAGAATCACCCCAAATCAACCTAGAATCACTTAGAATCAGTCCTAATCAACCCAAAACATATCAAAAATCCAAAATCAATCATCATTTATCTTATCCTAGGTATTTTTGTGGCTTTCAGTGCCTTGGAAACCTATCAATCTTATCAATCTGACCTTAATACTGTCGTGGCTCTTAGTGCTAGATCAAACTATCATTCATGTCATTTAATATTTAACATTGTTGAGGCTTTCAATTTCAGATCATGGCATCATCAACCATTTTAATAATATTGATAGTGTTCGTTGATGTTATTATGATCAAACCTTATCAATCAATTTCAATCCTATAGCATTTACAATGTCAGTTAAATGTTACATATCAAACAATTCATGTCATATGTCCTTGGCATGTTATCAATTTTGATCTATCAATCAATTTGACCATGGCTTTGGTCTATCTATCATCTTCTTCTTCAATATCCATTATCATTAAATTTTCATCAAAGGATACGGTCGCATTCATTTAATCAATTTGGCCAATCATCTACTAATTTTCTCTATAGGATTAAATAACCCATAATTTAATGCTATTATTCTTTCTAATTATTCTTCCTAATTATTGTCCTCAATTAATTAATTTATTAGTTAATTGGGTCATCATTCGCAAACCATGTAAATTCTTAATTTCCTAAGTTCAACTTTTCATCATTAATTCTATTTTCTACTAATTCTTATTTCATGGAATAAAAGGATTTTTAATTCGAATATTCCATAAAATATTGCATCATCATGACACTTGGCTATGACACCTCATAGATTCTCCTTTGACACTTGGATAAGATATGTCATAACCAAATATTCTTATTCTCTTATGCATGTCTCTATTTGGCTTCTTTTTCATAGATTCTTGGCTTTAAGTGGGTTGAGGTGTCTTATGACGCGTCATAGATTCTCTTCCACATTTAGCCATGTTTGACTTCCATGCATCATAGAATCTCACAATTGGCATATTTTTTCAAATGTGTCATGGATTCTCAAAGGAATCTCTTTCCACATTGCATATCTATTGGTGAAAAATCCAATGTTCTCATCCTCCATATCAATTATAAAATGGACACTCTTTCTCTCATTTCGAGTCCTTGGAAGTCCTTGGAAGTTTTTGTCTTGGAAGTCCTTAAGTCCTTAGATTCTTTGCATTTTCACACCATTTTATCTCAAGCTTAAATCACAACTTCAAGTATTCTCATGGCATTATCCACACCATAGGCTTTTGTTTCAATTTTGTGTGCACTATAGGCAACTTTGGAGCTACCATCATTTGGAGAAGAAAGAAGAACATGGGAGCTACAAATGAAAGAGGGGGTTTTTATTGCTTTCTTTATTGGTTTGGCTTTCATGGTAGACTAGTGGGTGTTAACATATGATTATTGAGTTTTGTGATTTCTCATAGTATGTTACGCATTTAACCCGTTTTCTAGTTGCTACATTTGGTGAACCCAACATGAACATGCATATCTAACTTGGGTTTTCTTGTTTTGTGCTTGTAGGTGCAAGGAAGGAGCTCACTTGGAAGGGTATAATGACTATCTACTCTTCCTTTTCATACCTAGATTAATTAGGGGGTCCACTAACATGCTTATATGCTCTTGTTTCATGCATTTTGTTAGCTTTCTATCCTAGGGTGCACTCTGCTCTGTTAGGGCACACTTGGGACTCCTAGGAGTAGTTTTAGGAGTCTGGAGGCAACCAAAGCCCCTTTTTGTTGTTTCTAACTTACCAACTATGTTCTTGACATAGTTGGTACTTTTTGGGTGCACTTGGTAGTATAGGTGTCAAAAATTTTCAATTTATGGGTCTTCATTAGGCATCATTTCTCCACAGTTTGCACCTGGGCTCCTAAATGTGCCCAAAAACTACCAACTATGCCCAATTGGGCCCCAACTATGTCATTGCCACAATCTACACTATTTGGGTGCACTTGGGAGTGTTCTGAGCCATTTTGGCCTTCTAGGGTGCCACCTACTTTGTTAGAGCACACCCGATTCACAGTGAGCACATACATCAATCGGAATTTACACATAAGGTTTCCATTTCCTTCTAGAACTTAGATTAGATTACTTTTGTGGTACTAATAGTCTACTTACAACATGTGGCAATCATGGGATGAAGACATGATCATAAGAAACTACTAATGTGTGCTTGTCAAAACCATGTGTGTTGATTTCTTAGATTAGATAACATTTTGTTTGGTGCTTAAAATGAACCTTTTTCTTTTCTACCTCGTATGTCTATAGTTTTTAAATCCCTAGGGGTTACATTGGAGATATCCTCTCCCTTTGCCATTCATGGATCTTGGGTGTAAGAGAAATCCATGTAACTTCTATAAGAGGCCTACCTTGGACCAAGATACTCGATATTGGGTATGCCAGGGGATGACCTCAGAGCGGTAACGAGCCAAAGCCAAGTAGATGTTCCAACTGCTGTATAAAATTTGATTATGGTGAAAGCCATGTCGATAGTATTGATGCATGATAGCTCTCCTCCAGTACCCTTGTGGTGTGCCAAACCTCGATTCTCAGGGCTAGGAGACCTTCTGCAAAAGTTTATCATTCACTTGCCAAACGGAATGCCCTTAATAAAAACCATGTTTTAGTGGCCAAAATCCTTTCTATCCACTAGCTCAAGGGGTCACCCATGCTCGTGAAGACATCCTACATTCTCATGGTCCTTAGTAGAGGTAATAGTCCCTTGGGAAGTCATGCCCCTTGGGAGGTAGATCTTGGTAGCCTTGGGAAGTGAGTGCACTGTAAGGGGGAGCCTATGGTTCCAAGATCCTAGGTTGTCTACTTTAGATAAGTGTGGCTAAACTTCGATTCAAGTAGTAATTTAGTGGATACAATCCTAAAAGCCTAGGTTGTGGTGTGTTTGTTAACTTTAACAACAACTATTCTTGTCTTAATGTGTCTTGTGTGTGTGTAAAACATAATCAAGATAAAAGCCAACATTCAAATTTACAACTTGGAAACTTGCAAATAATTTTCAAAACATTACACATTGCCAAAAAATTTCAACCTTTTTCCAAACTTTTCAAACTTTGGTTCAACACACTCAAACCTTGGAAAACATGGTGACTTGTGCCCCTAAACATGCTTGGCAAAACATAGATCTCACACTTGCATAGACTTCACTTGCATTCACCCTAGTATAGGCCTCATTCATGCATCATATGGACTTCATATTGAACCTTTTAGTCCTCATTTAGTATCTATTTCCTTTCATATTGCATCCTTTTAGGTTCAATTTACCTCCCTTAGTTTTTGCATTCCTATCTCAAAATTAGCACTTTGCATTCACCACCTTGCATCTTTGCATACCTATTCATCATCTTGACCACTTTATCCATCATTCTAGGTGTCCTAACCATAATTTTGAGCATTCATATTAGTCTTAACACTGTCTTCTACTATTTACCTCTTTGTGACATCAATCTAGAAATCATAGCTCCCAGAATTGCCTTAGTTTCAGCCCAGTTTACCAACTGCACCCTGAAACTACAAAGTGCATCATAAAACTACCAACTACATCATTGACATAGTTTCCACTGTCTAGGCACACTTGGTGGTCCTGAAACCCAATTTTGGATTCCAGATAACATTTTGGGGCTTCAGCTATGTCTTTAGGTACTTAGCTCTCGTTGCACCAGCTTGCCCAGATCTGCATTCTGCATCACCTAGTCTTTAGTACCTTCACTTAAGATGTCATTCCCTAGGCTATAAACTTTATTTTTTATCTCCCAACCCATCCTAATAGAAACCCTAGCATCCTATCTTCCTAGCATATCAATTTGACAACCATACCTTTTAGAATCAGCAAACATTCTTCCTAGCTTACCAACTACACCTAGAAACTACCAATTGCGTCCAAACTAACCCCAACTACATCAATGACACAATTGGTATTGTTAGGTTGAACTTGGTACTATTAGGGTGCACTTGGGTACCTGCATGACCATTTTGGGCCTTTGAACTACACTTTAGGACACCACAACTATATCTAGGAGCCTCTACACCTCCCAGTTCTGCACTTGACCCAAAATTGCATCTTGCACCCAAAATCCCCTTTTTCATCATAGGAATTGTCCATATCATACATCCACTCAGCATCACTACCATTTTGAGTCCCCAAAACACCATTTTGAACCCTCGAAACCTTTGAATTTAGTAAAAAATCTAGACAATGTATGAGTCTTAGAGTATCTCCTAGTGTTGACAGATAATGGATCTTGACTAGTCTTTTTATCTTTTCTTATCACTTTATTTGGTCAAAATCTATCTATGTCTTGATAGATTTGACCTTTTCATCTTTTATCAATTTGATCTTTTCATCTTTTATCACTTTTTGGTCAAGATCCAAAGTCCTTTATCACAAGGTTAAGCTCCTAGACAAAATACTTTCTAAAAGTTTTACCTAAGTTCAAAATCTTGCATACACCTCTATCATTAGCATATTCATATTCCTAAACATCATTTTGACTTACCCTATTGGCATATCCCCATCATCTCGCATTGTTCAACATCCTAGCATAGTCAAACCCTATCAAATTGTCCATCAACCAAATTGCCTTCTTGGGCATTTACCCTCATTTTGCATGTCCCAAACGTCATTATCAACCCTTGGAAACCATCCTTTACATAGTCTACCTTGCATACACCTACCTTTAGTGTCATTATCAAGTCCAAAACATAAACCTAATTGTCATTTTGCATACCTTAGAGTCATTTTCATCCCCTCTAGTCAAGCTTCAACACGACACCTTGCATTTTGCATTTGCATAACATCCCTAGGACATTTGTACTTTACATATCAAAACCCTAATTCATTTAGCATTTCCTCACATTTCATAACATTCCTAAACACTTAAAAATGCCAAAAACACTCATATCTTGCATACCCACCACTCTAAATCACCCAAAACACTCAAAATTTCCATTGTATCTACATTCTTAGATATCATGCCAGCACTTACTAGGACACAATTAGCTCAGAGACCCAAGGAACTTTATCAACATTTGTTTTTTGAGACACAAACACAACCAAAATCTCATCCAAGATAGAGAAAGAGGAAGAAAACCCAACAAACCATTGATGAAGAACAAATTGAGGCATCACAACCTTTACTAGTAGACCCCTTCAACATGTATCTGCAAGATCCTCATAATCAAGCTATGACACAAAAAACCTTAAACAATGCAACTATCATGAGATTTCCTCCAAAAAATTCCCCCATACATGGGATGGTTTAGTGGAGTCTAGACTTTGAACCTATATTTGTGCCAATACCACCAGGAGGAGGAAGTGTACCAACCACACTCGAGGATGAACAATCACATTCCTTCAAATTAAACCAACCTAACACAAGTACTTGCAACTATAACACATCAAACATACAACAAGGTACTATACACCTCAGTGATGACTTTGACACTAACTATGGCATCACTAATGAAGAAATGGCTAAAGCATGTCAAGACAAAAGTTTTCGCAAGAACTTCAAACGTTATGTAGCCCAAGAAATTGTCAAATTTAACCCAAACGTGGAAGGACCTAAGTCCAAACAAACCAACACAACTATTGAAAACATACAACCCATGATCAACTTGAACTTAAATAAGGGAAAAAAACCTTTGGAGTTTTCAAACATGATAATTGCACCTATAAGGTCCCCATCAAGAATCAACCATCGAAATCCTCCAAAGTACATTTGAACACATCAATGTTAACCCCTTGTTCGATGAAGTACCACCAATCCCTAAACACCCCAAAAGGATATTGAGACTTGATTTTAGTCACATGATGCAACAACAAGATGCACCTAAGGGGACTTGTGCTCTAGGGATGCCAGACATACCTTCTTTGGAGGCAAGTCAACAAAGTACACCTTTTCTCCTAACCCTACCAAGTGGTATGACATCAAGTGTTACGAAGCCTCCCACGAGTGCACTATGTGCAACATCATCTACAACAGTCCCTATTGACATACAAAGGAAAAGTCTTATTGACATTACACCCATTCCCAATAGGAACACATCTCATAGTCAAGTCAATATGATATCACAAGGAGGAACCTCTAACACACAAAGGATCCAAAGCAACAATACCAACATGATGATCACTTCTCAAGGACATAACCAATTACCCCAACAACATCAACCTATGGTGGCACAAGGACTTAACACTTCCAACCATCAACCAAGTATACATCCACTTAACACACATCCCACATATCAACAACAACATCAACCTTAATGATGACAACCTCAAGTAGGTCAAACATCCAACATTCCTAATATGCAGTCCCATGTGAACCCATTTGACCTACATACAATTTATCAACAATAATTTCAGCAACAATTCTAACAACAACAAACCATGTTTTCTAAAAAACAAGAACAACTCAAACAACAAATGGAATATTGAAGATTCCTTGAGAAACAAATTGCATACCAATAACATTTATTACAACAACAACATGTGCCACAACAACCTCAACAGATACCTCTACAACAAAACTCATACACATGGTCTTGCATACAACCAATAGAGGTACCCCAACAACAACTACCACACATGGCACAACAACAACACATGGTACAACAATTGCAGTCAATCCCACAACAAGTGCCACATCAAATGCCACAAAAAGCACCCCAAAAACAAGGACCCTTCTATCTTTGAGGTGACAACATACCTCCAGCACCTAGCAACACTTCACCAGATTCATCAGATACAGAAATGTCAGAACCAAGTAGACATAGTTCTCACCACAGTAAACAGTCTACTGATAAACACAAAAGACTTGAAGGAAAGACCATCATGCAAAACCCCAATTAAGAACTATTACAACAATTCAAACAACTTTCCAAACAAGTTGAGGCATTGGGAGTCCAAAAGAAATAGGCTCTATATATAGAAAGGGACGTAAATCCTAACCCATTCAATAAAAGTATGTATATGCCTCCATTCCCAAAACACTTTGAAGCTCCAAGGTTTGAAAAATACTGAGGAAAAGGAAACCCTGTTGATCACATCCAAGAATTTTTTGCTTCATGTACTAAACTCAGTGATGAGCCCACTTACCTCATGAGATTGTTCCCTCGTTCTCTAGGTGGGTCCACACTTGAATGGTACACCAAACTTCCTGGTAATATCAAATATTGGTCAGAGCTAGCAAACAAGTTCATCTCCCACTTTTCCTTCAACATTACAAATGAGGTGACACTTTTTGATTTGTGCTCAACTAAATAAAAGACGGGAGGGTCATTCATCACATTCTTACTCCATTGGAGAAGCTTAGTTAGTCAATGCTCACTAGACATTCCTAAAGAACAAGTTAACTTGTGCATTGAAAACTTAGTCCTAGACTTAATTTATGAACTCAAAATCAAGATTCCATGCACCATTTCTAAACTGATGAAAAAAGGGGCTAGTATTGAAGATGTTCATTTGTAAGGGAATCCTCAAGATAAACAAAGAAAACAAAAACACCAACTCACCTAATGACAAGGCAAAATTTTTCTCCAAAAACAAGAATGTGACTAATGATGGCATTGTGGATGCCTGCACGATTAGCACAACACAACCTCAATTGACTTTGAAAGGTGCAAACCCCACAAATTCACAAACTCCTAATCAAATAAAACCTCAACAATAGAAAACCGAGACTTCCACACAAGGCAAAAGACATCCTAGAACTAAGGATAGAAAATTCACACCATTGGGGATACCTCTTGAGACTGCATTGCAACAGTTACTGAGTAATAACTTCCTACAATAACCCCCAATCAAAGATGAACCACTAACTAAAGTTGATTGGTGGGATGAAAAAAAGTACTGTGATTACCATTGCACCAAAGGACATAAGACTTCATCATGCTTCCAATTGAAACATGTAATACAAGACCTTATTGATGATGGTGTAATCATAGTTGACCCATCACTGTTAGCATCCAACTCTAACCACACTATATTCAAAGATCCTTTGGGTAATCATGACAAAGAGAAACCCTCCAGTTCAAACTCAAACTCACAAGCTAATGCGAATTACACATGCATGGGATATGACTACACTGTCAACTGTTTCAATGAGTTAGATTCCCACATATCCACATTCACATTGAAGGCTAAAGACCCTCATTGTGCTATCACTACATGCCATACCAAGATCACCCTACCTGGAGCTCCATCTAGACCTACTACTTCTACTAGACCTACACCCCCTAGTAGACCTGCTACTCCTGCTTCATTTTTATTATAGCCTTGTTGAAAAACTCGGCAAGACCCCTGTGCAAATATCCATTTTGGACCTACTATGTGCATCTCCCCAACACTAGAAGATCTTAGAGCAAGCCCTTAAAGAGTTAGTAGTCCCAGATAACATTGATGTTTCCCTGTTCCAAGCCATGGTTCGGAACCTATCTGCATCACAACATATCACTTTTTCCCCTCAAGATATTCCTAAAGACAAACCCAACCACGATGATCCCCTTCATCTTGAAGTCTTCATCCATAATATCAAAGTCATATGTGTCTTAATAGATGGAGGAGTAGGACTGAACATCTATACTCTTAAGGTTGTCAAAAATTTGGATTGTTCTAAAGATGATGTGGATCTCTCTCGAAGAATCACAATAAAAGCTTATGATGATGGTGAATGCTTCTCCAAGGGCATTATCATATTACCTGTCAGAGTTGGCCCAGCTACTAAAGACACATTGTTCCATTTCCTAGAGATCAAAATGAATTGCAAAATGATACTAGGACGCCCTTGGCTTCATGTTATGAAAGTAGTCCCTTCTACATATCATCAATCTCTGAAGTTTTCCTATGACAATGTGGAGTTTACCATCCCTAGCGATCCATATCCTTGCCAGTTTTGTGCTAATCTAAGAGATGCTACTGCATACCAAATCCCAACAAACAATGAAGCACAATCCACAAATTCCTCTAAGTATGTGGATGTTGATATACTGCTCAGTAAAGTCAAGGAAAAGATGAAGATTGAAGACAATGGGTGTGGAGAGTACTTTATGTCTCAAGTCTCTCACATTAGGGAGTCACTAGTTTCTCCCTAATGTCATGGTAAATCACAACCACTTCAAGCACAACATTCAAAGATCAGTACAAAGAATGATACTTCTATCAATGAGAATACATACTTATGTATTGAGAAAGCAAAAGTAGAACGAGAACGCACTTTGATATCTCCTAGCAAGTATGGGCTTGGGTTTACTATCATGCAAAAAAAAGGCTATGATGGCTATAGCAATCTTTGATCTCAAAAACAAGGAATCATTGAACCTATCACTACAAAAGGAAGACCTCCTAGTTTGGGGCTTGGATTTAAACCATTACGAATAGGTCCTCCTAGTACTATGGTACCTACGTGTAAGACTATGGATGTTTCAAAAAATGAAAAGGCATTTGAGGATATCCTGTCTAAAACCAACAATCCTCTCACTTCTGAGCATAACCCCAATGATATAATAGAATCTAATATTCATACCTTTCACCAAAGCCCATTCAGTACTGATGATGACATACCCTCAAGTTATCTTGAACCTTTGGATTGGGACCAACGTGGACCACCAATTTTTGATCAATTTGACAATGATGACACTCTTATAATAGACTTTGAAGGAATTATGACTGAAAAATTAGTTTCTCCTAAAGAGAACACATTGGCATATTTTTGGGAGCCAACTCCACCTTCTAGTTACAAAGAAAAAAGAGAAAAATATAGCAAGAATAGGTCTCTTGGTGAAAATCGAAAGGCACCATTAGACTATAAAAAATCAAAAGCTAAGAAGCTCCCAAGGATACAAAATGAAAAAGATGATGCCATGAATATCAATGTCCTAGTGTTCAACATGACACAAAGTCTTTTGGAGCTCTCTCGATCAGCGTTCGTGCGAAAGGTCATTGGTCTCAACCCTCCCTTATATCCAGTTGTTTATCCCCAAATCCAGCTGCCTAATTTTCCCAACACCCAAGATCAAATCTTTATCCCACAAGCCTTTGCATATTTTATCATCAGTAACATCCCACATGACACATCTATTGACCCATTTATCCTTAGATGCCTTGATTCGCAAGAGATAGACACTATCTTACATATGGTACACGATGGTATATCTCGAGGGCTTTCCAATGGTTTGATTTTAGCTATAGATTCGAAACAAATCCTGCGTAGTTATGGTCAGTCATGGATCCAGAGCTCATCAGCTAGCAGCACCAACAACAAATATCTTCTTAGCATTTGTTAGTGACATTCTTGATTCCATCTAAAAGTCCTGAAAAAATATATTAAAAAAAAGCAAAAAGTCATGAAAAAAGCAATGAAAAAAGTGAAAAAAGTCATTAAAAAATGGATGCCTTGATGAAAACCTGGCAAATAGGCATCTTGGCACGAAAATTTGATTCAAGAGAAAAATCCTGTCCAAAAGTGAAAACCCGGCAAACAGGTGCTTTAGGCAAGTACCATGGTGAAAACCTGGCAAACAGGCACCATGTGTAATCAGTGTTGCTCCTCCATCTATTAGGATTCCATCTAGTCTTTTTCCCCTCTGTATTCCTCCTATTGCAAGAAATCCTTGGCTCCTTGACCATGGCTCACAAACTGGTTAATGTCATTTGTTACCTTGCCTAAGCATCACTTGTCTGCACACACTCTGTCATTAGCCTTTGTACATAGTTTGTGTCTTGTTTGGGGGCATATTACCTACATGGTGCATGAGTTTGAATTTGAACTGGGGGCATATCCCTAAGGACTTTTTGTCCATTGGACCTATCACCTCATAGATTGGAGTTAACACATGTATATGCTTTTGTGATCCTGAAAAAATCCTTAAAAATTCAAATACAATCCTAAAAAAATACTAAAAATCACATAATATCCTGAAAAAATCCTAAATATTTAAATACGATCCTGAAAAAATCACTAAAAATCACATAATGTCCTAAAAAAATCCTAAAAATTCAAATACGATCTTGAAAAAATACTAAAAAATAAAATATTGTCAAAACCCCTAAAAATCACAAAACCCATCAAAAACTTGTAATAAACCTTGTACATATTCACTGTGGATAACCATCATTTTTGTGTACACACTTACACTTTGCATACTGAAACCCAAAGCACTATGCCTTTAAGACAATCACACTATCTGAGCAATGTGAACCAACAATCAATCCAACTCGTCACTATGAACTTATCAACTGAATCCACAACCAGAACTATCGCATTCTCAACATGAAAAACACTATCTACACACCTAAAACATTAACAAGAATGTAATAATGGACAAGAATAGCTGTTGGCTCATGTTGTTTAGTGAGTGATTTATTTTTTGCTTTGTTTTTCTTTGATCATGTTCCTATGCTACTTGATGATATCAAATAATCTATGACAGTGGTTGGGATGGTTCATGGTCATCTTTTGCAATTTCTGTCTCTTACAATGTACCTTTGAGAGTCTAGGCCATGTAAATATGCCTTAGGAAGGACAAGGTCATTCTCTGTCTGCATCGTGCTTGTTTATGCAAAAGGCTTGCATTTGTGCTCTAGCCCTTTATGCCATGATGTGTTGCATTCCATTTTCCATATCAAAATAAAGCTCCATTTGACATATAGTGCACTTTCTAGAAGCAAGAGTCTTTCCATAATACTAACATCTCCTCATCTCATATTTCTTTTTCATCTCATCCTCCATCACCATAATCATGTCTTCCAATTCACCAAATCATCTTCATCTAGCATTCCTACATTCCTGCATCATCCTACTCTATCAATCAACTTTCTATGGCCTTCCACCTAGTTCAACCTGAGTCTAAAATTTTTCTCATCATCTTTGACCAAATCTGACCCCATTTGATGATTTTACTCATGTTATGACATCTTTCCATCATTTTGGGCATGCACACATAGTTTCGAGTCATTTTGAGTCCAATTGGGCTGATTCTGGGCCCTGGAGCCTTTTAGGGTGCAATTTCCACTTTCAGGGTGTAGTTGGGGTTCCCAACTACATCATTGATTCACTTGGTCATACCAACTATGTCATTGATGCACTTGGTTGAGTTTTGGGCGCACTTGGGGACCCAGGTTATCCAAAACTACTCTCGAAACCTCTATGTTGCACTCCAAAGGCCATAACTTTTGTGTTTCAACTCTAATTTACAAACCGTTAGCTGCATTGGAGTCATATCTTTCTTGTGAAAAAAATGAGCTATCATTTTCATTATTTGGTCACTATATGGAGTGGTAATCCTTGAGACTACTCTTGGCCTCCTGGTTGTCCCCTGTCATGTTAATTTTGGCCACCAGAGCCTTCTTGGGCTTCCCAAGTGCATCATTGATGCACTTGGTACTATCATGATGCACTTGGTTGAGTTTTGGGCCCAGTTGGGGACCTAGGATACCCAGAATTGCTCCCTAAGCCTCTATGTTGCACTTCAGAGCCCATAACTTTTGCATTTTAACTCAGATTTACAATTTGTCAGTTGCATTGGATTTTTATTTTCCTTGGAGACAATATGAAATATCATTTTCATCATTTTGTGTCTTTTTTGAGTGGTAACCCCGTTTTGCACTCTAGGCCTCATAACTTTCACATTTTAGCTCTAATTTTAATTCTGTCCGTTGCTATGGTTGTCTTCTTGTTGTTGAAAAATTGACTTATCATATGCTTATCTTAGTCAATTTCTCAAGGGGGAACCCATATATATCATCCCTACTAGGGCATGTTGTGGCTTTCTCATCAGTTATTCTTTGATACAACGCTCTAAATCACATTGTATCAAAGAGGGGAAAAATGTAGATGCTCAAAAATGGTTCACATCTATACTTTCATCACTTATTCATACTAATTTGTCCCATTTTCTCATTCTACTAACTTCCATCTTTTGGCCAAATTGATCATACTTTGTCATTTGTATCCTCTTGCACATCAATTTCATGTCATTTTGAAATCATATCAAATCAACTTGAGACCATTTCAAATCAACTTAGAATCACCCCAAATCAACCAAGAATCACTCAGGATTAGTCCTAATCAACTTGAAACATATCAAACATCCCAAATCAATCATCATTTATCTTATCCTAGGTATTGTTATGGCTTTTAGTGCCTTGGAAACCTATCAACCTATCAATCTTATCAATCTAACCTTAGTATTGTTGTGGCTCTCAGTGCTAGGTCAAACTATCATTCATGTCATTCAATCTTTGACATTGTTGAGGCTTTCAATTTTGGATCATGGCATCATCAACCATTTTAATAATATTGACAATGTCTGTCAATGTTATTATGATCAAACCTTATCAATCAATTTCAATCCTGTAGCATTTACAATGTCGGTTAAATGTTACATATCAACCAATTCATGTCATGTGTCCTTGGGATGTTATCAATTTTGATCTATCAATCAATTTGACCATGGCTTTGGTCTATCTATCATTATCTTATTCGATATCCATTATCATTACATTTTCATCAAAGGATACGGTCACATTCATTTAATCAATTTTTCCAATCATCTGCTAATTTTCTCTATAGGATTAAATAACCCATAATTTAATCCTATTATTCTTTCTAATTATTCTTCCTAATTATTGTCCTCAATTAATTAATTTTATTAGTTAATTGGGTCATCATTTGCAAACCATGGAAATTCTTAATTTCCTAAGTTCAACTTTCCATCATTAATTCTATTTTCTACTAATTCTTATTTTGTGGAATAAAAGGATTTTTAATTCGAATATTCCATAAAATATTGCATCATCATAACACTTGGATATGACACCTCGTAGATTCTCCTTTGACACTTGGATAAGATATGCCAAAACCAAATATTCTTATTCTCTTACGCATGTCTCTATTTGGCTTATTTGTCATAGATTCTTGGCTTTAAGTTGGTTGAGGTGTCTTATGACGCATCATAGATTCTCTTCCACATTTAGCCATGTTTGACTTCCATGCATCATAGAATATCACAATTGGCATATTTTGTCATACGTGTCATGGATTCTCAAAGGAATCTCTTGCCACATTGCATATCTATGGGTGACAAATCCAATTCTCTCATCCTCCATGTCAATTATAAAATGGACACTCTTTCTCTCATTTCGGATCCTTGGAAGTCCTTGGAAGTTTTTGTCTTGGAAGTCCTTAAGTCCTTAGCTTCTTTGCATTTTCACACCATTTTCTCTCAACCTTAAATCACAACTTCAAGTATTCTCATGGCATTATCCACATCATAGGCTTTTTCTTCAATTTTATGTGCACTATAGGAAACTTCGGAGCTACAATCGTTTGGAGAAGAAAGAAGGACATGGGAGCTACAAGTGAAAGAGGGGGTTTTTATTGCTTTCTTTATTAGTTTAGCTTTCATGGTAGACTAGTGGGTGCTATCGTATGATTATTGAGTTTTGTGATTTCTCATAGTATGTTATGCATTTAACCCATTTTCTATTTGCTACAATATTCTAAGAATTGGTATGAAAGCATCAGGTCCTTGCAGAGAAATCTTAACAGCCTTGGGAGATCAATGGCGAGTCACTTTAGAAATGAAAGTTCTAAATCAGATAGAGAAAATTTTGACACTTAGAAGATAGAACTTCTTGGTGAGATTTTAAAATTGCATACAAAATAGAGCATTGGGTTTCCAGATCCAAAATCAAAGAAGGAATTGATCTATTTATGAAAAAGGAACCAAAAGGTATGAAATTTTTTGTTTGTTGGACATGTAAAGAGCTTGGTCATTTTTTGTCCAGATGTCCTAAGAGAGTAAGAAAAACTAGAAAGAATTCACTTTCTAATGAAGATGAAGAATTTAAAGCAATTATGGTGTAATGTTCCTATGTGAAACATTTAAAATTTATTCCTTTAAATCTTTACAAACTCCTTTCATATATATTTTCCTATGTTTTAGATGACATTCCTCGGAATATTTATATAGATTATTTCCCATCAGTCATGGCTCTTCATAATTTAATCATTTATATTGATTAATAATTAATTTCATTAATATATATTTATTAATAAAAATTAAATATTATGTTATATAAATTTATATAATTATATTATTGGTATTGTATCCTTATTTATTACTACTCAATATTAAATTAATTAGATTATTTATCATCTCAATATTACATTATTATTTATTCTTCTGTATTTATTAAATTATATTATATTTATTATTTATAATGAACATATTCTATATATATATATATATATATATATATATATAATTACTTACTTCAATAACTTAGTATGTAATAATTATTATATATAATCTTTTATATATTTATTAAAATAATTATTATAAGTATTTTATTGAAATTAATTTTTGACCTATATTGTCATAATTAGGGGACATGACAAGTCCACCCCTCTTGATTTTTCTTGTCCCAAGAAATAAATATGATCCTAATTTATTCATAGTTGAGATTCCTTGGCTTCCCTACATACACATAAAAAACTTGCAAAAGTATACATGTTAGTATATTATGGTCTTATGGAAGAATATATGAATGAAGACACACGTAGACACATTGATGCATAAAGACACAATGTAAACATGAAGTAGACACATGAATGCATGAAGACACAAGGAAGACATGAAGAAAACACATTTATGCATGAACACATGAAACATACACATTGTATACATATATTAAAAATATCATCCTATAATCTAATAAGATGGTACTAAAATAATAATTTATCATTGTGCTTGTATCCAAAATCCTGTACCAAAGGAATAAAAGTTAGTACATATAAGTATGCTTTCAAAATAAATTTAGTTTTAATTAGAAAAAAATAGGGTTAGAAAACTACTTATATTTCTTCCTTATAAAAGAGATAATAATTTCACCATTTAGTCATTCATTAATTCTATTTATTTCTTATGAGTTCAACTTGTATTTGTAGGCTAGGTCATCTGGGGAATGGACAAGGAGACCTCATTAAAGCTTGGGTAGACCCTTGATCCTTTTTGCAAGGTATCTTTGATCTATAAATGGGTGCTTTCCATCCCTCACCATGCCTAGGTGCTACAATACACTACAATACTTGAACATTTTGGTGGGATCCCATAGCTTGATAAACCTAAGCCCAAGAGTCAATACATACCCCTCTTGCCTTAGGACTCAACCCTACCCTCTTATCCACCTAGTCCTTACTAATTAACATAATTTTATTACTAAAGTACTTAGGTATTGTAGTGGGGTCCCATAGCTTGATAAGCCTAAACCCAAGAGTGGAATACATCCCTCTCTTACCTTGGGGATCAGCCCTACCCTCTTACCTACCTTGTCCTTTCTTCATTATCATACATTTTCAATTTATTTTTGTTTTGATAATTAATGAATAAAGAAATAATTTTATTATATTACCACTTCTTATCATTACCATTTATACTGTATAAGTTTCATTATACTTTTGTCTTATATCACATTTATATTTCCCTTTTATATTATTTTTCTCATTGATTTATTAAATATATTAAATGAGACATACCTTTATTACCTTAAGTCATGGGTGGTGGCTTTATTCTCCTTATCTAATTGTAATGTCACCTTTTTCTATCTCCTTACCTTCCCATAATGGAGTGGTAGTTTGGAAGTATGTAATAGTCATCATCTAAGTTCCTTACCTTATTTCATTTGTAGATGTTATTGCTTGGAATTTATTGGTCAATGTATCTCCATTTGGCTAGTCAAAATCACATAAATGATATTGGTGGGCCACCACCTCATACAAATCCTAGCTCATTTATCCCTCATATTGCTTTGTATGTCCATGTGGGGTGTCCACAAGAACATAAAGCAATTTGGTCCTTGTGGATTATCATCTTGATTCCAAGGGTATTCGATAGCTTTACTGAGAGTATCTTCCTCATTTTTGTTCTTAGAAATTCTCACCCTTTAGCTTATAATTATAAGCCATTAGTTATGGTTTGACTTGATATAATCACTACTTTTATAATATTGTTTGGCATGATTTTTGTTCACTAAATAATATTTGAAAATCATCAACTCTTTAGCTATACTAATTCTCCATTATTTTTTTCTTTCAATTTTTACTCACTTAGATACTCCTTTAATAAAGAATGGGTCTTCCTTATTTTATTCCTTAATTGATCCCTATATTATTTTAATGGATCCTCCTTTCTGAATGGTGAACTTGAAGAAGAAATTTACATTGAGAAGACCCGAGGATTTCCTTTGACAGAAGATAAGGATGTGGTATGCAGATTGAGGAAATCTCTATATGGTCTAAAGCAAGCACCTAGAACATATTATGCAAGGTTGGATAGGTATTTGGGAAAACTTGGATTTGGAAAGGTACGATAGATGATAACTTATATTTGAAACAAACTGAGAATTGCTTAATAATCAGTGTGATATTTTTTGATGAAATAATATTTGGAGGTCATGATGAGGAAAGTGCTCAGTTTTTCAAGAGATGAAGAATGAATTTGAGATGAACATGATTGGTGAGATGAAGATTTTCCAAGTTTATATAGTTTGCAAAAAAATTATGGTATTTTCATTTAGAAAGCTAAATATTTGAAAGACTTGTTGAAAATATTTGGCTTTGAAAATTGTAATCATGTTGGTACACCAATGGTAACTGGTCACAAATTATCCAGCACAAATGAGACCCCTAGAATTGAGTAGAAGAAATACATATCAATAATTGGAGGTTTTTAATGTCTGACTCACACGAGACCAGATATATCAAATGCAATTGGAATTGTATCTAGATTTTAAGTTGGTCCTAAAGACTATCATTATGCAATAGCAAAAAGCATATTCAAATATTTAAAGGGAATACCTAATTATGGGTTATGGTATGATAGATCAAGTGATTTCACTTTATGTATGTATATTGATGCAGATTAGGCAAGCATTATGAATGATAGAAAAAGCACTAGTGGTGGAGAATTTTTCCTTGGAGGAAGATTGGTTTCATGGATGAGCAAGTAACAAGATTGTATTTCACATAATATAGTTGAAGCAAAGTATGTAGCATCAACAAATAATTGTAATCAATTCATGTGGATGAAGCAAATGTTGAAGGATATTGGGATAGAATTTTGAGAACCTGTTATAATATATCATGATAACACAAGTACAATGACCATGTCTAAGAATCATGTATTGCATTCTAAGACTAAGCATATATCTATTAAGTATCATGTTTTGAGAGAGAAAGTGGTAGAGAAAGAGATTAGATTAGAGTGTGTTAGTACAAAAGATCAGATTTTAGATATCTTTATAGAGCCCTTAGATACATTTGAGTACTTGAGAGGTATTCTTGGGGTTATGCTCCTATCTACTTTAGAGTAGATGATATAGAGAGTGTAACAATCCACTGGTATAGAGTAGTATTGTTTGACTGGATTGAATGTAGATGATTCCTATATGGGGGAGTATCTAAGATTAGCAAAGTCATGAAGAACTCTTGGTAATTAGTCTTGAACAATGTCTTTGGACACTTGAGCTAGTTAAATATTTGGAGCAAATGATTGACATGATGAAGCCTTTTCTATTGATGTCAATTAGGGAGAGAAGTGTACATGAAAAACATATCCTTACTACTATGGGGGAGAGACTACATAGAGAAGCACCATGTATAGGGGAGAAGATCATCTAATGGGATAGAGATTTATTTGTGGGGTAGAGATTGAGATCTCATATGTATAAGAGAAATTATTTTTGATGTCAATAGGAAGTGACAATGAATGAGGGAGAAGTTGAGATTTGTTTAGTGTGTGAACAAATGATGCTAATCCTAAAAGATACAAAACAGAGTAGTGTTCTAGAGGGTCTCAGATTTGATCGATGAAAATGATTTGGAAAGAAAGAGATCAGTAGTAGAAACAACAGAGTATTAATGGTTTGGTATTCTTGGAACTTATATATTTGTTATCTATGTTGCCATCAATGCCAAAGGGGGAAATTTTTAGAATGAATTTTGATGGTACTCCTCTAGGGAAGTATCCTAAGTATTGAAGAGAATGTAGCATGATTGACATGTTGCATTCATGACTGTGTTTTTCATCAATGGCAACATGGTATAGTTTTTTTGTCAAGACTGGTAGAGTAGAAGACGTAGGTCGAGGTCATATAGAAAGATGCTTGATGTTTAGGTAAGCACATTTAAGGACATGTTCTACATTGTGTCTTGATCTTGAGGTTAAGTATAAATGAAGTAAATCAAAGACATACATAAGATATGTGTGATTTAACGAGAGTGGTACATAGACAAAATACCTAATAAGTAGTTTTTGATGATTGGATTGTATCTCCTAACAAAGATATAATCAAGACATGTGAAGTTATATATTGATAAAGGATAGTCCAATGATGATGTCAGTGAGCGTACAAGTCCTGAAGTTGTACATGTGAGAATTTGTTAAGATTGTGAGCCAATAGTGTTGTGTGATTGCAAAATAATTAATTATCTTGATATGGTCTTATTATAATTAATTGGGAAAGCCTCAAGGTAAACTCAAGGAATTGTTTTGAGGATAAGGTATAAAGGAAGGATATTTTCCTTTTGGTTAAGTGTGAATTTGTGTGTTGGATGAACAATGTGATTGGAGAAGTGCAAATAAGAGTAGAGTATTTTGTAAATATGAGTAAGCAATCCAAGAGATTATTGGATTCAAAGTTAGTGATCTTGTATTGAGATTAGAAGGAGAAGAGAAGTTTGGTTGACAAGATAGAGGAAGAGGAAGAGGAAGAGGAAGTACAAGTAGAATTCATTTCTATTATTCTATAAGGAATAATATAGAGATCATTTGGATAGTGGGTTCATTGGTCTTGCACCTAAAGTTGTTTGGATAGTGGGTTCATCTGCCTTTTGCAACTCCTAACAAGGTTGGAATCTCCTAATAGGGACTCAAAGTTTCCTAATAGGGACTTATATGTAATAAATATTTTTATTGACTCCTAATAGGGTCCATCCTCTAACAAGGAATATTTATATTAGTACATCATATTGTGAGTACCATCCCCACCAAAATTTTCCTCTGATCAAAGGTTTCCCTAGTTGATTTATCTAGTGTTATTATGTATGAGTATCTTGCTATAGTTACTGATTATATTTCTCATATGGTTAAGGATTAATAAGGTTGATATTTTTTGTAATAGTTGGATAACTGATTCAACCCCCCTCTTAGTTATATTGGTGGACTTTATATTCTAACAAAGATTGCCTATAAATGCTTAAATAGTTATTGTTGAATTAGTACATTCTTATTTGATGTGATAAAATTTTCACTAAACTTTATTAATAAAAATGAGTTCATTTAGTTGTTATAAATATTAAACTAGATTAAATTTAATCTTTAAATGAGTACAAAAATCAATAAACAATTAGATGAGTACTTAGCTCTAGCTATGGCAAGTGGTTGATCTATTGTGACATGTGCTATTTTAATTAAGTTAGCTTTCTATTGTGATACTTAATATTGTTAAGGTTTGACAAATTTAAAATTGATGGCATTCACTATATTTTAGTTTATTCTTCCATCTGTGCCTTGATGTCCACACCTATGGACTTAACTTGTTTTATAACCTTGAATCGTGAACTCCAAGTTTTCATATTTATATCAATATTTTTTATCTAAAGAATGTCAATTCTCAAAAAACCTCATTTCAACTTGCTAATGTAGGAAAGGAAAGTTGAATAACTTCCCACATTGTGCCTTAGTCAACCTCCTTCACAATTTAGTGGCTAGAACAAGCTTTTAGATAGATCAAGGAAAAATGTGGATTCTTAGATAATTCTACAATACGAATGTTGACAAAATTATCTCTACGTAATAGAGTTATTATGCTATGTGATGTTGTTTCATGATCAATGTTAATGTTTGAAATGAAATAAGACTATGACCTTTTATACAATATTATAGTGAGAAAATTTTAACATTAAATATTTGATTTGGTAGGAAATGGTTAATTAGAATAAAACGTGTTGGTGTAATGATCTATTTAAGATTTGGAATATGGTAAAGAAGAATACATGTGAGATGATAAGATCCTATACAATGTTCAAGATCAAAACTATAGGCTTGAAGTACAACTAAAACAAAAATTTTAAGTGTTTAATCTAAAAATAAAACTAAATTAAAAAAATGTGGAAAAAAGTGTGAGGGATTCACTTTTTTATAAACAAGTTAGATGAAAATGGTGAAGTCGCAAGAAAGCAATATTAGTTTGCAAAGGGTATGCAAAAGAATAAGGAATAGACTATTGAGAAATATTTTCCCTTGTTGCAAGATTGGAAGGAGTAAGAACACTACTTGCTTACCCTACATACAAAGGTTTCAAAGTTTAACAAATGGATGTGAAGTCAAAATTTCTAAATGGTATATTAGAAGAGGTCTATATAGAACAACCAAGAGGATTTCTTGATGCTAACAATAAGAACATGGTATATAGACTACACAAAGATTTACCTGAGGATGCTCATGAGTATCTAAGAGGTAAGCTAGGGGTGATACCCCTATCCAAAGCTACTTAAGAAGCATAAATAGTGCCCTACATCAACTGAGCTAGATGTTGTATCTTACAACTTGATGTAGTGGATATTACTTTAGGAGATTCCTAAAGTAATGAAGGAACTAAATTAGAAGATTTATAGTCACATGAAAGGTGACAAAGGGAGAATCTAGAGTTGATTATATCTATATAAAAATATGACAAGTCTTTGGCACTGTTGTCAAAGAGGGAGAAACAATTACTAGAGGGAGATAAACTATCTGAAAATAAGAATGAGGGAGAAATACATATACATGTATACCTAGTAAGAGGGAGAAAGTATTGAGGGAGATATAAGAAAGAGGGAGCAGTAAAGGAACTTGAAAAAGCTCACATTATCCTACATAGAGGAAAGACATATACTACACTGATAGAGGGAGAAATTTTTAATATTATATCTGCAAGTGAGTTGTAATTGTTATCAAATAAACCTTACTATTACTTTCTAATTATTGTATCAGACTAGAGTAAATCCTTTGGATAAAGGTTGACCTAATAGTCATTTGCAATCCTTTAATTGAGTGACATTCTAATGGAATGTTTCAAAGTCCTCTAACAAGGCTCACTCCTAATAGGGTGATTGAAATCCTTTAACTAGGTCACATTTAACAGTCTATATTGTAACATTTAATAGGGTTGGCCTTTCACAAGGCATCACTTTAGAAGGGTGAATTAGTAGCATGTTATTGGTGGTTTTTCCCAAATTGGGTTTCCATGTAAAATCCTTGCATCAAATTGTGTGAATGTTCTTATGTTGTTTCATGTTTACATTTCTACAAAGTTATTTTGACCTAGGACAATAACTTACAAATTTATGTTTTTTATGATCTAATGGATGCATTCATGATAAGTTTTTATGAATATAGGTCTACTAAACATTGAAAAGTTTTATTTGTACATCTAGACCTTGGATAACTGATTCACCCCCCTCTCAGTTATTCTAAGGAATTTCAACACCCCACATATATATCAGTTAGAAAGATACAAGTTTTAAACTAAAGAGGGAACTTCATGCATGGATAGGCGATAAGTTAATAGAATTATTTTCTATTCTTGATGTCAAGAAAATGGACAAGAATGAATTCGATAGACCAAGTAATAATTAATTATATCATAATTTAATTTCTTGTGAAATGACCTTAAAATTATTAATTAGAGCAATGAAATTATCTTTACAAAAATTAATAAAGGGGATGCCATTATTATTATCGAGATAATCACCATGATACCAAACTATTCAATCATTTGATGAACAAATGGAGTCATAAATTAAAATTTTTAACCTAGTTTGTATTGTAAAATAAAGTGAAATATTTATTTAGACAATAAAACTAAAAGATATCTTATCTTAGAAAGGATTTTACCCTAAGGATATAAGGTACTAAACTTTTTAAGGGAATCATATGATTAAGATAATTGTGGGTATTGAAAACCCTCTCATTTACACAATGGAATTCTACTTCATCAATTAAGTTACAATGTTATTCATTTAGAAAAACTATTTTACCAAAAACTTATCCAAATTTGCAGAGTTCCTTTTGTTGAAGAAAATGGGTACTAGGATAAATTATTTTAATCTAGATGTTGTTTCTATTGGAAATATAAGAAAAGTAACTAAGAGGGGAGGGGTAAATCAGTTACTAAAAAAATAAAAATCCCATATCCCTTAGGTGTCAATGTAAATCAAAACTGAACTCTGTTGTAACTTAGTAAGCAAATGCTTAACATGAAAATCTTAAGATATTTTCTATGATTGATATTACTTTAACTTAGTAGCAAACATATAAAATAAATAACATGAATACAAGATTTTAACATGGAAACCCAATTTGGGGAAAACCATCATTTTCAACTAGTTACTGATTTTCACTCTTCTGAATTGAGTCCTATTAGGAGCCAACCTTATTAAAGGTTACAAAACACATTGTTAGGTGTGATCCTATTAGAGGATTTAATCACCCTATTATGAGTGGCCTTGTTAGAGGTCTTTAGAAGATTCAATAGAAATTCCACCTTGTTAGAGGATTTACAAATAGTTGTTAAGCCAACTCTATTAAGAGATTTAGATGACTGCTACAATGGTTAGAGAGTAACAATGAGATAACCTAATTCCTAATGCAACTGAATTGCTGATTATAGATCTCAATTTTGGCTTGTATACTTGATCATTCTTGATCAAATGTATCTTTGCATCTCAACAAGGATATTCTACTTATCCTTCTAATTTTCCTCCTCTAAGCATCATCAAATCTTCAATTATATTCCACTTATGCTTCTTCTTTTAATCCTCAACTTGACCTTAAATATATATCTTACATATTATCAAGTCGGCTTGAATATAACTTAGAATAATTAATATTCATCTTCTAAGTCAGCTAGAACCAACAAACAATTCAATTGAACTTAATATGCCAAAATAAGAAAATCCTTCATTAGCTGACCCTACTCAGTAGATACTAACTCAAAGAGATTTTCCCATGTTAACCAAGTGAACTCGGTTAACACTAGTTCCATCCAACATTTCCTTCATTAATTGAGTCAGCTTGGTAAACACTCAACTTCTACAAACTTTCCTTTGTTGCCTGAGTGAACTTGGTAGACATTGTCTTTTGAACTAGGAAAACTCTGGAATGTTCAATAGACTCATAAAACTATCTTCATCGCCCGAGTGAGCTCAACATACACTGACTAACAATGATATGAAATTTTGTGTAACATCAAAGACAATACACAATTAATCAATTGTTTTGAGTAGTTTCATCATTCCCTATACTTACTTAGTGGCCAAGTTAGTAACTACAATTATAGACAAGGATATTATATCTTTGGTTAAATTTTCTTAAAGTCCACATTTTTCCATTTAAATATATTTCCTATGTTTAATAAGATGGATTTATAATGTGATTTCCTCTATTTATAGTGGTAATTAACCTCTTAATGGATTAATTTTTAACAAAAAACATTCTAGTTCCTTCTTTCTAAAACCAACATGGTTGAAACATTGAGTCAATGCAATGAATCTAATATGTCAACATGGTATTGACAAAGTAGAAGAGTTTCACTCTCATTCAAATAAAATTATGGACAATATCAAGTTTACAATGGATCCTTCCTTAATATTCCTTTAAAAAAATCTTGATTGATTTATATTGCATTGTTTATAGAAACATGATGAATAATATAGTGACCATGACATATCACACTTGCCTAAAATTTTCAAAGTAAATAGATACAAAAACAAGCACATTCTTATGGTGATAAGACAAACTAGAAATGTTAATAAGGAATATGAACCCGATGATACATTTTTTAAAGTTTCTTCATTTTATATAAGGAATCTCAAACAATATCTCAAAAAATTAAAGAAAAAAGGAACTATGAATTTAATTAAACGTACAAGATTTAAGAAAAGTTAAGACTATGATCCTTCTACCAAAGGACCAATGCAAACTACTTATAGATTTGGGATTTATTCTATGAGAAAAAGGTTAATTTAATTTCATTAATCAAATTACCTTTTCTCCCTTCTAAAGATTTTAGTTTATGCACTTATGCATTCTCATTTAATAATTAATTAGTAATTATTAAATAGCATTTACCTTTTAGGTTACCCTTTTCGAGTTTCAATCTCCTTCTATAAGGATAGATTGTTTGTAAGTATCTTGTATCTTTTTCATTTTTGATAATACAATTTGCATATTTTTAGAGCAAACCCTTGCCTCTTCTTGTCTTTTTCTTCTTTTTGATAGGTTTTTACATGTAGATATTTGAGGGCTTTGTGGATTTGTATTGTGTATTGCTCAAATCCTTCATGGTATCAAAGCCATATCTACTGTAGCTTGTTTAGTATTTGAAGAAAAAGGAGATTGAGGGTTTAATAGATTAAATCTAGAGTTTTTTGGATATTTTTTGTGAAAACAGGGGATCTCTCAAATTCAATGTAGTTTGAGGCCAAACAGACTTCACAGATGGATTCAAAAGGCATCAAAACCATTGTTTCCACATAAGGTTTGTCCATTTTGGACAACATTGATTTGGGAGGCAATTTTTTTTTTGCCGAAAAGGTCGTATGGCCTCCTGCATGTGTTACGAGGAAATTTTTTTTTATTTAAAAGAAAGGCATCCGTAGGCCCTATTCCAGTGCCAAAATTACCCTTTTTGGCTGCAGGGTACCTTCTGACACCAGAAAGGTGCCTTTTGGCATCGTTTCTCCCACCAATGTCATTTTTTGTGTTTTTGGTTGCATTCAAATTTGCAGCCCTAAACGTTCCTTTTTTAGGCCCACCACCACCAAACATTGCGACTACTGAGACACTCCTCCACTGCCACTCAACCCCTGCACTACCTCTACCATCTATAGCCACCACTTCATTGCCATCGTGGCTCAACCTCATCTCAACCCTCCACTGCCCACGTGGCACTAATCCCACATCAACACTTGCCATGTGTTAGGTGCCACATTACTTTTTGGGGCCCAATTTCCATGTGGCACTGCCATATGGCATTCTTATTTGCTATGATGGCCCCTAGGCCATCAATTTAAATCCAGTAATCTACTAATGTCAGCATGATATCAGCACTACATCATACCTCCTGCATGCCCTTTAGGTCCCCTTTTAGACTAGCTATTAGTTTTTTGGTTGTATCTTGAGCATACAAAGGTCTTTTTTTGATCTAAAAGAAGTGCCAAAAAGATGGTTCCAAGATGGAGACAATGGTGTAGGAATTTTTGTATTTTAATTTAGTTTGGTTGCCTATTTGGGTAGTCAAATATGAGTGTTCTATTTTTTTTTACTCTGGAGGGCATATCTTGAGCATCCCAACTCCATTTTTCAAAAACATTATATTTTTGGAAAGCTCATTCAGTACTCTTTCCAGAAATGTTGGTTTTTCTTCTAGAGTATACTCCAATCTCTTTCTATTATGATTTTTTCTTTACTAGAGTATGGTGGATATCTTGGATATTTTAGGTCTAGGGATCATTTTCGTGGCATGAGATTTCTTCTTTTGAGTTGTACTATCTATTTTAATAGCTCTTTGCCCTTTCTAATCATTGTTGATATAATTTGTAAACATGTTTATGCAACTGAGATAAAGTCTCACTTCTTGCATTTCAGAATATTTCTCATCATTGTGACTTATTGTACTTGCACTACATTATAAAATGTCATGGGGGGATAGTTATTTGCCTTATAGTACCATCTTCCTTTGTCAAGTGAGTGTCTATTCTACAACATTAGACCCATGATTTCTTAATGGCACATGCCTTATATAGGTATTTTTACCTCTTCCTCACTCTCAATGTTCTTGGTTCTTTCTATTTTGCAGGAGTTATTGGTCCACTTTCTCAGTTTCTTGGCACCTCACCCTTGTCTACATTAGGTGGGTTTCTTCTGTTATTTCTCATTCTTTCTTGGTTTGATTGATCAACTCTTTAGGCTTTGGTGTTTCATGCCATTTGTATCTTTGAGTTTAGTTGTTTGCCTTTGTGTGCCTCTTAATTTGATGCAAATTCTTGACCCAGTCAGGTTCTATTTTAGAGGAGGTTCTATAGATCAGCAGTTTCTTTTTCACAAAGTTTGTGAGTTCTTCATGCTATAATGATGTTTCTTCATGATCACTCTTTGTTCCTATTTTTTAGAACAATTCTCTAGTTGGAGGTTTCTGCAATTCTTCACTAGGTTTTCAACTATCACTTTTTGGAGTAGAGTTTTTCCCATTGGGTTTTCTTTATTTCTCCATTTCATAGAGATTTAGTTGTGATTGGGTACCTTATCAAGCCTTGTTGCCAGGACCTAAGTTTTCTTTCCTCATTGCATTGTAGTTTCCTTTCTCTTTCTACATTGTTTGTAATTAGATTGTTGCTCATCTTAAGGGGGGGTGTTAGAGAAAAATGTTAATTTTTTTATTAATTAAATTACCTTTTCTCCCTTCTTAATATTTTACTTTATTCATTTATGCATTTATGCATTCTCATTCAATAATTAATTAGTAATTATTAAATAGAATTTACCTTTTAGGTTACCCTTTTTAGGTTTTGATCTCCTTATATAAGGATAAATCGTTTGTAAGTATCTTGTATCTTTTTCATTTATGAGAATATAGTTTGCATATTTTCAGAGCAAACCCTTGCCTTTTCTTGTATTTTTCTTCTTTGTGACAAGTTTTTATATGCAGGTATTCAAGGGCTTTGTGGATTTGTATTATGTATTACCCAAATCCTTCATTTATATAATTGGCTTATTATGAACCCCTTATGTTGGTACAATTAATCTATTCAATTAGATTATGATCAAAGAGAATGGTGTCACATCATACAAAATCATGTAAACCAAGATGCCCTTGTTAAGAATTAAATTAATACTAGGCACCATATCTACTTAGAAGCCATAAAGGTCTTAATGAAGGTAGAAATGTAAAAGAAGAGAAAATAAAAGTAACAAGCACATATGGAGATGAAGGTTGATATTAAGGTCATTTGTGGAAATCATCTCAAATATGCTCAAAAAGTTGGAATATCTCTTTTCCCCCAACCTACCCCTTTGTGACAATATATTAGATTCCAATTACTTATCCTATATTTTTGGATTATCTTGTAGCTAAAAAAGATTTAAACCTTTTTCTACCCAAATGTTTCCTCTAGTTTTCTTGCAAGGAATCTATTAAGTATTTTGAGCCTTGTGCTTATCCATCTGTATCAAACCTTTGGTTATCTCTTGTGTTTTATAATTTCTTTACTAAGTTGAATCTTTTCTTTCATTTACATGAGATTGATTTGATATTTCACCTCTCTCTCTCTCTCTCTCTCTCTCTCTCTCTCTCTCTCTCTCTCTCTCTCTCTCTCTCTCTCTCTCTCTCTCTGTGTGTGTGTGTGTGTGTGTGTGTGTGTGTGCGTGTGTGTGCGTGTGCGTGCATGCGTGCGCGTATATACATGTATATGTGTGTGTATACACACACACACATATACAAACATACATAGATATATATGCATATACATACATACATATGCATATATATACATATATATGTGTATATGTATATATACACATATATACATTTATATACGTATATACATGTGTATACATATATACATGTGTATATGTATATACATGTGTATACACATGTATACATGTGTGTGTGTGTGTGTGTGTGTGTGTGTGTATCTTCTTTATAGGTATTTTTATCACTTTTCATTCATTTCTTATTTTCACTTCCCCATGATTGCCTCTTCAACACCTCAACTCCCTCTTTCATCTAGATCTATTTCAACTATTAATAACTTTGACTAGTTTCACCATTCATCATTGTGTACCACACTATATTTTACTTTGACATATACATGTATATATATCCTATTCTAAATTTATCTTGTTTATAGTTATTTTTATCACTTTTCATTCATTTCTTATTTTCACTTCCCCATGATTGCCTCTTCAACACCTCACCTCCCTCTTTCGTCTAGATCTATTTCAATTATTAATAACTTTGACTAGTTTCACCATTTATCATTGTGTATCACACTATATTTTACTTTGACCATTCTCCTCAAGGGATAATTTATTTATACAAAATAGTGGCACACCTAAACGTCATCCTTTTCTTACATCTTTTCATCAATTTCTCATCCATATATCTTATCCTATGTTTCGTATTTTTTTCCTATGCATTTAAAGATAACTACATTCTTAATTTAAATTCATGAACCTTCATAATCCATGTTTAAAAAATAACTATTTGATATTTAACTAACTAATGTAATTTTTCTTACCATTATTATGGTAAATTTTTTGTCGCTATTTGCATCCTATGCAATTTTTTATTTAGTGCTACAATTTTTGTACTTATCTTAATGGTTGTTGACATAGTGTATTCCTATTTATCAGACAAACATTCTTTATAACAATTCTTTTCAACCACAAACAAAGACATCTAGAAATATGATTTGACTGAAAAAGAATCAATGTAATTAGTTGTACAATTTTTTAAAATTTTAAAAACTCCTCTAAATTAGCATTTTACTTGTCTAACCTTTATACTCCAAACAAATTGAGAATAAAACAAAAAGAAAAAAATCTTACTACACACTTTATAAAAACAACTTTTATCATCAAAACACATAATCGTAAAATACTTATCTTAGACTTAATTAAAGTATTAAATTCCTCTATTTTTATATTATCTCAAACATCACTATGAAAAATGAAATAATCCTATTCAATGACCCAAAAATCCTCAAATCCTATGTTTTCTATGTACATATGAGCTCATTATTGTTTTGCCACCCAACCATTCATTAATTGACATTTAAAATTTTACCAATATATTTTCCTCATTGTCAATGTGAGGATAAAAGTGAGAGAAATACTATTAATTTTTTTCCATCTCTATGGAAAGTGTTTCTTTTTAGCCATGTAAACACAATGGGTTATGATGTAACATTAGGACTTTCCTTTATCAACACCATGATTCACTTATTCATGTAACAAATAAATAATGCAAAGTCTAATCTCATTTGCATGATAAGTAATAATCATTATTAGTCTTTTCTATATAGGCAAGACTTATGTTTTCACTTCTCATTTTTACTACTTATTTGTTTCTAGAACCGTGCATTGAAAAATATTAAAGATCTTTCTAATGTTCAATAATATTTTCTTTTTTTTTAAAAAAAATTCTTAAAGACTATTCCCTTTTTTCTAATTGGATCTTTATAGTTTTGTTAAAGTTTTTTTAATTTTTCTATTCAAATTTTAAAAATCTATTTGATGGCCATTGAAAAAATAAGCATTAGGAAATATTTTTGTTATATTTCTAAAGTTCTAAGAAAACATTTGGCACATAAGCTCTTTGGTGTACTATTACAAAATGAATGCTATATTTTTTTATCAATTCATGAAAATATAATAGCTACATATAGATTTTTTTAATTGCTTATTTTTCTATGTTGTACAATATAAAATTCATTAAATTTTTGTTCTTTATATAGTCCTTGCTTTATTTTATGGCTAAAGGTAGACATGAATGCTTCATTCAAAGATACTTTTCTTTTAATAATATTTTTTCTTGCATTAAATGAGACTTTAGTTGCACACAACTCTTTTTATTGTAATGTTAAAGAAATTTGTGTACAATAAGTTGTTATAGTTTAAATGTTGGTTTAAGGAAGAAGAAAATAATTTTAACATCTAGAAGGCTAAACATATTCAATATTTAAAAAAATAAATCATTTATCAAATGGGTGTTGATTATCATCTTGCACAAAAATGATAAAATTGTCAAAGTTGATTATCTATGTAAAAAAATCATTTATTAAGAACATGTTCATCACCACCTTGCATTCAAAAAATGATGAAATTGTAAAAGTTGATTTGATTAGGCTAACTAACCCATAGAATAGATTTAGTCTCAAGGATGTTAAAATTTTGTTCTCCTCCTTCAAGGTTAAAACACTTAGAAGCACATCTAGGTCTAATTGACATTGAGCAACTTTGATCAACATGCTCTCCTTCATGGTTCTTTAGTCAAATAATGACTTTATGTTTAGATGTACATTTGCTCATATTGATGCCAATGTCTAGTAATATGAGTGTTTCCATTTTTTTTTTAAATGATAAGTTTTTATAATGATATTCTATATTTTTTTTTGTGAAGATATTTTAATCCACAAAGCCATTTTAGCCATTTACTATGATTTGGCAAAAAGATAAGGACCGAGAAGTATGCATTCTACTAAATTTGATAAGGGTACAACTAATATTCCTAATAAGTTCTTTTAGCAACTCCAACTTCACCAAGAACTAAAAGCTCATTGACTATATTATATATTTTTTAAGTTATATGATATTTTTAGAAGAGATGAATACAAATAATTTAATCCATAACAACTTAAGAAAAAAATTCCAACTACAAATCTTTAATATATATACATGTATATGTATGTATGTATATATCTGTGTGTGTGTGTGTGTGTGTACATACATATACATATACACACACATACATATATATATATATATATATATATATATATATATATATATATATATATATATATATATATATATATATATATATATATATATATATCATGTATGTATGTATATGCACATATATATGTATATATGTATGTGTATATATACACATATATACACACATATATACATATACACATACATATCATTCTTTGTGAATAGATTAAATATAATT
This sequence comes from Cupressus sempervirens, assembly GCA_028749045.1. Classification (NCBI taxonomy): domain Eukaryota; kingdom Viridiplantae; phylum Streptophyta; class Pinopsida; order Cupressales; family Cupressaceae; genus Cupressus; species Cupressus sempervirens. Next base: position 446,008,659 of record CM053785.1, on the reverse strand, counting down.
GATGTTCATATTTTTATTATTAAATAAAGTAATTAAAAAAAGTAAAGATTAATTATAATATGTATTTGCAATTTTTAGGAGACAAGAAAATAACTCATATGGCAAGTCAATTTCCTTGACCATTTGATTGTTGGGAAGTGAAGACAAAATGATAAAAAAAACTTTTTAAATTTTGTGGCCCAAATATTTTTGGGAGCTTGCACCCATTAATTCGGAAGACTTTAGGTTTGAATGAAGTCCCATTTGTCCATATATATGCCCTACCCTCATTATTAGTCTATCATGTGAGCATGGAACAACCAAAAAATGCTTATGCAAATAAAACAAATTGCACTAGGAGACAAATGAATACAAAACCTAACTTAGAAGTTGTGTGTCTTAACACATCACTTTCCCTTGTGCAACACACATTTTACTTTGAGACAATGTGATGTTGGTACATGCGTAATTTCATATTCTTGCTTTGTTATTAAAGAAATTGTGCATGAATTTGAAAGGGATATATAATAATGGTGATGGTTGCATTAGTTTTTTCACCATGGATTTTCTCCACAATTTCAGCATAGATTTGAAAGGGAAAGATACTAATGTTGATTGTTGCACCAATTTCCCCATATATTTAATTGAGAGTTTGTACATAGCTTTGGAAAGTCATGTCGCAACAAAGCCAAGCTATCATGCTCACAATCAACATGTGAGACTTCTAGTTTATTTAATTATTTATATTTGTCGTTGCTGATATCTATGTTCTTTGACTTGGGCTGGTTTAATTATATGTATTGTTTGAGCATAGTCCATAGTTCTTTGTGAACAAATATTAGTTTATGATGGTTTTGGTTTTTAAGGTTTTTAAACGATTTGTTTATGGACATAAAAATATGGTTTATTGTTCAATAGATTAAGATTAGTAGAAAAATTATCTCATATTATGGGTAATTTTTGTAATTATAAAAGTGATTCATAAAGATGTGGATCTAATTTTCTTATGCATATGAATTATAATTATAAATAGTATTTGTTTATGTTTCATATATAAAATCTATTTTTTTTTATTTATAGATATTACATACAAAATGTTTGTGTAGATAAAGAAGCTTTTCTAATGTACCAACAATAGTCTTCCTTTCAAATTATTGGGATATGGTTTTAATGACTGTGTATCAAGAATGAAAAAAGAAAAAAAAATCGTAATGATATATTTGAGAATGTTTATGCATATGTTAATATCATATAAAAATTCTTCAATGCTACTTAATATGTGGAAGAGGTCTTCTTTGATTTATTTTATATTTTAGATGTCCAAAAGGATTAAGTTTAGAACTTAAATACCATGGAAGTGATATAAATAAAAAGTTTCATGCTTCACATTAACAAATAATGAAGCATTGAGACAGCATTGTAGGAAAAACACAAGGAAAATCTCAAACAAGAGAAAAATATTGGAAGTTATCTAGAGTGGAGTGACAAAAAGAAGGAGAAAAAATCTCGGTTGTCTTTCATAGGTTTGTCAAGAAGCATAGGAGAAGGAACATTATTCAAAGCCTTAAGGATGAAATGAATCAAGAGGTTAAGGGTGACACCAAATTGGGATAATGAGCTTTATTTATTTATGGCATGTCCTTAGTGAAGATAAAAGAAGTGTGAAAAAGCTACCAAAAGAATATTTGTTACTTTTCCTTCTTAGAACTTTCTCCTCTCCTAACAATGCCTAGTTACTAGTATTGTTGAAGAAATAAATTGTGTTGTTAAGTAGGAGATATTTTCCATGACAAGTTAAATTGATATTGCTATCTAGATTCAACCATGTAGTTTTTTTATTCAAACTCATTTACCCATGTTTTATGAGTAGTGATTCTAACAAACCCATCTCTCATGAGAATGAATGGAACACTTTACACTTATTGGATCTAGGTGATGCTCACAAAGGTGAAGCATTGGGACTTTTCGAGAGGTCACCCATCTCATCATTTCTAAATCTCGAGCATGCTTAACCACATAGTTTCTTGTAGTAAGGTAGGTTTAACCATGGATGAAACTCCATATTTAAGCACACTCAAGATGGAGTAGTAATGGGATGAGAAAACTCCTGGGAAGTCCTAGTGCTTCACCTCTATGAGAATCACCTAGATCCATGAGTTGTAAGTGTTCCATTCATTCTCATAAGAGATGGGTTTGTGTGAACCACTACTTATGAAACCTGGGTCAATAAGTTTGACTAAAAAATACTACATAGGTGGATCATAGTAGAAACATCACAAAGAGTGTTATTTTTTACATGGGGGCCTATAAGGAACTAGTGAGGGAGATGGAAAGAGTGTTGTGTTTCCCATGGGAGCCTATAGGGCACTAGGATCAAATGGTTTTTAGTTTGGGTTTTTTTTTCATTTTGGGCATATTATGGGGTTTGATGTTACTATTGCAACTAATGATCTCATATGTAGTGGTAAACTATTAAGAAACCTTAATAGACCTTATATTTCCCCTATAAGATTCAAGAGTCTCAAAGACTCATTGACTTCTAACCCATTATCTTATGCAATACAATTTGCAAGATCTTCTCCAAAGTCTTGGTTAATAGAACCAGACCTTTTAAGATGAATTAATTAACACTAATTAGAATGGGTTTGTTCCAAGGAGAAAGATTCTTGATGTTGTCACTACCACTCATGAATTCATCCACCCTATGGAGAAGTGCCACCTCCTAGGGATGGTTCTTAACTTGATATATTGAAGACCTATGGCAAGGTGAGCTAAAAAAAATTTATTTGAATTCCTAAGTGGATTTGGATTTCAAAATCATTCTATTAACATTTTAAGGGAGTGTATAATAATTATTAGATACTCTACAATGGTTAATGCAATCCCTAGTATTTTTCAGATTTTCTAGAGGAATCAAACAAGGTGATCCCTTGTCTCATTATCCCTTATTTATTCTTGTATAAGTTCTAAGTAGGAACTTTCTAAATTTATTTGAGATGGGAAAATTGAGTCATGTTAATTCACCTTTACCATACCACTTGTTGTCTTGCAACAATTTGTAGATAACACTATTATCTTCAAGATGACCTTAGTGATTGAAGAAAGTTTTTGAAAGTATTTTCTTAACCAATATGTTGAAGTTCATCTCATCCCATCATCTGTAGAGTGTTGGATAAATAGAGGTGGTGAATAGGAGATTGGGGAATTTGTTGAGATGTTTGGTTGGAGATAAGCCAAAAGAATGGAATTTTATTTTACCATGAGAATAATTTACATATAATAATTATGTTAAAAGGAGTACTAGTAAATCACCATTCCAAATTATATATGGGAGTAGTCTTGTAGATGCTTCTAAATTCATAAACTTGGATAAAGGAAAGATAAGTAGTATTGAAGGTCAAGATTTTGCAGAACACTTGAAGAACATCCATGAGGAGGTGAGGAAACACATTACAAAGATGAATACATAATATAATGATAAGAAAGATGAGAAAAAGAGGCATAAGGAGTTTCAAGTTGGAGATTAAGTCATGGTTCATTTGAGGAAGGAGAAATTTCTAGTATGTACATATAACAGTTAAAAATGAAGAAATTTGGAGTATGCAAGATGTTGAAGAAGCATGATTAGGGAAATACCTATGAAGTAAAGTTGGCTACTAAACTGAATATCTCATCAGTAGTTAACATTTTAGACCTGATGAGAGGTATTGTAGATGAGGTAATAGAAGCATAGTGGAGTATTCTAGTAACTACTTCAGCTATAAATGTTATATTGCATAGTCATGTTGGAATAAGTACAAGCAATAGAACATATGAAGAATATCTAGTCAAATGGAAAGGGAGGGTAGTAGAAGATTCATTATGGCTTCCAAGGGAGGAGGTCAATCATCTTGGTTTTTCTCTGAACACCTAAGACATGATGGTCTCACTTCTCAAATTATCCCAATTTTTTGATGCGGGAGCGTCTTGGGTGAAATGGAATTCTTGCATCACCCAAAGATATTTATGTTTCTTTCTTTTCAAAAAAACTTATTTTAGATCAAAGTTACTATTTTTGGAAAAAATATATTTCTAGTAACTAGTTCGTACAAGCTTAGAATATTCTAATTTCACAGGTGGAGGTTAACCTTAGTTATTTCACCCTACTAGTAGAGTTGCATTGTCATACCATATGTATTGTAGGAGTTATTGAGGATTTTGGGACTAAAACCTATGAGCTCAATTTTTAAGGCCTAAATGCCTCTAAAATGAGGTCAAACCACGACTGATGAATTCTTGTGTGATCAACCATAGTAGATCACAAGATAGTGATTCTAAAAAGTACCTATCATTAAAACTCAAGGCTCATATGCAAATTTTATGGCCTCCAAACTTCGACTGCCTTAAATTATAATTCATCACATATTTTGGCTTGACCTAGAACAATTGATAATTTTTTTTGGGATGACCTTATGTAAAAAATATGGAAAATAAGGGTTAGGTTCGAATATCTAGAAGCTTCTTAGGTGGTGGAAAATTGCCTATATAAGGAAGACTCATAGGTTGTTTAGAGTAGGTTTGGGTGGTAGTTTGTGGTTATGTCTTAAAGAATAAGGTAAAGAAATTGTGCGTGTGGCTATGCATATTGTATTTCTAAAAATTCATAATTCCATATATGTGGAGATAATAAGAAGCCCATTTTCTATTCTTGCAAAATTTTGTTGTGTTTTTTTTTTATTAAGAGGAGCACCCTTCATCAAAACTAACTGTGATTGATCAAAGAGTAAGCTACATAACTAATTTCAATTTTTTTGAGCTAGTACTAAGAACATAGGTAGCCATGTACAGATCAGTGCCTACTTTTGGGCTAAAAAATCAAATACTAAGTTATTTTATATTTTCAAAAATAATAATAATAATAATAATTTGGATTATTTGACTCTTGGAATTGATAGATATCTCTTGTATTGGCTTGAAAATCTTACTTAAGCATCCATACCAAATATGTAAATTACTATTGTTTCTACATTGAATTTTTATTTTTTCCTAAAGGAGACCAAATGGTTTAACAATACATATTACATTCAAGAGCGCAAACATGAATTCAAAAAAACCCTTAGTTTATCATTTTCAAATAATTTATATAAATTATATTGAGACAATTCCATGCCAATTACAACTCTTTTGCATTAAAAAATGCCTATATTCATAGAAATAAAAATACAATTGTACTTAAGCCCCTTCTCCCAAAACTTTAGGATATTCCTACATACATGCTAACTCTACCCAAATTTTATCAACCCCGTTTCTTCACCAAAATCTCTTATTACACAAAGGGTGAAAAAAAGTATTGGACACCAACATGCCAAAAGAATCCTTGATCACCGAGGGTTGTTTGTAGAGGAAAGCCTTTACCATGAATGATTATCTATCTATATTATAGCATGGTTTCTATTTTGGAAATTTTTTGGCCAATGGGTCAAAGTAAATTTGGTATCCCTGGAAGGTCTATGACCTATTCCACTACCACATACATGGTGGTTTGGCATTCTATTTGAGAAGCAAATGCAAGATTTACATCCTAATGTGACCACAAGGAGGCCTCTGGCATATAATTATTATACAAGACCTTCTAAGAGTGGGAATATTTTTTGAATCTCAAAGGGTGTTGAAAACCCTCAAGTATTTTTTCCTTGTCACTCTAACCAAGTCAACCTACTTAACTTACCCGTTTAATCAGATTAAGGGGCAAAACCCTAGATATTTTTCTTCAATAAGAGATTGAGGGGGCCAACTCTTAGACCTTTTCATTTAGACATATCCATAGCCACTCCATATCTTTTTGAAAACTCTATATTCAAAATATATTGCATCTTTTATGTTTAAAATCATTGCAAACCTCTTGTGGGACTATTAACCATAACCATAGTGCAACATCTTTGAAAAATTTCATCATGGCAATGCAACTTGTTGAAATGGAGACTTCAAAAACACTCTTATATACAATAATGTAACTCCAAAAGGTTTTTGCCTTTATCATTTTTAATATTTTCCCTCTTCTTTCCTACTTTATATTTAATGGAAAAAATATGGTGTTTTTCCTTCATGTAACATCCTCATAATAAATCCACAACAAGGATCTTGAACTTATTTAAAGATGGTCATAATTAAGTTGAATTTGACACTTATGATACTTTGAGAGAAAAATTGCATTAATCATTTTCCTAGCTGATTGAAAATCTCACTAATGTCACTTCCAAGACGTCCCTTCATTCCTTAGGACCCTCACCTATTTTCATAGCTTCATGAATGCACCATCAAACACCCTTCTTCTAACCCATTTGGCTCCTTGAAGCTTATGTGGTGCCACATGTCACCTCTAGATAGGAACTTCCTTGTATTCATTAAGACCAAAGCATATACCTCACACCTCTACTATAAATTTTAAATTTTTATTCCATTAAAAAATCCCATGTAAGACAACAAGGTCCACTTTATGTTTTAGGCTTTGAACACATCATTCTGCACCTTCACAACACCTCTATGTCACATCATTCCATCCTTTATAGAATCCTAGGGTTTGTTTCCTTAATATGTTTTCCTTGATGAGTTTAAGTATTGGCTCGAGTATAATATCACTTTAAAAAGTATTAAATATCACTTTGTCATGTTATTTATATCATGTTCCTAGGTTGTCTCAACATTTTAATCACTTACTTTAATTTTAGTTATTTTAAGTGAGTCTTATGGAGTTGATTTTTATTGAACCTAAGCTTAGACTTTTGTATCTCTTTTATGGAAAAAAAAATCTTTTATGGTTGTATGTATATAGTTTTAAAATATGGATTAGTAAAAAAACTAGTCTAATGATGAATGGATACATATGAATTGTATGTGTTTTGCACCTATTAAAATTTATGATGCCAAGTAAGATTAAATAGAGAAGTGGTCAAAAAATGGCACTCAAGCAACATAGCAAGGATTGGTAATTGAGGTAGTCAAATGGTGAACTACTCACAAATCACATGGTTAATTCAAATGGTTAGTAGTAATGTGGACTCAACCTAGGAGATAGTGGGAGCTACATCTAATCTTTGTGCAGTTAAACAAGTTTGCTATTCATCATTTGGATAGTTTTCTGCCTCTTTTATAGTGTTGTAATAATTTTGATATGTTGATTCTCTTTGCATTGATTGGCTAGTGGTTAATATTCTTTTTTATGAATAATAATTTGTACTTCTTTGCAAGATAGGTCAGATAGATTAAGATTTCATGCATTATCATAGTCAATTTTTAATACAGTTTTAGCATTTTCATTAATGACTCATAATCAGTACTTTTGTAAACATGAATAAAACAATGGAGTTTGATTTTATGTTGTTGTTGGTTAATAGTTTGTTCTCCTATTAGATTTTATAACCTTGACTCTTTGATACCTAATGTTTGGAGAGACAAAAGGATGTTTACCAACAAATGGGTTAGTGTATGTATTTTATCAATGCCCTTTGAATTGACTAGGTATAGCTCCCTATGATTTGCAATGATATGCAATGAATATGTTTTTATGAGATCAGAAGTCTTGACATTATAAGCTCTTAATGTGAGAATAGTAAAAGATAACCAAATTTTTTGTAGGCACAAAATTTTTAGGCAAAATAGATTCAAACAACCTATCACACTCAATGAAATGAATGTAATGGACTATCTTGAGATTCTTGACTCTTACTTCTATTCTAAATGCAATGTTAATCATGTAAATGCAAAGAGGGATAAAAAAAGTGATGCACATTAGGGAAAATGAAATTTCTTTTACTACTCGACTTGAATAAAATGGAATTCAACAAGTTACCTATAGATTCATACACATATTATTTTTCAATTCTCAATGAAACTATATAACATGATATGAAATGAACAAGAGAGGAAGTAGAATCATATATGAAGAAAGAAAATGGAATTACTCCTATTGTAAACATTAGAATGAAATGGAATCCACCTAATTGATGCAAGGAGGGCATGGAAAAGAACTAGGGCCAAAGGCACACCCAACAATCGAACCAACCTTGCAAAGTTAATACAACGAAAGCAAATACACAAAGAGAACAACACCATAGAGAGAGAACAATATTATTTTATTGATTCATGAAATAATCAGAATACATGCCCAACTATAAGGCCTTTTGGGTTACAACCAAATACAAATATACATTCAAGATCAAAGATCCAACATCAAATTCACAGCTCCAAACACATATGCAACAAACTTTCTGAACTTTTATGTTCTACTCTTAACTCCCTCTAATCTACCTAACTCTAAGCCTAAATACTATATTTATACTTGCCAAAATGGCTTACAAATCATTCTAGAACATTACATAATAGCAAGGCTGACCCAATAATAGTCTGGACAAATCCCAAGAAAAAATATCATCATAAATGTCACTATTGCAATCAATCCTGCAAGTCGGCTCACACCAAAAATGTAGAAATCACATCCAAAATGCTGACACTCGGCATAAATAGGACAACTCAGCACATGGAGAATCACTTGGCACATGAAGAGTCGCTTGACATACACTAGGTAACTCGGCACATGAAGAGCAGCTCGACACACACATTGTGGAACACGAAACACATTGCAGAGATGGGATAACATGTGAACCTGAGCATTAACATAACATGGGATAACCTCAACTCAACTTAAACTGCAAAACTACTAGCACTCAATAATTACTGCAACTCAGCAATGACTATAACTCGGCAACAATTGGTAGAATGGGCAAAAAATGAGCAGGATAACACGTCAACCCCAGATGCTCCTACATCACTAATTATCACAAGATCACATATAATTGTCCTTCAAGTTTTCATGCAGAACTAATCTAAGAACGGGCATCAAAACATGACAAGAAAATAGGGCAAATGGAATTAAAAACCAATTCCCCATCAAGTTTTCCAACCATTGCATTATCAAATGAGGTTGCATTTATAGTTTATTGTTATCCTTTCTTAATTCTGGCAAAGAAAAAATCATATAATAGAAAAGAAAATGAGAATAAAATATAAAATTATCTAATCTACATCATGATATGAGCACGCAGTATCTCTTCTACAAAAAATTCTAAATCCATGGTATTCTTGAAAGCACTCCATAACCTAACATCTTCATGCAAATTCACAAATCCTGTAGAAACCTTCAATTCTTCATATTCTACTATTTTGTACCATCCAGCATATTTCATATTTTGAATTCCCATCATTGATCTCAAATCAATGATCACAATTAAAACATTATAACCTTCATTTATAACTTCTTGTGCAGGTCCCTCCGTGTACACGTGTCTTTCCATCATTATGTCTCATAGATTATTTTCCTTGCAAATTTACATAGTGAGATGGTGATAGACGTAGATCTTCCTTTTAATTCAATGGCAATAATAAAAAGATGTTAGGTCTCTTTGTTGTGTGGTGTGGGTCCCTCTTTCCAACTAGGCACATTGTGTTAGATACATGGCAGAATTTTATTACTTGTAGAATTTGACATCCAACTACTTTGTTTTGTGGTACTGTGTTGAATATATTGGGCCCATCAAGATACATGCCTTCACATTGCTTTTTCACATAGATTATCGAACATGCATCTTTTTATGATGACATAATGACCTTCGTAGATCTTCTTTGATCTGATGGTGACAAAAAAGGGTCTTAACCCTTTATTATATTTTGCATTGTGGGTCCACTTTCTGGCTCTACACACCATGGTAAACAATTGGCACTTTTTCATTGCTTGAATAATTTTGCACTAACCTTTTCATTGGGTCACAATTTAACATACCTTTATTTCATTAACCATGGCGACTTGGAAATAATTGTTTATCGCGATTTCACAACATTAAACTTAACTACATTTCTTAACCCACGACCATGCAATTTTTGTATTTTCTTTCTATCACAACTTTGAGCATGAGTTACCTTAACTTGACCATGATGGTTTGATTTTTTCTTTTTACTCAGTCATGACCTTAACCTGGGGTTTGAGTTAATCATTAGCGATCATGGGATAACCATAGATTTCTCATATCAGATGGCTAAGATTTAGAAATACCTTAAGTATCCTTTTTTCTCTATAATATGGGGCCCTCTACTCCATGTGTCATATCATCATTATATCACTTGAGTTATTCCTTATGCAACTTTAGAAAGAAACAAAGTGACATTTGTAGATCTTTGTAAAATTTGACGATCATGAAAAAGGTCTTATTTCTAAGGTGACTTGACTATTCAACTTAGTGACATGGACATTTAGATTATTTTGATTTCTTAATTAAATTTCAACCTAGGTCTTCACCATCTTTGATTGTGTTCTTCACCATTTCTATATTTTGAGTGTGCACTCTATATTGAATGATGTAGGAGAATCCTGGGTTAACATGTTATCCTACTCATTTGTGTTCATTCTACCAGTTGTTGCCAAATTATAGTCATTGCCAAGTTGCAACAATTACCAAGTGCTAGTACTTTTGTAGTACTAGCTGTAGCACCAGTTGAGTTATAGTTATCCCATGTTGTGTTAACATTTGGGTTAGCATATTATTCCATCTCACTCTGTAGTGTGCGTTGAGTTCTATAGTGTGTGCCAAGCTATCTATAATTCGTTGAGTGTTTCTTCATGTGCTGAGTGAACCTGTTGATGCTAAGTGTCATCATTTTGTTCGTTATTTTTCCAAGTTGTTTGTATTTTGGGAGCCGACTTGTGTGTTTAATTCTAATCATGACTTTTATGATAAGATCTTGTCTTGGGATGTGTGTAGATCATTTTAGGGTTGACCTTTCTATTTTGTAGTGTCCTAGAATCTTTTGTAAGCCTTTTTGGAAAGTATAAATAAGGTGTTTAGGCTTAGGTTAGAGGTAAGGAAAATCATAGATATTTTGGGAGAACTTAGAAAGTTTGAAGCATATGTGTCTGGGATTACAAATATGAAACTAAATCTTGGATCTTGAATGTATTTTGTATCCGGTCATAACCCATAAGACCTTATAGCTAGACATGTATGCAGATTATTTGAAGAATCATTAAAAGTGTTTCATTCTCTATCACTTTCTCTTTGTGGTGCTATTATCTTTGTGTGTTTTCTTTCGTTGTGTTAACTATGCAAGCTGGTTTGGATTGCTAGGTGAGCCTTTGGCCCTAGTTCTTCTATCCCTCCTTATGTTAGGTGGTATTAGAGGTTGAGCTTCATCCTTATGGAGATTGGATCATAGAACACTGATTCAAATTTGGTTGTAGGGTTATAGATTTACAAATTTGACCTATAACTTGTAGAGGGTTACAATCTTGCAAGAACCTGATTTGTAAAGATGGTTTGAGGTAGAGGAAATGTTGATAATGCAATATTAGATACATTGAGAAAAATTGTAGCTAGATTAGATGTTATGAAGATAGCCCAAAGAAGAGGAGCACATCTTGATGATGTAAGTGATGATGAAGAAGTAGCTCTAAACCAAATCTAGAACCAAAAGAAGATCAAGATAAAGAAGGATTGTTGAGAGTATTATCTAGCGCACATTCAAAGCCTGATGTAGAAGTTGTTCCTTATGATGGAAAATTGGACACCAATGCTATACTGGATTGGATCTCTAATATGGAGAAGTTCTTTGAGTATTAAAACACTCTTGATAATAAGATGGTGAAACTTGTAGGTACTAGGTTGAAAGGTCATGCTTCACTATGGTGGGATAATTTGCAAATTGATAGACAAAGGAGAGGAAAGAAGAAGATCAAGACTTCGGAAAAGATGGTGAATAAGGTGAAGGACAAATTCCTGCCTACTGATTACCATGTTAGCTTGTTGAGAAAGATGCAAAATTTGAGGAAAAGAGACATGACTATGAAAGAGTATATTGAGGAATTCTATAGATTGGACATCAGATCTAGACATGTGGATGATGATGTTGAGAAAATTTCAAGGTATCTAAATGGATTAAGATTTAGAATTTAGGATGAAATAAGTTTTGTGAAATTGGAAAGTGTGGAAGAAGCATATCAATATGCCTTGAAAGCTAAGGAGATCTTGACAAAGAAGAATGAACAAAGACAAAGAGGTAGAGATGGAAGATTCTAGAGAGGCAAAGGTAGATCTTATGGTGAAAGTGGAAGATATGACAGTTTTGTGCAATATAAAGGAAAATCTAAATGGAAGAATGATGATAAAGACAAGATCGAGTGGAAAGGTAGTGACTCATATTGAGGAGGTACTAGTTCTTATCGAGAAAGAGGTAATTCTTATTGTAGAGGTGGTTTACATGGTAATTGTTTCAAATGGGGTAAAGAAGGGCATAGATCTTTTGAATATAGATCTTTTGAAAGTGGGCAAGGTAATAGAAATGTTGTGATTCAAGGAGACATTGAAGGTTCACCAAGTGAACTTGAGGCTAGAGAAAATTTGATGGTGAGAAGAACCTTATGTAATAAGGAAAGTGATGAGGAATCTATTTTATGGAGAAGTTTTTTCAAGACCAGATGTAAGATGGATGGAAAATGTTGCAAGGAAATCATTGAAAGTAGAAGTTCTACAAATTTGGCATTAGAAGAGCTAGTTACAAAGTTGTAGTTGCAAAGGTTGAAACATCCCAAACCCTATCATGTTTCATGGATCAAAGATTATCATAAGATATTGGTAAGTGAGCAATGTGTTGTGAAGTTCAAGATTGGACATTATTTTGATGAGGTTTCGTTTGATATTATGCCTATGGATTGTTGTCATATTCTATCGGGTAGACCTTGGCAATATGATAAATATGTTGCACATGATGGAAGATTGAATCAATATACTCTTTGGGTGAATGGGAGAAAAAAAATATTACTACCTTTGATTGAAAGTCTAGATGAGGTTAATTGTACTATTATGAGAGTTTGCATGGTTAATGGAAAGTAATTTGAAAAAGAAGTGAAGAAGAATCTAGTATGTTTTGCCATTATCCCTAGAGGACCGAGTTTTAGGAGTAATGACCAAGCAACAAAAGCTGATAATGATCAAGTACCAGAAGAAATTGAAAGTTTGTTGATTGAGTATAAAGATATTATTGCAAAAGATATACCTAATTGTTTACCACCAATAAGAAGTACAAGTCATTGTATGGATCTGATTCTTGGAGCTAGTTTGCTAAATAAAGCACCATATAGATTGACTCCTATAGAGAATGAAGATCTTAATAGACAAGTGCATGAATTGCTACAGAAGGGATTAATCAGAGAAATTTTGAGTTCATGTGTTGTACCTATTGTATTAGCACCTAAAAAGAATGGAGAATCGAGGATGTATACTTATTCCAAGGCTATTAACAAGATCACTATAAAATATGGGTTTCTTGTGCTGAGGATGGATGACATAATGGATTTTTTGAGTGGAGAAAAGTATTGTATCAAAATTGATTTGAAGAGTGGCTATCATCAGATCATAATCAAAGAAGGGGATGAATGGAAGACTACTTTCAAAACAAAATATGGTTTGTATGAATGGTTTCTTATGCCTTTTGGTTTGACTAATACACCTATTACTTTCATGAGGTTGATGAATGAAGTTCTCAAAATATTTTTGGGTAAGTTTATGATTGTTTATTTGGATGATATTATAATATTCAGTAAGACTAAGGAAGAACATCTTGAGCATGTTAGACAAGTATTACAGAGATTGAAAGAGGAGAAGTGGATGATTAATCTAAAAAAGTGTTCTTTTATGCAAGAAGAGATTATGTATTTAGGATATTTGATTTCCATTAATGGTTTAAAGATGGATCCTAAGAAGGTTATAGCAATTTTGGAATAGCCTACACTTGAGAATGTGGGTGAGGTAAGATCATTTCATGGTTTGGCTAGTTTTTACAAAAAGTTTATAAGGAATTTTAGTTTCTATTTGTAATGCTATGACTAAAATAATAGGAGGAGATAAAAAGGAATTCAAATGGACACATGGAGTTGATAAGAGTTTTGAGACTTTGAAACAAAAGGTTGCTGAGTTATCTGTATTGGCTTTGCTTGATTTCAATAAGGTATTTCAAGTTGAATGTGATGCAAGTGGTAGTGCAATAGGAGCAGTGTTGAGTCAATAAGGTAAACCTATTTCTTTCTTTAGTGAGAAGTTGAATGATGCTAAAAGAAATTATTTTGTGTATGATCAAGAGTTTTATGCTATTGTTCAAGCTTTGAAGAAGTGGAGACATTATTTGATTCCTAAGGAGTTTGTGTTGTATACTGATCATAAAGGTTTACAGTACTTGGGAAGTCAACATAAATTGAATCAGAGACATATGAAGTGGGTTGAGTATTTATAGAGTTTTACACTTGTGATTAAGCATAAGAGTGGAATTACTAATAGAGTTGTTGATGCATTGAGCTGAAGACGTTCTTTGTTGACTGAGATGAAAGTTGAAGTTCTTGGTTTTGATGAAATGAAAGAGTTGTATGATACTAACCTTGATTTTTCTAAAGCATGGAGAGAGTGTAGAGCACCAAATCTAATAGATCATATGAGTAAGTTATATGATGACTATTTTATTCAAGAAGGTATGTTGTTCAAAGGTATTCAGTTATGTATCCCTAGAAGCTCTATGAGAGTTAATTTGATTAAGAAAAAGCATAGTGGTGGATTGGCTAAAAATTTTGGAATTGATAAGATATTGAGTTTGTTGAAGGAGAAGTATTATTGGCCACAGATGTATAAGGATGTTTAGAAGTTTTTGAAGAACTGTGGAGTATTTCAAGTTGCAAAAGGAGTAAGTTGGAATATTGGACTGTATACACCTATTTTTATTCCTAAGAAACCTTGGAGTGACATTAGTATGAATTTTATTCTTGGATTGCCTAAAACAACAAAGGGGTATGATTCTATATTTGTTGTTGTGGATAGATTTTCTAAAATGGCTCATTTTATACCATGTAAGAAGACATCAGATGTTGAGCATGTTTCTAAACTTTTTTTCAAAGAGATTGTTATATTGCATGGATTACCAAGAAGTATAATTTTTGACAAAGATAGTAAGTTTGTTGATTATTTTTGGAGAACTTTGTGGAAGAAGATGGGTACTGAGTTGAAATTTAGTTCTACATTCTATCCACAAATTGATGGATAGATAGAGGTTGTAAATAGAAGCTTGGGTAATTTATTGAGATGCTTAGTTGGAGATGAACCACATGATTGGGAGATGGTATTGGCTTAAGCTGAGTTTGCATATAATAATTTTGTGAATAGGAGTATAGAGAAAACACCTTTTGAGATTGTTACTAGAATGCAACTTAGAGGAGTTTTAGATTTAAGGGATGTTACTAGTGAAGAGAAGAGAAGTGTTACAAGAGAATAATTTTCTTATTTTATGGAGTCTTTGCATAAGGTAGTGAAGTTAAAGTTGGAACAAAGTAATCAGAATTACAAGAAGAATGTGAAATAAGTCCAAAAGACATCATGTTTTTGAAGTTGGTGATGAGGTGATGGTTCATTTCAAGAAACGTAGATTTCTGGTTGGAACATATAGTAAACTAAAGATGAAGAATTTTGGACCTTGTAAGATCTTGAAAAAGTTTGATAGTGGAAATGCTTATGAAGTTGAATTAGCTGATGACATGGATATATCTCCTATATTCAATGTTGCTGATCTATATAAGTATCATGAGTCAGATGATGAAGTTGTTGTACCTAATGATTATCCTAAGAAGCAGATTGAAGAGGTTGAACAAATTTTGGATCAAAGAGTTGGTAATGTAGACACCTAAATTTGATTACACTGCTTTGGTAATCTAATTTAGCCATCTCTAAAGGCATCATTAATTAAATTCTTATTTAATTGATCCTTTGCCATCCCTAGTTCATTAATTTAATTAATCATCTATAGTCCTAATTGATAAATCAAATAATCTATTATTTATCAATTAAATCCTTTTCTCCTAAATAATTCCAAAAATCCCCATTTATTAAATAAATCTATTTGATAAATGAAATCCTTAAATTCAAAAACCCCTAACCTATCTCTAATCCTCCATTTAGCCTAATCCACCCCATCCACCCATACTAACCAAGCTTAGCCACTAACTCACCCACCCTCATTAATGCCATCCACTTGCACATCTCTAACATCCCTAATCTAATCCTAAACCCAAGCCTAATCCATCCCCTAATGTTGTCACATTCCTTAAACAAGTTTAAGACTTTCCTAATCCAAACCAAAGTCTCCCCTCAAAAAAGCCCAACCACTAAGTCATGAGTGCTCTTACAAAACATAAAAGACTCTTACAAGCCCACTCATGACTCTTACACCCATCTTCCACACTCTTCCCTCTTCCACACTCATTCCTCTTACATCCCTCTTACATACTCAACCCCACTCATCATGCCTTTAACCAACCCTTTACCCTACCCTCTCACACTCATCCTCCTTGTGACAAGTGTCACCTTCCCATTGGTGCTAAACAAGCACAATCCATATGCTCTCCTTTGAGTGCATCCTAGCCCTCCTTAAGCCTTCATCCATCCTTGCATCTAAGCCCTCCATCCCTCTACCCCTTAGCCTATAAATTGAATCCCATCCCAAGCCATTTCATCAACAATCTTTGAGCTAAAGTTACCATGCTATTTTGAGAACCAAAGCCATCAATATTACCCTTATAATGCCAAATTGAGAGCTCACAAAGCTACCAATTTGCCATTACCCATCTCCATTGAAGCAACTTTTGAGCATCTTGAGCATACATCCACAGCAAAAGGACACATTTACAGAATCAAGAAAGCATGGAGTGTTTTCTCTTGTGAGGTTTGCACTTCTTGTTTTCTTTCTTTGTCTAAGCATATATGTGAATTTAGTTTTTGGTTTGTGAATGTTTACTTTATTTGTTAATGTTCTTTGCATACTAATTCTTGTTCTACAGGTAAAAGCACAAGAGGAAAAGACTAATATGAATATTTGGTAAAGTGAAAGAATAGACCAGTTGAAGATGCTACATGGATTTCTCAATCTAAGTTGGATTCACCTCAGGTTTTGAGACTTGCATGATTCAGGAGAATCATTTCATCCTACCATGGTTGTCTAATGCAAGAGCATCCTAGGTTGACATATTATCCTACTCATTTGTGTTCATTCTGCTAGTTTTTGTCGAGTTGCAATCATTTTCAAGTTCCAACAATTGTTGAGTGCTAGTAATTTTGCAGTATTAGCCAAGTTGTAGTTATCTCACATCATGTTAACATTCAAGTTAGCATGTTATCCCATCTCACTTTGTAGTGTATGTCGAATTCTATAGTGTGTACTAAACTATCTAGTGTGTGTTGAGTTATCCATAATTGGTTGAGTGCTTCTTCATGTGCTAAGTGAACCTGTTGATGCCAAGCATTAGCATTTTATTCCTTCTTTTGCTAAGTTATCTGTGTTTTGGGAGCCAACTTGCATGTTTAATTCTAATCTTGATTTTTATGATAATATCTTGTCTTGGGATGTGTGCAGACCATTTTAAGGTTGGCTTTTCTATTTTGTAATGTTCTAGAATCTTTTGTAAGCCATTTTGGCTAGTATAAATAGGGTTTTTAGGCTTAGGTTAGATGTAAGGAAAATCATAGAGATTTTAGGAGAACATAAAAAGTTCAAAGCATATGCATCTTGAAGTGTGAATCTGAAGTTGGATCTTGGAACTTGAATGTATTTTGTATCTAGTCATAACCCAAAAGGCCTTATAGTTGGGCATGTATGTTGATTATTTGGAGAATCAATAAAAAAAATTCATTCTCTCTCTCTATAGTATTTTTCTCTTTGTGTGATTGCTTCTGTTATGTTAACTCTGCAAGGTGGTTTGGAATTATGGGTGAGCCTTTCACCCTAGTTCTTCTTACCCTCCTTGCATCATTGAATTTAATTGATCTTACTTTTGACTCATCCTCATGATCTGCATGTCAATATTTTATCCTCAATCTTCAATGTTCTCTACTTTATTTTCTCTGTATATGCCCATGATCTATTTTAAATATATCCTTCCTTTAGATATAGACCTTTAACCATGAATTTAGAAATTATCTAATATTTATAAATGCTTTCATGAAGAACCACTTCTCAACATAAATCTTTGTCTTTGACATGATTAGGAACAAGGAAAAATGAATTAGTAGAATAGACTTTCTTCTCATCAAGATAACACGTGACAAACCTTCCAAACCCTAATCACCTAGCTTCAGACTAATGCATTGCTCAGATGATTCCCACATTAGGTTAACTCAAAGGAATGATGAGAAGAAAGATCATCCTATAGGTAGTCTAGACTCAAACTCAAGACACTGACACTTGACTTGACTCAAAAACCCTAAGGCAAAAGATATGAACTGAAAGTTAGGCAACAACTAGCTCTGTCTAGGGATTTAAGCATGATAATGCTTGAAATAATTCTAGCAATCTATGGTTCTGCACAAAGGTGAAAACTTGGAAACAAAAGAATAGGCTACACTAGGAAAACAACAACAAACTAAAGCAAAAATGCATCAAAGGAAAATCTACCTATCTAGTTACTATGTAGAGGTTATGTGCTTTCAATTTTGTATTTGATACAACTTTAAGTCTTGCCTATTATAAGAACATGGCAGGGTTTCTCCTATAGGATAGGCCAACTTGAATGAGTTATTCTAATTTTGTTGTATGATCGGAAAAGGCCCTTTCCATCAAGACTAAAATTTTGAATGCATACCTCTTGGCTCATGTCTCTTATCCCATAGCAACACCAAATCACCTTACATAAACTATCTAGGCCTTGCCCTTTTATCAAACAATTTCTTTACCTTTCCTTGGTGTTTAGTAATTTTGTCAACCATCTCTTCCCTTTCTTGTTGCAGCTCAATGAGATACATGATTCTCTTCTCTAATCCATCTTTGATCAATCTTCTTCACTGATAGTCCTTAATTTACAAGCAACAAATTATAAAGGTAATAGAAAATTAGCTTCCACTCCATAGACTAATTCAAAATGTGAGATACCTATGGCTCTTTTAGGTGTGATTCTATTAGCATATAAAGCATCACAAATCTTCTTGTGTCAACTTTTTTGATTTTCGAAGACCAATTTCTTCAAAATATTAATTAGGTTCTTATTGATAAGTAGGAGATAATTTCAACAGCAAGTCAAACTATGATATTGCTATCAGAATTTAACTGTGTGATTTTTGAGTCAGCCTATTACTAGACTCTTAACAACTTAGGTTCTTATTACTAGACTTAGCCTACGCATTTCCTTGAGGGAAATAATTAGAGGAATGTCTAACTTGAATACCATTATCATAGCTAAACTCAACAATTTCTAAGGAAGAAAAATAAGATGCATTAGCCATTATTAATTTCACATGAACTCCAAACCTAATCAACATATGCTCTTTGAGAAATTCACATACTACTTCTAATGAAGTCTTCTTCATTGGCTTGGCTTCAACCCATTTACTAAAATAATCGGTGGCAGTTAGTATATATGCATGTCCTTGACTAGAAGGAGGATTGATTGGGCCTATATAATCTAAACCCCATTGATGGAATAGAGCTTCAATTACCACTAGCCTAAGAGGTAGGGAAGCAAGATGAGTTTACCAATAAACATCTTGCATTTCTCACAATTAGCAACCCACTTATATGCATCTTTAAACATACCAGGCCAATAATAACATTGTCTTAAAATTTTGAATGTAGTAACAGTGCTAGAAAAATGTCCTCCACATTCTTCATCATGAAAAGATCATAACAAATTTACATATTGATTCTTACCCACACATCTTAAAAATGTTCCATCAATTGTTGTCTTGTACAAGACATTGTCATGAATCGCACACTTCAAGGCATTTGTTTTTAGATCTCTTATTTTCTTAGTATTTAATCCATTAGGGCATTCACCATATGTCAGAAAATATGCAATGTTTGAGAACCAAGAATCTTGAAGACTTACCATAAGAAATTTTGGAGTATCTTCTTCTTTGCATTGTCAATCTTCTATCAAGGCTTTACAAAGAAAATTTCCTCTCACAAGTTTGGTTGGCTTAATTTCTATATCATATTCTTGGACCTTTGCTATCCACACTCCTCTATTATTGCAAGCAACATCTTGTTGTGTCAAAATACTTTTTACACTAGGATCTAGCACATATATTACTAAGTGAGAATGTAAAATCTAAAATCTAAAATTCTTAAGGGCCTCACCACTGCATATGCATGTTTCTCCATTTGGGAATATCTCAATTCTTGATTCTTCTATGGTATAATCATGAAAGTAATTGCAACTTGTATTTTTTCTTTATTCTCTTGCATCAATATAGCTGACATAGTATGTTTTGAGGCATAATAGTAAATGATGAATACCTTAGTGTAGTTAGGATGGACAAGAATAGGGGCTTTGGTAATGGCATCCTTGATATCTTCAAAAACCTTTTTCCCAACATCACTCCATTTGAAATTTTTATTTTCTTTCATCATATCAACTATACATTTAACTATTTCAGAGAAGTCAAGAACAAATCTCCTCAAAAAATTTACCTAGCAAAAGAAGGACTTCACTCCATTTTTACCCAATGGTAGACTTAATTTTCGAATAGCTTTAACTCTATCTGGATCAATCTTCACTCCTTCTTGGGATACAATATGACCAAGAAATTTTCCTTATGTCACACAAAATATTGACTTCTTTAGATTTAGTGAGATACCATGATCTTTACATCTTTGCAACACCTTTTCTAAATCTTTGACATGATCTTTTCTCTTCTTAGAAAAAACTATCAAATCATCAAATTATATGACAATAATTATATCTTTCAAATATTTAAAATCCAAATTTATGCCATGCTGAAAATTTGCACCTACATTGATTAGGCCAAAAGGCATCCTATGGTAGGAAAAAGTAACCCATGGTGTAGTAAATGCAATTTTGAACTAGTCTACTTCATCTACTTGAATCTAACTATATCCTAAAAATCCATCTAACATGGACATCATTTTTTGTCCTACAACACTTTGTAAATGATGATCCATACTAGGGAGAGAAAAATTAACTTTGAGCGAGACTTGATTTAGATTTTTGAAATCTACACAAATCCTTATTTCTCCATTCTTTTTCCTTACTAGCACAATATTAGCAACCCAAGTAGAATGATGAATAAGGCACATAATCCTAGCTTGCACATTTTGTCAATCTCCTTAAAGATTTCTCCTTCAATTATAGGGTTATAGTTTCTTTGTTTCTTCCTAAATGGTGTTGCTTCTAGTTTAAGAGGGATTTCATGTTTGAACTTTCCACCCATGAAATTCTTTAGGTCTTCATAACTCCAATAAAATACATTTGAAATTTAGTAAGTAAGTTCTTGATCTCTACCCTCTCCTCAAGTGTGCAAAACTTGCCTATATTTATCATCTTTGGCCTAACTTTTGTCCCTATATTGATTCCATCATACTCACCACAAGTTTTTCCTTTCTTATCTCTTTCCCTCTTTATGTATTCATCATGCATGTCAAAAAAAATTTCTAAAGAGATTAGATGAGCTGGAATCTTATTACCTTTCAATTGAATCATATCAAGCTTAGTTTTCTTTTTATCACTTGTGACTAAATCTTCATTATTTGCATTATTGCTTCCTTCAAAATACAAGCATTCAAAAGGATCTTCCCCTTCAATGAATTTGAGTATGTATTTATCATCTTCAAACACCTACCATGAATCTTCATTATTAGGGACATTAGGCCTGAATGAAACTTCTACTTTATAAACTTGATCTTTAAAATTAGGATGTGGTAAGAGAAATGATGTAGAGACTACCAAAGAATCAGCTCTTGAATTGAATTCTCTAAGTACTAATGTAATTGAGAAAGCATCTAAACCCTGAATTTCATACCACACCTTATTATGGTAGCTTCTCAATCTTGATTTCTTAACTACATATTGATTTCTAATTTGTCTTACCACCAACTTTGCATCCCCTTAAGCTTTAAGCATATTGAATCCTTTTTGTTTTGTAGCCATTATTCCAAGGAGAAGAGCTTCATATTTTGCATTGTTTTTAGTATTTTTGAAGTCAAACTTATAGGACAAGCAAGTCATTTCCCCACTAGGTGATATCAACACTACTCTTGCACTTGAATTGACTCTAGCACAACTGCCATCAAATTCCAGAGTCCACAACTAATCACCTTTAGCTTGTTCTGATTATTTTGATATATTACAAGTGTCAAAGAAAATCATGTAATTGCCAAACTACATTTCATGATACAAGATTTGAGATCTAGGGTCATCTAACTTTAGAACAATAATTTTTTTCTTCTCTTCTAGTTATAGCTTCACCTTTTTATCTTCAAATTGAATAGTGGCACAAGACTAGTCCAGTTTTATTTCTCCACCCATTTTTTTGTAGAAACATCTACATAGGAGCATGTCATAGCTTATAGGGATTTCTTCACTATAATAATGAATTTTAGTCTTTTAAAGGATAGGTAGCTAGGGCAACTTGAGCATCTTTTATTTGTCCAAGCAAGGGTACTTGTTTTGCATCCATTGAATAGTATCTACCAAAGGTTTTAGTAAGTGGAAGCCCTAAATATTTTTATATAGAGGTAGGCATTACATTATCAAAAGCTCTTGAATCTATGGCACACTTAATCTATTTCCATTGATTAATAAGGAAATGTAGAAAGGATCTAGTTTTTCATTTGGGCATGTGGCTAAGACAAGAGGTTCTTCTTCTTTAAACAACTTAGGGAGTGTAAAAAATTCATCAGTTAAAGAAGATCCACTAGTACTAGCTTTACTAAGATAATCAATATCAGCATTAATACTAACCCATTCTTTATCTTTATTGCAATGTATGTGCTAGAAAATGTGACCTACAAGAAGCATGGGTTAACAAAAAACCACTAATTTAAAACCTTCAAAATGCATCAAGCATTCATCAAAATGCAAGGAATAAATATCAACTAATGCTTGCTTGGGTTTTGCAACCCTAAGCAACCAACAAATCCAACCTTCCAGCCACCTCTACAGCTCAACAAAGGCACCCATGAGAGGCCTTGTTGGTGTGTTAGGATGGGGAGGTATGTTTGGTGTGCTCTCCCAAACACAACAATAATGAAATCTATTGAGTGAGTGAGTGCAAGTGTGTATGCAAGTAAGATATGAATCTATACTAAATGAGATGAAGAATACCTCAAGAAATGGCTATGGAGAGAGTCATCCTTGAAGGCATTCAAGGATAATATGATATGCAATGAAAGAACTAACTAGATATGAAAACTATGATAAAAATGCAAGCTAAAATGAAGCTACAAATGCAAACTCTTAGCATGAGAACTCAAAACTCAAAATGGCATGGTAACAATGCAATAATGGGAGATGCAAATGCTTGAGACAAGACCTCTATTTATAGGCTCAAGAGAGGGGTTGGTGAGGTGGCATCCATGTAGATGCCACATAAAGTGACATGCAAGCCATGAAAATGGTCAAGAATTCAAAGTTTGCTCACACATGTGTGAGCAAACTTGAAAAAAAAAGTGGGAGACAAGAGTGTGTAGTCATGTCATCTCACACATGTGTGAGCACACTCTTAGGCTAATGAGGGGGATTAGGGAGATAATTAGGAATGATTAAGTGGTATTAGAGAAGAAGTAGGCTTAAGAGGATGAAAATGATGGTTATAGGATAGGCTCTAGGTTATGCTTAAGATTAAATTAAATGAGATTTAATTTAATCATGGGTTTAGAGGAATTAATGGGATGTGAGGATTAAATAAGAAAAATTTGATTGTTTAATTGAATTGTATTGAAATGTATGTGATTGTTCATTGGCAATAGTGTGAAAGGAACAATGTTCTTAAATCACTTAGTCTAAGTGTGAATTTGTGTAAGTTTGTTTGCAATCACTATTTTGATAAGCTCGGTGTCATGAGATAAATAGAAGAATTTGGATAAGATATGATAAAATAAGTGATGAATTGAATTGGAATGGAAGGGGAATGTGTGGGAGAAAGTGATAAAGTTCTCCAGAGGAAAATGTGTTGAATGGAAGACTAGAAATTTGATCAAGGTATATGCAAATAGAGGGAAAAATGAAGGAATTGATTTAAATGAAATGATTAGAAGAAGGGAATATGATTAGATTAGAGGAGAAATGAATTGATTGAATGAATTAGAAGACTTAAAAATTGATGGAAGGTGGAATAGAGTAGAACCAATGACAAGGGTTAACCAAGGGATGGTAAATGGAGGAAAAGCAATGTGAGTTGGTGGATGAAAGGAATAGTGAAAGGATATGAGGGAAAATGCAGAGCCAAGGACCATGTTTTAAAGGAACTCAAATGCCCCATACCAAGGATAAGAAAATGGAAGACAATATGGTGGGAAAGGATGCATGAAAATGGAAAGATGGTATGAAGGATAGTGTATGGAGGAAGAGGAGGCATGTGCTCTTCCAAAGCATGTATGAAAATTTTGGTATTGTGCCTCTAATAGTGATCACAAGCATGGGTTTGAAAATGGAATGAATAAGGAATATGGGAGGAAGGGTATGAAAAAAGGGGTAATGATATGAAGGGTATGGATGCAATGCGGGATATGAAGTAGAGGAAATGGAAGGGGTAACCAAGACCAAGGACATATGAAAGGAGGATGGAAGCATGGAGGTGGATGGAAAATGGACGAATGAACATGACAAGGATGATGGGATGAAAGATATGGATAGCATGTCAAGATCAAATATATGGAAGAATTATGGAAGTATGTAGGAAAATGGATGGACAATGCACAAGGGATATGAAAAGTGCATATGGATGAATGAAAGGAAAGTGAAAGTCAAGATCAAAGATGGAAATGGATAATGAATGGTACATGGAAGGATGGAAGAGATGTAGGGAAGAGTGGTATGGATGGAGCTTGCCCCAAGTGTAGAGTGCAAGTGGACAAGGAAAAGTGAATGGAGGGATAAGTGGAATTGGAAGACAATGGATACATGATAGGAAAATGGAGGGAGGACTCAAGAATCTATTTATATGGATGGTATCCCTTCATATTTTTTTCCTTTCTTTTTTATTTTTAAGGAATTTTTATTATTGTCTCATAGATGTTGGTAGGGTAGTGAAAAGAAGGATGAAGTGGATTGGTGAACAAAGGACAATGGCCTATGAAAAGGTTTATATTAAGCGGGTGGAGTGGGTGTGAGGAAGACATGGTTGATGGATTCTAGGTTGGAAGACTTGTGAATGAGTGGATGAAGGAGGCGGAAAGATCATCATTGGCACACACCTTGAAGGGTGATGGAAAGGAGGAAATTGTGGAAGATATGGAAGGAGAAAGTTTGGATTTTGGGATATAGGGACCCAAAATGGAATAAGGAGATGATGGATTTAGGATGGTGGATTTGGGTAGATAAGAACCCAAAATAGATGTGGAAGCCTTTGGATTAGAAAAATTGGATGTCATTTGGAATCTTTCTTTGAGATTCATTGCTACATTAAGTAGCTTTGGGATCCACAAAAATTTTGCATTTTGTATTTTTAGCCTTTGTGGCTTTTTGATTTTTATTTGGATCGGATTTTTCTTTTCTTGAACATGTCTTTTAGATGGGAGATGTTGATCCTTTGATTTTTGTAGATTTTTGCCTTTATTTTCTTTTTGTTTAGCATCCAATGTGCTTCCATTGGCCATGGTATGGGTACATGAAGGTAGAGGAGATGGAGAGCATATGGATGGTGAAAATTTTAAGGAATTCAAGGATGTGTGCCTTTGTTGATCTTTAGTAGGACCATGAGAGGATGAAGTAGGAAACATGGATATGGTGGATGGATGTATGTAGGGACCTAAAATGGAAGGAAGGGATGAAGGGTTTTACTGTGGAACATAAGGACCTAGAAGGGATGGAATATAAGGACCTAGAATGGACTTGGAAGATGAATGATGGGAAGCTTTAGGTTTGGATGGAGGAACTTTAGATTTGGAAGAAGTGGAAGGTGTACCAACATCTTGAGACATTATTTTGTTAATGGGAGACGTATCATTTGTAATACAAGATCTGAGTCCAGGTATATGGGGTTCATGAGTGGATTGGATAGATGTGATAGGGGCATGCGGAGGATTAGGATCATGAAGGAGATCATGAGGGATAATAGTATCTTGAGATGGAGTGGGATCATGAAAAGAAAATGAAGGGGTCCTTTGATCTTGACCTAAAAGAGGATCATGGAGTGGAATGCATGGGTCATGAGATGGAATAGGATCATATGCTAGAATGGAAGGAATGGAACCATGAGATGGAGTGATTTGATCTTGACATGGAGCAGTATGAGTGGACGGAGTGGAAGGAACTTTTGTATGAAGTAGAGGATCTATGGATGCTAACTCTTGAGATGGGATGGAATCGATAAGGGGTGCAGTACATGGAATGCCTTGATCTTGATTAGGAAGGGAATCATGAGATGGACTAGAAGAGATAAATGGATCTTCAAGGATAGGGGAATGATGGGATGGAGAAATGCTCAGATCTAGAGAAGAAGAGGAATCTATAGTGTCATGCTTTGGAGGAAGGTCTTGAGATGGAATTGGGGGTATCACTGTGGGTGATTGGCTCTCTTTATTTTGTAGTTTACACTTAGCCAAGAATGATGAGAAATACCCTTTACGAGGTGGGGATGATGTGGATTTTGGAGGATTAGGATTGTGAAGAGAATTCCATGGAGGGTTGGGGTGGGACATGAGGACTAGGATCTTCAAAACATGGAGGAAGAGGACACATGGCATGGAAGGCGACCTCTTTATGTTGACTTGCTAAGAGATAATCCTTTAGTTGCTCCATTTCCATGGCAAAGGCATTTGTGTTTGAGGAAGTGTGTCGGCTAGGAATGGAATTGTATGTAGTGGAAGGGTAATGAGGTGGATTTCCCTTGTCAAAAGTAGAAGAATAATGAAAATGAGATTAATTAGAGTTGGATATGAAATTTTGAGGATGAATCTGATATGTAGGTTGGATGGGAGGTATAACTCCATATTGTCTTTGAAGATTTTCAACCATTTGATTAAGCAAATTCAGATCCATAGATGTTAGATGAAGAGATGAAAGATTTGATATGAACTTAGGACTAGGAGCCTTGGACTTTGTGCTGATTGGATTTGAATTGGATTGGACTTGATTTGATTTGATTGAATTTGATTTGATTTGATATTGATATTGATGAGGGTTTGATTTTGATTTGATTAAAAACCCTATGATATTGTGAACAAGTGAATGCTGGATTTGAATTAAATTCCAATGTGTATGACTATACTCGTATGTCCAAAGTAGAAGATGTGATGAAAAGTTGAATTAGAAGAAGACTTGAATGAAATTAGAAAGATTGATTATGGAGCAAGAAGTGAATGGATTGAATTAAGAATTGATTAGAAAGGAATGAATTTGACAAGGGATTGGATTAAGAATCATGAGGATGAATCATTGAATGAAGGAATTGGATCTTGATGTGGATTATGAACCATGATTAGGATGAAGTTTAGGGATTTGATTGAATGATTAAGAAAATGAGGAAATGGTTTGGATGAATAGAGATGATTAAGATTTTGAGGAATGATTTGAAAGATTAAGAATGTGATTAAAACAAGAGATGCATGATGATGATGGGATGGATGGATAGAAGAAGTGATGGAGAAAATGAGAGCTTCTTTTTGTTATTTTTGTTGTTTTTGAAATGTATTGATTTTTTTGGATTTTTATGTTTTACAATTTTTTTTTGGATTTTTGTGTTTTATAATGTTTTTGGGTTTTTCAGATTTGGAATGCAAAATCAAACAAAGAAATATATACAAGACAAGTTTAGATGGTATTTGTCCCCTTCGAATGGGGAGGTTTTTGAATATTCAAGTACATAGAACACCAACAAACCTATAAGGTTGCAACTAGGATGTACAAGGATCAACTAGAGGGCGTCTTTGATATATGCAAGGTATGTGAGGCCCAAATCTATAGATGAAAGAAAATACTGCCACACAACCGGGGGGAGACGGTAACCCAAATCTCCTCCTTCACTTCCCAAAGGTATAAAGTTCTTTGGGGCTTAGCCAAGAGTGACAATATTTTGCTTCCAAGAGAGGTGTCTTTCAATTCACCTCTCAATATTTATACTCTACCAAAACACTGGAGTTGAGGTCATCCCAAGGGGTGATGAAATTCCCAAGTAGGCATCCTAAAAAAGAAAAACAAGACCACTTATTTCTTGTACACCCAAGATCACCTGAAAGCGCAAGGGGAGAGAATACGTAAGTGGCCTTGGGGTTTAAAAGACACTTTTTCTTTCCCAATGAAGCTTTAAGTTTTGTAATATACTTGAAGACACATGTGTTTAAAGCATACAATGTTCTTTCCAACTTGAAATGATGCCAATGTAAATGAAAAATACAGATTTGTCAACAAGAAAGTAAAGCGAGCATGTGTAAATGAAATGTTGAAAATGAAAGATGTTGAAAATAAAGTCAATTTACTTTAGGGCATTCAAAAGTGTGTGACTTTATTTTATGTACTAATTCCAAATGTTTTCCAGCCTAAGCATACATGTCAATTTTAAGCACCAATTTCAAATGTGTGTTAACCTAAACATTCATGTCAATTTTAAACACCAAGTCTAAATGTTTTCTATGCTAAGATTCATCCATTCAAATGAAAGTGATTAAGCCATACAAGTTCATTAGCCCTTAAGGTTAAGTAATAAAGATCACTACAAACTCCCTTAGTGATGAAAATCACTATTGTTTGTTTTAAGTCTTTCAAGCTTAATTCCTAAGAGCAATAAAACATTAAGAAAAGCTTGCAAGAAAATATGGTTAAGTGTTTAAAGTGCTCCCATCTACAATGCTGCAATAAGCAAGTTAATTAGCTTCAACAAAATCTCAAAAATGAAGATTAACTATGGAAAAATTTCATTTGAACTTTTTTTGTTATTTTTCTTGTACATAAATGTGCTTGAAATGACCTAATTCTTATACATAAATGTGCTTGAAATGTGCTTGAAATTGCAGACGACAGAATGTAGGTGGAGACAACAGAATTCACAGATGAAAAATTACACAGATGACAAAATAGCGCAGACAACAGAATAGGTCACCGAAAAAATACAGATGACAAAGTAGATCACCAAAAAGCATAGATGATAGTATTTGATGCGAAGATGACAGTCTACTATGTGCAGATGATAGTTTAGTGCGCCCACTACATGGACGAAAATCTAAGAAGCAAAGACGATAAAATAAAATGTGAAGACACTAAACCAAATTTAATGCAAAAATAGGTGCAGAGACGCTAGTTTGCGGAGACACTGGTCTATGGAGATGTTGGTCTACACAGATGACACTCTGAAATGATGCTACGGCCTGCAAAGATGACAATGTGATGTTTTACAATTGAACCAGAGTTATTTGAAAATTTTTGAAATGAAACTAGGGACATGGGTCCCACCGAGTGTGCCAAAATGTGTGCTAGAAAATGTGACCTGCAAGAAGCATGGGTTAACAAAAAAACACTAGTTTAAAAGTTTCAAAATGCATTAAGCATTCATAAAAATGCAAGAATATCAACTAATGCTTGCTTGGGTTTTGCAACCCTAAGCAACCAAAAAATCCAACCTTCCAGCCACCTCTACAACTTAACAAAAGCACCCATGAGAGGCCTTGTTGGTGTGTTAGGATGGGGAGGTATGTTTGGTGTGCTCTCCCAAACACAACAATAATGAAATCTATTGAGTGAGTGAGTGCAATTGTGTATGCAAGTAAGATATGAATCTATACTAAATGAGATGAAGAATACCTCAAGAAATGGCTATGGAGAGAGTCATTCTTGAAGGCATTCAAGGATGAAGATGATATGCAATGAAAGAACTAATTAGATATGAAAACTATGATAAAAATGCAAGCTAAAATGAAGCTACAAATGAAAACTCTTAGCATGAGAACTCAAAACTCAAAAATGGCATGGTAACAATGCAATAATGGGAGATGCAAATGCTTCAGACAAGCCCTCTATTTATAGGCTCAAGAGAGGGCTTGTGAGGTGGCATCCATGTAGATGCTAGATAAGGTGACATGCAAGCCATGCAAATGGTCAAGAATTTAAAGTTTTCTCACACATGTGTGAGCAAACTTGAAAAAAAGAGTGGGAGCCAAGAGTGTGTAGGCATGTCATCTCACACATGTGTGAGCACACTCTTAGGCTAATGAGGGGGATTAGAGAGATAATTAGGAATGATTAAGTGGGATTAGAGAAGAAGTAGGCTTAAAAGGATGAAAATGATGGTTATAGGCTAGGCTCTAGGTTATGCTTAAGATTAAATTAAATGAGATTTAATTTAATCATGGGTTTAGAGGAATTAATGGGATGTGAGGATTAAATAAACAAAATTTATTTTAAAAAGGGGATGATGGAGGATCATGTGTTAAATTAATTTAACACATTAATGCTAGGAGTATTTAAATTAAATTTAAATACTTAAGAGAATGAACTCATTTAATTAATTAGTTTAATTAAATAAGTAGAGGAATGTGAGCAATATAATTAATTAATTAATAATTAATTAAAATGTCACGGGAAATATTAAAATTAATTAATATAGTGTTTAGGAATGATTTTAAGTGTCTACACAATGTTCAACTAACCTTTTTAATTGATTAAGATTAGCTTTCAAGTAATCCAGTGGAGATATCTGAATTCTTGTCTCTTCACAGTATTGTACTATTTCAAAAGAATCAAATGATTTACCTCTATGTTCCTTCTATAGAGTGTAAGTTACAATGCCTTTTTCTTTATTAGCTTTCTTTGATGGTGTATTACTTTTGACAAGAACTGAATTGTTGGCCTGATTTCTATTTTTCTAACCTCTAGTCATTATTGTTAACTAAGGTCCTTCTAGAGTAGAAAATTAGTCAACTCCTACTTCTAAATCTGATTCATACTCAAAGAAATAATTTTTAGAGCTCCCACAAGGAGCATGATCATCCTTACTTTCAGGATATTCAATTGTTTGTTCTTTTTTATCCACCATTTTTCTATGTCTCGTCATATCAGCACAATTATCTCCATCATGGTCTACCCTTAAGTGGGAAGAACACATATTTTGTCTCTTAGGAGCACCTTCAATTGCTAATATTTGTTGAATAGGTAGTATTTGCAATGCTTTACCTCCATTTGAGTTTCTATAACCTTCTTGATGAGGTTGATGAAAATAATGAGCGGGCCTTTTGTTTCTTCAATGAAATGAGCTCATTAGACAATTTTTGAAGCATGGCTTCTGTATTATTAGAAGTACTAGCTATACTACCCATGGTTCCAGATTGAAATTCCCTTTTCCAATTACTAGAGGCTATCATGTCATCCTCCATCTCCACAGCTAGTGTTTGGGTAGCTTGTAAGTTTGTTGCATTAGCTCTTCTAATTTGATATCCCAAATTAGGAGGCATAGATCTAATGTAGAAAGTCTTCTTATTATCATTTGTAGGTGCACTTGCTACAGGTATTCTTTTGATGAGTTTATTGAAATTTGCATTAAAATCTCTCATGGAAACTGATGGTTCTTTCTTTATTTGTCCTAATTGTAACAACAATACTTGTGCATCCTTTGTACTTTTATAATGTTCCTCAAACCTTTATTTCATAGTGTCCCAATTTTTGATGCATCTTGTAGGTAGGTATTGAGACCAATCAACAACATTGTCCACCAATGTATCTATAAACATCCTGACAACTACATCATCATGTTGAGGATTTACTACATGAAAAGCCTTATGGAAAGTGCTTAAGTATTACTCTGCAAAGGTGGTACTATCACCATTAAATCATGGTAATTTCTTCCTTGATGCTCTTGGAAAATCATTGTTAGCTACAAGGGAAAGAGGACCAATAGCGATTCCCCATGGTTGTGCAATCACTCCTAGTACAATATTCTGGTTTGTCTGAAAAGTGATAGAAATAGGAAGGGTAGTACCAATCAATAAAAAAGCATTGAAAATAGAAGGAATATAATTCTTGACAACATGAGGAGAAAAAGAATGAATTATCTATGTTCTATTTGGAGGAACAATTGTAGATAAGAGAGTATCTTGGAGTTCCTTGGTTATAGATTCCCTTGCACATATCCTTCCTCTTCTGCAAAGCTCTTCTAGGATAGGAGTATTAGCCTTCTTGAGTTCTTCATATATTGGGTCAATATTTCCTTTCTCCTTAGCACTCTTGGTATATTTTGAATCCAAAGTGTATCAAATGTTCAAAAAAATGGTGTTTTGAATTTATCTTACTAGTCTTCAACTTCAAATTTGCTTCTTTTCTTCAGGAGGTTGAGGCTATAAAACTGGCATCAAGTTTTGATGGCAAACACCTAACTACCAAAAATCTTTTCTTGCAACTCAAATATATTGAAAATTAGTATGAAGGAAAATTATTCAAAGCTTTTATCTAAATTTCCTCAATAGAGTCACCAAAACCTACTAGTTAACAGTCTATTCTCCTAGTAGATTTTAAAACCTTGACTCTTTGATACCCAATCTTTGGAGAGACAAAAGGATGTTTACCAATAAATGGGTTAGTGTATGTATTCTATCATTGCCCTTTAAATTGAATAGGTACAACTCCCTATGATTTGCAATGATATACAATGAATATGTTTTTATGAGATCAGAAATCTTGACATTATAAGCTCTTAACTTGAGAGTAGTAAAGGATAACCAAATTGTTTGTAGGCACAAAAAATTTAGGCAAAATAGATTCAAACAACCTATCACACCCAATGAAATGAATTTAATGGACCATCTTGAGATTCTTGACTCTTACTTCTATTCTAAATGCAGTGTTAATCATCTAAATGCAAAGAGGGATAAGAAAAAGAGATGTGCATGGGGGAAAATGGAATTGCTTTGACTACCAGACTTGAATATAATGGAATTTAGAAAGTTACCAATAGATTCATACACATCTTATTCTTAAATTCCTAATGAAATTACTATCTAACATGATATGAAATGAAAAAGAGAGGAAGCAGAATCATATATGAAGAAAGTAAATGGAATTACTCCTACTGCAAAAATCAAAATGAAATGGAATCCACCTAATTATCACAAGATCACATATAATTGATCTTCAACTTTTCATGTAGAACTAATCTAAGAATGGGCAACAAAACATGATAAGAAAATAGGGTAAATGGTAATACAAACCAATTCCCCATCAAGATTTCTAATCATTGCATTATCAAATGAGGTTACATTTATAGTTTGATGTTATCCTTTCTTAATTCTACCAAAGAAATAGTCATATAATAGAAAACAAAATGATAATAAAATATAAAATTATCTAATCTGCATCATGATATGAGCATGTGGCATCTTTTCTACTGATGATTCTAAATCCATGGTATTCTTCTAAATACTCCATGACCTTTCATCTTCATCGGAATTCACAAATCCTACAAAAACTTTCAATTCTTCGTACTCTTATATTTTGTGCCAACCAACATATTTCATATTCCAATGGTCACTGAAACTTTGAATTCCCATCGTTGATCTCAAATTGACAATAACAGTTAAAACATTATAACCTTCCTTTATAACTTCCTCCATAGGTCCCTTTGCATACATGTGTCTTTCTATCGTTATGTCACATAGATTATTTTCCTTGCACCTTTACATATTGAGATGGTGACAGACATAGATTGTCCTTTTAATCTAACAATGATAATAAAAAGATGCTAAGTCTCTTTTTTTTATGCTAATGGTCCCTCTTTCCAATTAGGCAGATCATGGTAGACAAATGGAAAAATTTTATTGCTTGCAGAATCTGACATCAGACTGCTTTTCTTTGTGGTATTATGTTGAATATACTAGCCCCATCAAGACACGTGCCTTCATGTCACTTTTTTGCATAGATTATCGAACATGCATCCTTTTATGATGACATAACAACCTTTTTAGATCTTCTTTGATATGATGGTGACAAAAAGGGTCTTAACCCTTTATTCTATTATGTGTTGTGGGTCCATTTTTGGGCTCTACACACCATAGCAAATAATTCATTCTTTTTCATTGCTTGAAAAATTTGGTACTAACATTTTTGCTGGGTCACAACTTAACATGCCTTTATTTCATTAACTGTGATGACTTTGAGATAACTATTTATTAACCATAATCATGATTTCATAGCATTAAACTTAACTACCTTTCTTAATCTGTGACCATGTAATTTCTATGTTGTCTCTCTATCACACCTCTGACCATTAGTTACCTTAACTTGACCATGATGGTACAATTGTTTCTTTTCTCTTAGTCATGACCTTAACCTAAGGTTTGTGTTAATCATTAGTGATCATGCAATAACCATAGATTTCTAGGATCAAATGACTAAGATTTAGAAATATCTTAAGTATCCTTTTTCTCTCTAACATGGGCCCCTCTTCTCCATGTGTCATATCATCATTCTGTCACTTGAGTTATTCCTTGTGCAACTTCGAAAAGTGATAAAGTGATGTCCATATATATTTGTAAAATCTGACGATCATGAAAAAGGTCTTATTTTCGAGGTTACTTGACTATACAACTTGGTGACATGGACATTCAGATTGTTTTGATTCGTTGATTCAATTTCAACTCAATTCTTTACCACCTTTGACCATGTTCTTCATCATTTCTACATTTTTTAGCTTGCACTTTGTATTGAGTTTAATTGATCTTGCTTCTAACTCATCCTCATGATCTATATATCAATCTTTTGGACTTAGTCTTCAATGTTCTCTACTACATTTTCTTTGTATATGCTCGTGATCTCTTTTAAATATATCCTTCCTTTATAGACCTTTGACAATGAAGTTAGATATTCTTAGAGATTTATAAATTCTTTCATGAAGAACTACTTCTCAATGTAAATCTTTGTCTTTGACATGATTAAGAGAAAGGAAAAATGAATTAGCAGAATATCAAGACCTTCTTCTTATCAAGATAATGCATGACAAACCCTCCAAACCCTAATCACCTAGCTTTGGACTGATGCATTGCTCATATGTTTCTTGCATTAGGTTAACTCAAAGGAATGATGAGAAGAAAGATCACTCTATAGAAAGTCTAGACTTAGACTCAAGACATTGACACTTGACCTAACTCAAAAACCCTAAGGAAAAATATATGAACTGAAACTTAGGCAACAATTGTGTACCTAAGTTTTGGATACTTGTCCAAGGGGGACGACTTCAATTTCATCATTTTTTTCTCTATTTTTATTTATAATTTTTGGATTTTTTTTAATTCCTACAGCTGTTAGAAGTGATTTCCTATGACTATTCATGTAGCCAAAGTAAACATAGATTTTCATGTCCACGCATCCTAAACTTTGTTATAGAAGTTTGCATAGGTTCAATTTTAGCATTTAATTTTTTCTAAGAAATTGAATTAAGTTTAATTCTGAGAATTTAGCTTTTCATCATTGCTTTAATTAAGTTGTAGGATAGGATGGCTATAATAGGGACTTAGAGAGCATGATGTGAACCCATATTAAGTGTTGGAATGAGTTAATGAGAGACAAGATACTAAGATGGGGATGAATCAGGATCTCATACTTTTGACTTCAAAACCAATTTAAAGAATTCACTCCTAATCTATCACATATAATAGATCTACCATTAAAATTGTACTCTTGAAACATAAATGAAATACATCACATCCATAAAAGATTTCAGCACATAACACAATGATCTAGCAACCCAAAAAAACTTCAATGCAAAGGTAAAACTTGGGTGGGGATGAAACCCATAAATCTTCACTTTTGCAACAATAAAAGTAACCTATTAGGGTTACAATGTTTCATCATAAGATATGATCTACTCTGTGAGCGGTATGTCATGTTTAAATCTTTAGAGAATATTAGGTCTCACCTTGTTAAAGTATTTTACACTCACAATGAAGTAAGGAATCTGTTAGGAGGTTTACATAGGTCTATTAAAACCACTCTATTAAGAGATTTACCCCATCTCCATTAACAAAAACTAATTTAGTACCTAACCCTTGGTTTTCTCTATAAGATGATATTGTGTCTCATCTTTGCTATATCTCCAATTTGATCTCCTAATCTAATAACTTTGCTCATTCCTTCACGGCTCTGATTCCTCTTTGACTAATCTTGTTTCAAACTTAGTCTTCTCTTCTTCACATGTGCATACACTTAGTCATTCCTTCCTTTATTCTCATATAAGGGATATGCCTCTCTCTCTCTCTCTCTCTCTCTCTCTCTCTCTCTCTCTCTCTCTCTCTCTCTCTCTCTCTCTCTCTCTCTCTAACTTATTACAATTCTAGGTTTAGACTCTTCCTTAAATATATGTTCTATGAAGGTTCTAGATCTTGATCAATGCTTTACACTTCATCATCTTTTGTAATTTCTTTCTCATTTTTTGATTGATTGAATTGAATGCCTTGGAATAATTACCTTCTAAAATGATGGGTGATCACCTTATTAGCTGGCTCTACAAATATTAAATGCCACATTAAAGTTGTCCATAATGATTTATGTATGTGTTTGTGTCATTACAAACTTATATGTCAAAACTGAACTGCTTGACACTTGAATGCTCTGACACTCGGTCATGTTGTCACTCAACTTATATATACCTATTTTCTCATAAATCAATGACTTATAATGTGCTTAGTCTCTACTATGTTGATCAACATGTATATGTTCTCGATCTCAACTGCATACTCAACAATCACTATCATTCTTGGTATAAACTTTGTCTACTCATCCTTTACTAGATAACTCTATTGCAATGATGACCATGCAATATTTGTGAGTAAATGACTAAGTGTTTGGACACTAATCGACAACATAGGCTTAGAGATCAACAATATCCCCCTTTGACATTAGTGGCAAAAACACTTTGTCATGAATAATCATTTCTTTCAAAAAAAATTGAGTACTCCCCTTAAGACCATAGTTTGGCCCTATGAAATCTAATATCTGATGTTTGATATTTGGTCTACTTATTTGTTATTTCCTCTTGTCTTATTCCCTTATATCCCCTTTCTTATTCTTTTGATATTCTAATCCCCTTATTTTTGTCACTAATGGAACTTGGGGCTGCTAGGGCTAATTGATTCTTATCAAAGAATTGTTGATGACTTGCCACAATATGGGCACAATCTTTATTCCATCTCCCCTTAACTTGATCTACAATTTGAAACTAAATTTTTATCTTGACAACTAGATCAATAAATCTTGTTATATGTTAAAGGTGTGTATCTTTCTTCAAAATGGTTTTGACAAAAAATACTACCTTTTGAATAATCTCTATGTGTGGGAGTAACTGAAGTTAAATCAATGTCAACTTATGTCTAATCTCTATGTCTTTAGCTATGAGCTTGACTAACCTCTTTTGACTAGATGTCAATTCATTATATGAGGATGAACTTGAATTTACATTCTTGTCCAATGTAATAAAACTTGCTCATATGTCTGCATGTAACAACTCTAATGAATGTGTAGTATCTACTACAAACAAATCAATATCACACAATTTCACATATAATGAATGAATGGTTTACAAAATTGTTTCCAATTGTATGACTAATATAGAAATCTCAACTTGTCTATTTACAAGTTCATGTGAGACTTTCTCTATAACTTTATGTTCCATTCTTCTTCCAGACCATTGTAATAACTTATCATTGGTCTCTATATCTTCCATCTGAATCTTATAAACTAAATATACTAGTTGATCCAAAATTGTATTTTGATTATTCAAATTTGTGATTTCAAGTGCATCTACAAAAATATTTTTGATAGTGTGTAATACCTACCTTCTCTTCTACTTTATTCTCAGTTGTTCTTGATTTTCCTTATAGCTCAACAAGGTTTGTATCTCTTGCATTTGTTCAAGTGTGAGGTTGTTCAAATCATACATAGGTAATGTTATTACCTCATCAAGGTTTACTAACTCATCATCCTCACCTGAGTGAGTCACATCTTAAGATAGTGAGGGTGTATCACTTGGTAGTGATAATTATAGTTGTTTCCCCTTGTCACTTGATCTCGATCTTGATTGTTCCATGGGTGTAGGAATATCTTATTGCACCAGTGTATGTTCTGTAGCCTTTGCACTTAGAAATTGAATAAGAACTTGAGTAGTCTCTATCTCTTTCTGTGTTACTTCTTCTACTACCAATTCAGTACATTTGTCTTCTTCAAACTTTGCCTCTTTCTACAAAATAGGAACACAAGTTCATGGTGTAAATACAATTTAAGCCTTTCCATGTTTCTCGGCACTTCTATCCTTTATAACTAATGTCACATCAATATCATCAGTATTTTTATTTTTAAGATTTGGATAATCTACAATGTATGAAAAAATTGGGTTAGGACAGAGTTTTCTTGAATATGTTATTAACTTTTAATGTCCTCTTCTATCAATATATTTAGATTTGGTGAAGGAGTGTTAGTGTCATCTTCAGTGTCAAGTTGTTTCCCCTTGTCACTTGATCTTGATCCTGGTTGTTTCATGGGTGTAGGAATATCCTATTGCATTGGTGTATGTTCTGCAGCCTTTGCACTCAGAAATTGAATAAGGACTTGAGTAATCTCTTTCTCTTTCTATGTTACTTCTTCTACTACCCATTTAGTGCATGTGTCTTCTTCAAAATTTGCCTCTTTCTGCAAAATAGACATACAAGGTAATGGTGTAAATATAATTTAAGCCTTTCCAAGTTTCTTGTCACTTGTCTCCTCTATAACTAATGTCACATCAATATCATCAGTCTTCTTATTTTCAAGCTTTGGATAATCTACAATCTGTAACAAATTTGGGTTAGGACAAAGTTTTCTTGAATCTATTATTAAACTTTTAATGTCCTCTTCTATTAGTATATTTGGATTTAGTGGAGGAGTGTTAGTGTCATCTTCTATTGTGACAGTCTCTTTCTATTTACACTAACTGACAAGTTGTTGAATCTCCTTGGTCATCTTGGCCACTTCTTTCTTGTAGTCATATTCAAATTCTATTATGTCTCAACTTCCCTTATGTCCACAGATGGAGTAAGAAACCCAAATGCTTATTTCCATATATAAATGTTGTATTGCTCAATTTCATGAGCTTTATTATTTAAAATTGTATATGCCCTATCTCTCAGCATAAACTTCTTCATAAAATATTTTAAGGGCTATAGAAATATGAGCCTTCCCAAAATCTAGCATAGCTTGTGCCAGTGTTGTCTCTCTTATTTTCTTCTCGGTGGTCAGTACCCACATCCATTTTGCATCTACTAATTTATATAATCCCACTAGAAATCTAGCTCCCAATTTCAAGGGTGTACACCTGAACTTGATCATCATGTCAATCATAGCTCTTTCAAGCTTAACTCAATCATCACTATTCAAAGAATCATAATGAATATCTTTGAATCCAATAACATCTTATGATTCTCTTAATTTTTCACATACCTAATCCAAAGTCATTAGAGGGAGTCTATTCACTATTTGAAGTTTGTTGGGCTCATTAGACTCGGTCTTCTCATCATATTCCTCCTTCTCTTGTGCTATGATCATTTTTTCCTCGTCTTGCCTTATGTTGGATGCATTTTTGTTTCAATTAGTTTCCTCTTCTTTGATAAACTTCCTATGACTTTCTTGGCAGGGGGTTGACATGTCATTTTCCTAGTAATGACCACCTTGCCCTTTGGCTTCTAAATTTTCATCAATCCTTGCATGTCCTTCTTTAGGTCAGCCTTTACCTCAAGCTCAATAAAAACAATCTTTTTTTGCTTGGTAGCCTTAGGCTTTACACCAACAAGTTCTTTTCCTTTATCTTCCTTGACCTCTATAGGTTGTCCAACCCCTTCTCCTCTTCCTTATTTTCACCCTCAACAATATTTATTTTTCTTTTCTTTCCTTCTTTAGGTGTGCCGATTCAAAACTTAGCTCAATAATTACAATTTTGTATGTGCTAAATTTCTTAATATTTATATCTACATCTTCAACTAAAAAAGTAGTGATTGATGTAGTCACCACATCTACATTCACTTTGTAGGGCATTAACCTTAGCCATGCTACCCTCTACAAAACTATTTGAGCATATATAATATCTATATCTACAATAAAACACACTTCATCATAGTACTTATCTACAACTGACTTAGGAATCCTCATTTTGTTTCTCATCTTTACTTTAAATTCTTCAAAATAGTTGTCCATTATTGCTTCAAAATTTTCTCCCAATCTACTAATTAAGTTTCTAATCTTCTCCATAGCTATTCAATTTCTATCCCAAGCAATTGTTCCAATAGTAGGAAAAGAGTTTTGTACATAGAAAAATATACAGACTAATAAAGATCCAAACTTACAAGAGGTATTCTTTGCTTTCCTCACTACCTCTAAATTCTCTATAAGTTAGTGAACTTGTAGCTTAGCGAGATCATAGGAATGATCCTTCTTCACAATTTTGTAGCCCAAATCCACTACTACACATGGTACATTGTTCAACCTGTTGAATTGATAAAACTTGTCCACAATCACACAAACAATAACTTCAACTAATGGGTCTTCAATTCTATCAATTGACATACCATGACCATTCCACTTTTCCATGGTCAAATTTTCAATTTCATTCTTTGTTGCACTCCTTATACTTTTTGGTCAATCCAAGGTAGGGTACCCAGTTACCCTAAGAATGATAGCCTTGTTTATCTTGATTGGCCCACCTTCTAACCATATTTTCATGTCATAGATGCAACTGAGCACAATCTTTATCCATTCAACTTTAAAAACCTGGGGCTTGGGTAAGCCCTTTCTCAGAAACTATCTTGTGTTCATGCTTCAAGATACCATCAACACATAACTTATCATAAGCTGTTCTAATCTCAAAATCTCCAATTTCTCCTACTTTGCATTGATAACAGGATCTTACATCCTAAATAGTCAAGACTTTGGGTGGAATTGATGATAAGGATCCAATATCATCAACAATATTTTTCAAGTTTACTAAATTGTTGAGGTTAGGTGGAGAACTTTGATCCTTTCTTATGATTTGTGCATTGTCATCCTTCAACATTTCTCTTATAAATGTCATTATGTACTAGGGTTTGAAAAAAATCCTTTTGTAATATCTTTACTAAATATTTAACTCAGCACTGAGAGTAATTCTTACTTTGTTTCACAAAATCATTGATAATCTTCTATGATCCTTTTTTATTGGTCATTGAAATTGCTTTGATTTCCTTAAAATCTTCTTGTAAACTCTTTTGATCACTTGGAGAATGAAAATAAATGTCAAAATTTGATAAATACATTCAATTTTTCATTTTAGATTTTTAT
Organism: Cupressus sempervirens; assembly: GCA_028749045.1. Lineage (NCBI taxonomy): Eukaryota > Viridiplantae > Streptophyta > Pinopsida > Cupressales > Cupressaceae > Cupressus > Cupressus sempervirens. The sequence continues at coordinate 445,967,366 of CM053785.1, read as the reverse complement.
TTAATGTCTTTGTACTTGGTTGGTGTATGATAACTAACTTGGTCTCCATTTTAGCTCAATCAAGGTTACTCACTCGACCATAACTAGTTCATTCTATCAATATATTACCTTCCTTGATCACTCGGTCTCTACTACAAAGATCAGTCAATACATATTGTACCTCCAATGCTTAATATTTCCCTTTATTTTTTTTCTTAATACATCTTTTAATTATGTAGATATGAATCTTTATCACTTCTATGCTAGTAACTTATGTAAAATATAACATTGATTATATAGTTCCTACATACTTTCTTTCCTTAGAGAGATGTGGTGTAATCACCTAATCCATCAGATTGGGTGATCACAGTTTCATTGTCTCTACTACTTCCATCTCTTACTACCTCTATCTATTTTTTCTTTCTTTCAAGTTTGTCATTTCTATTACTTGGTGTTGGTGTTGGTGTTTTGCTTTTGCAGTTTCTACTGATATGTCCAACTTTAAGAGAACTGGAAAAAACTATCTCTCCATTTATCCATTTCTTGTAATTTCCTCTGAAATGTTTTTTGATGCAATTCTCTAGAATATGTCCATATTCTCCATAGTAGTGACAATTGTACCATGTTTTGTAATCCCAATTGTAGGAATTACCTTTCCTTGATGTATGAGTTTTTTTTAGGTATCTAGTTTAACTTTTTCTTTAATTTATGCTCATGAGATCTATGTCCATACTTTTGACATTTGTAACAATGACCTTGGAATTTAGATTCATTTCTAGTTGATTCATTGTTCTTTGATCTACATTCATGTGTTTGATGTCCTTCTTTCTTGTAATTAAAACAATTACCACTCAGTTTAGGTTTAGGAGTTTTCTTACCATTTTTTCTTTTGCAAATGTTGGCTATGTGGCCAATTTTCCCATAGTAATGGCATCTAGGTTTGCCTTTGAATTTTGCATTCCTTTGTTTGCCACTTTTGGATGATTCTCCTTCATTAGTAGATGAAGAGTTCTTGTTGTATCCAAGTCCAAAGGTGTCTTTTTTTTGAGGTAACCTCAATAGTTCTTCAAAGTGTTTCATTGCTTCATTTGGTTTATTCATCCTCTCCATAAGTTCCTTTTCATGCCTTAACTCACTTTTCATTTTCTCATTCTATAACCTTAGATTTTATTATCTCCAAATCCTTTATATTTGCTTCCTGATTTGCAATTACTAGTTGACTTATCATATGCAGCTAATTATTGGCAAGATTCTATACTTCAAATGATCACTCTTCTATTATGATAGCCATATGTATTTTGTCTTCTTCAACCATGAGCTTGTCTTCCATTGATTTCTTCTTTTGTTTCATTGCTTCACGTAGTTTAACTAATTGAATTTATTGTTCTTTCTTGAGATCTTTTCCTTCATTTGATAGAGCACTATTCTTCTCTGGTAATTATGCCAATGCTTCATTGTTATTACCAGCCTTTCCACTATCAAGTAGTCCTTTTGTGTCAACTTCTTTGTATTGAGTGTCATTTTGTTGAATAGCTTTCTCTTTTCTCCTTTTTAGGGTTTTCTTTAACTCTTATTTTGCTGCTTCTAATTGTTGCAATATGATCTAGATTTCAATCATCTAGTTCTCAATTATTTTTCCCATCTTATACCCTTCCATCTCCATGATCTGATCCTCTCAATTTGTTAGGCTTCCTGGTGAGAGAATTTATCTCTAATACCGATTGTTGGAATGAGTTAATGGGAAACAAGATATTGAGGGGGGGATGAATCAAGATCTCATACTTTTGACTTCAAAACCAATCTAATGAATTCACTCCTAATCCATAACATATAATAGATCTACCATTAAAATTGTAATGCTAAAACATAAATGAAATACAACATTCATAAAATATTTTAGCACATAACACAATGATTTGGTAACCCATAAACACTTCAATGTGAAGTTAAAATTGAGGTGGGGATGAAACCCAAAAATCTTCAATGTTGCAACAATAAAGTTAACTTGTTAGGTTTATAATTTTTTATCATAAGATATGATCTACCTTGTGAGGGGTCTTCCTTGTTAAAATCTTTAGAGACTATTAGGTATGACCTTGTTAACGGATTTTACACTCATAATGAAGTAAGGACTTTGTTAGGTTTACATAGGTTTTTTAAAACCACTCTATTAAGAGATTTATGCTATCTCAATTAACAATAACTAATTTAGTACTTGACCCTCAGTTTTATCTATAATTTGATCTTGGGTCTCCTCTTTGCTATATCTCTAATCTGATAACTCTGTTCATTCCTTCACTACTCTAATTTCTCTTTGTCTAATCTTCTTTCAAGCTTAGTCTTCTCTTCTTCACATGCACATACACTCATTCATTCCTTCCTTCATACTCACATAAGGGATATGCCTCACTCTCTCTGACCCATTACAACTTAGGGTTAGAATCCTCCTTAAATAGATGTTCTATGAAGGTTCTAGATCTTGATCGATGGTTTACACTTCATCATCTTTTTTCATTTATTTCTCATTTTCTAATTGGTTGAATTACATGCCTTGGGATCATTACCTTCTAAAATTATGTGTGATCACTTTCTTAGCTAGCTCTACAAATATTAAATTTCATATAATAGTCGGTCATAATAGTTTACATATGCGTTTGTGCCATTATAAACTTATATGCCAAAACAAACTACTCGGCACTTGAATAATTTTACGCTCGGTCATGTAGAATTCTTCATGTTGTCAGTCATCTTCTATATACCTACTTTCTTCGAAATCAATGACTTGTAAATTTTCTTAGTCTCTACTATATTGCTCAGCACATACATGTTCTCAATCTCAACTGATACTCAGATATCACTATCCTGCTTGGTATAAGCTTTGTCTTCTCAACCTTTACTTGATAACTTGGTTGTAGTGATGGCCATTTAGTTTTTCCTAGTAAATTACTAAGTGTTTAGACATTAATTGACAACATAGGCTTAGAGATCAACAATCAAGTTCATGTGTGGCCTAGGTTGATAGGAAAATGATCCTTCACAATGAGAAAGATAGTTGTTTAGTTTGGATGTCAAATCCCTAAGTTAAGTTTTGTAATTTAGTTATTTATCAAATTGAGAAGTCAAGAAGGGATCATAATATCATGTATAGTCTATCACCCTGCCATTTCACTAATTCATTTTTCTAGTCCTTGATATCCTTGCACATTAAAAAGGTATACCTTCACTACAAAAGGAAATATATAATCCTTGTAAAATATGGAAACTAGGAAAACTTTGACCAAAGTGGGTTGGTATAAAGGTAACACAATTACTCAAATGTATATAAAATTGTGGACTTCAAAGTTATCATATTATAGTCATATTGTAACAATACTTTGATGAGTAGAATGATACTATAGTTTTCTACATTTGAGTTAGTATTTTGGAAGACTCATCGAAGGGCTCTCGCATTGTGTGAAATTCTACTCATTTGGCTTAGTTAATTTTTGTTATTAATTAGTTTTAATTTTAATAGTTGATCATTCCTGTAGCCATAGGATCTATGTTTCATGACTATGTTGATAGCCATTAAGGCTCTATCCTACCATTGGATCTTTTTTCTATAAATTTTATTACAACCATTGGAACTCTATCTAGTGACTATTCTTGTAGTTTTTGGAAATCTTCATTATCCAAAATTTTACAAGTGTGATAAGAATTTCATCAAACCTTCACAACATTTACTATTATTATGACCTTACTCTTGTGTGACTATAATAGACACTACTAGATACTTTACTTGAAACCTTCAAATCTATTTTCTATAAATTTTATTACAACCATTGGAACTCTATCTAGTGACTATTCTTGTAGTTTTTGGAAATCTTCATTATCCAAAATTCTACAAGTGTGATAAGCATTTCATCAAACCTTCACAACATTTACTATTATTATGACCTTACTCTTGTGTGACTATAATAGACACTACTAGATACTTTACTTGAAACCTTCAAATCTAAGAAACTTAGACTACAATTGAAGCACTATCTAGAAAAATTAAAAGACAAGATAATTTAAGTTGTGTAAGGAAACTTGGCAATAAAGAATATAACCGTTTCCACATAACCCATAATAGATCTAAAATAAACACGGAACTAAAATCCACATGCAAGAGAATAGACAACATACCCACAAAATGTGACACAAGATATACCCTGGGAAACCCTCATTGAGGGAAAAACCCAGCCTCCAAAAGCATCCATCACCATGTATTATTCAACAAAAAATGCCATTGCCATACAATCATGGAAGCCTTCATAGCCATAGCCAAAACTGAGCAAACTATGTGAAGAAGCATGAATTCACACATCCCATGCCATGCTTTCAACCTTCACAAATGCTCCCTTGGCTAACTTGTCAAGCCTTGTCCCGCTCGACTCTTGCCTTTTGTCTTCTCCTTGTCACTCTTGTCTCTTTATACAACAACTACCCTTGTGGCTGCTTATATAGTAGCAAGTCCCACAAAACCACCAAGTGGTATTACATAAACTATGTGCTAAAACCATGTGCTACCTAACCCACTGACCCCACATTTAATATTGGGCATTTAATTCTTTTCCCCAATATTAAATAATTACATGAAATATTTTCACAATGTTACAATACAACTCATCAAGAATATTTCATGGGAATCTTTACATGTTGCACGTCCATCTAGGTACAACATTACATAATAAAATAAAATAATAAAATAACAATATTATGCAATGTGTGCAACACCCATTATCTCAAAAATCTCCCACTTGTTGTATACATTGCATAGGGTCAATCCGTAGCCACATAAATGAACAAGGGAACAATCCCTCCCAGCACATCCACCATCATGGATCAAAATACACCAAGTGATCCATCCTAGTACCCGCAACAAAATCAAAGTATCCAGCATCTCGAACATGAATGATCTCACCTCCTATTATGCCACTCCCACTGGACATACATAGAAGCCATCCAAAGAGAAAACCACCCAACCTGTCGCATTAGAAGATCATAAAATCTTGTACCAACTAAAATTCCAAGCACAAAAAAAAAACTTGATCCAAAGGTAATCACATTTATCCATAGTTGTCAAAATATCCATAGCTGAAATAGCACCCACAGCAAGTGCCAAACCCATCCAACTATCCATACCTCAAAGGTATAACAAGTGAATCTCATATCACCGACATATCCAATCTACAACCTGCAATCATAAGCCTCAAGAGCAATACCTGCCACATATATACCAAGAAGCTCCCACTGCAAAAGATAATGTCAAATCTATAACCAATCCACTCACAACATCTCAAAGAAGTGAATCCATGTAGTATCAAGGACATCCACAATACATAAATTGATATCCTGCAAGAACAACTCTCATAACAAGTCTCCAATGCTCTCCCAAGTTCACCACAACCAAAAGAGGAAAGAGATAAAGGAATAACCATGTCATCTCTCACATGACATACATGAGCACAAACCAGTAATCACAATCTCTAACCAATCTCAAATCCAATGTAAGAAAAACTGAACATCCAGGAAGATAACCAAGACCAGAGAAACCATGCAAATCATAACCTGTATCATGTCCTTCTACACACACCTCTAGATGTAAACTGTGCAAGTATGATCTCCTCCATAAAATCCCAACAAGAAGCCTCAACAACACCCAAACCATACCATATAACATATCATGGATGTAAGCCTCTCACAAGAAGATCAAACTCATAAACCATTCCTAAACCAAAGAATAACCATTCCTAATCCAAGGAATATAACCAATATAAAACCATCTCCCAACCTCAACCAACATAACAACATATGCACATGGAGATAACCAATGCTAAATCATCTCTCAAATGAACCCTCCAGAACTAACTCATGTACCATAGCTCAAGATCCATATCCATGAAAGACAAGCATAAATATAATGCAACTGAGAGAAACAATGGGCTATACCTCTCAAGTAGCAAACTGTCGAGTAGACCAAGAGTGGGAAATGAGAATGCTCATCCAGATACCCAAGTCTCCAACCAAGAGTCATCTAAGAACAATCTCCTCTCAAGTCCATATCAGGTGACTGCCCCTCGGACTTCCTACTGAAACCATCAACTATCCCAACAAATACTTCTCTACTCCAAGAGAAATCAGCATCACCACCGTCTCTAAGTATCCATGAGCACTTGTAACCAATCAATCCATGCCAACTCCAAATGCAACATAGCAATATCATGAAGTATCCAGCTTATGATCAATGTACTCAATACCAAGAAACTAAACCAAGATCAATGTCAAAGTTTCAACCATGGCCTGAGGAACATAAACATGACAACATGATCTTACCATCTCAACTAAAGAGATAACATGCTCCATATGAACACACCATAACATGTCACAACTCTAAACGCGTATCAAGAGTATACCATTACATAATAAAGAAACCATCCTCATACCAAGGATAACATGCCAAATAAAAGCATAAACCACACCTTTGCCAAGAACCCTGTGAGTCCTCAAGATGCAACCATCTCCACACACCATGAAGAAAACCATCTCCACATACCAGGAAAAACCATCTCCACATACCATGAAGATAACCAAGAACTCTGTGAGTCCTCAAGATCTAACCATCTTCACACACCATGAAGATAACAAGTGCACCATGCAAATGTCAAAGACGCTTCTGTAGCAACAGAATCTAAGACAAACCTCCAACATCTGCAAACACTCAATAAATATATCAATGCCAACAACTCCCACTCAACCGTGGTACCAAGTCACCTATGGCATCATAAAATCCATCTCCTATATGAAGATCCAAACTAAACCAGGAACTAATCCTGCACTGTCACCCCATCACTGTCACAAGCTCCCACTAAACCGTGTATCCAAGCTATCCGTGACATCATGATGAAAACCCATCCTCTAACCATGAGAATCAACCAAGGCATCAAACTATCAAAGAACTCAAAGTGCACATCATGAGCTCCTCAAAAGAAACCAAATAACCATGATCCTCAACCAAGAAGATATATCACCATAACTGAATCAGAAATCCAAGCTAATGAACATCAAGGATGTACCTGTATATCCAATTATGTCATGCCAAAATCCATGACACCATGATCACATCCATGAACCGAGCATCTGGTTCTCAAAGTGTCCAACCTGTCAGCATAGTCAACCACAATCCTCCACCATGACTGTCCCTGGTAACAACATCTCATCCCTTTTACATGAAGATAAAATCATAAAATCATGTGACTTAGGGCATAGACAACCCAAATCCAAGCCACCAATCTGAATATGCATCAATAATGAAAGATCAATGGGCAAAGACAACCCCTAACCAAGCTATAAATGCAACTTGTAAGTATAGACCGCTTACAACATTGCACAACTTGTAGACCCAACAAGTCATCATGCATGTCCAAATCAAACATTGATAACCATATCATTATGAGACCAATCTGAAATATGAACTGAGTATACAATGACATCAAATCTTAAATTTTCAATGTCATAAACTCATAATGTTACCATAGTCAAAATATACCTATAAACTATTCAGATTAATATATCACCAAATAAATCATGCTAAACCTACACCAAATCTGAACCAATGTGTAGAGCTCTCCAAGAGCTTTTCGTTGACTACTCGAAGTCCAAAATTTGACTCCGTATGCCCAAGTTATGCCCTAATCCGTGCTCAAAATAAATAACATCTGACTTTAGGGCTCTTAAAACCTGAAAAAATTTCAAAATCATAGCACCAAACCTACATCATCTTGTAGTGCTCTGAATTAGCTTTCCAACGCCTGTAAGAACTCTAAAATCCGATATTCTGAGAGAAAGTTATGGCCATTTTACTAAGACAGTCTTTTTACCATTTTCAGTACAATTTTTCATTTTATTTTTTCAGTGACGAAAATTCCAACGGGATTAAATTTGACGGCCATCATGGGTTGAAACCAAAAAACTCTTTCATTTCCTCTAAACATGGCCAAACTAGGGCATATTATATATCAAAATTTATGGAAATGTTGACCCGGATCCAATGGTGAGGTCTGTTTTTACCCAGGAGGTCATTTATGCAAGCTACCCCCCAAAACCCTCATTTTAAATGAAACATCCGAAAAATATTTTTGTCCAACAATTTCACATGCCCAAATCTTTTAACATCTCATCATAACAGCAAATCCAAAACCCTTAGATCTGCAATAAATCATTCATATATCTTGCCCTTTCTTTTATCCTCTCATGCATTCCCATGGATTCAATCTAGGGTTACAATAATAAAACTATAGCTCTGATACCAATTGTAAGGAAACTTGGCAATAAAGAATATAACCATTTCCACATAACCCATAATAGATCTAAAATAAACACGGAATTAAAATCCACATGCAAGAGAATAGACAACATACCCACAAAATGTGACACAAGATATACCCTGGGAAATCCTCATTGAGGGAAAAACCCAACCTCCAAAAGCATCCATCACCATGTATTATTCAGCAAAAAATACCATTGCCATACAATCATGGAAGCCTTCATGGCCATAGCCAAAATTGAGCAAACTATGTGAACAAGCATGAATCCACACATCCCATGCCATGCTTTCAACCTTCACAAATGCTCCCTTGGCTAACTTGTCAAGCCTTGTCCCGCTTGACTCTTGTCTTTTGTCTTCTCCTTGTCACTCTCGTCTCTTTCTACAACAACTACCCTTGTGGCTGCTTATATAGTAGCAAGTCCCACAAAACCACCAAGTGGTATTACATAAACCATGTGTTAAAACCGTGTGCTACCTAACCCACTGACCCCACATTTAATATTGGGCATTTAATTCTTTTCCCCAATATTAAATAATTACATGAAATATTTTCACAATGTTACAATACAACTCATCAAGAATATTCCATGGGAATCTTTACATGTTGCACGTCCATCTAGGTACAACATTACATAATAAAATAAAATAATAAAATAACAATATTATGCAATGTGTGCAACACCCATTATCTCAAAAAGTTGACCAAGCTCCATAGGAATCAAGAGGGTATTTTTACTTTTAATTTTGTGCATGTGATAAATCTATCTTAGCAACTAATTTTAGAATTATATATGTGGACAATTCTTAGATTCGTATGAATGAGACTTCTATTTCATCTCTTGAACAATTAATATATTTAGAATCAAGCACCACTAAGGCTACAACTGTGTCACTCCTACTAAATTACTCACATAAAATTAAAGTGATTTTTCTTTTAAATTTTTTTAACAAGAGGTGAGAAAAGCCTATATATATCAAATAGATAAGATAATGACATAAACTATTAAAAAAAACCATAATCTATAGCCTATCTTAAGATAATAATTTGACTTAAAACTAAGATTGGAACCAATTTGGTTACAATAGAGAAATTTTATTAATGAATTTTTTTTTAAAAAGTAGATAAGCATGACAATATGAGAGATCAAAAAATCACAATATGCAAGAATAGTCAATGATTACATAGCATAGTTGTGAGGAAAAAATTGGTGTAATCACCACCACAATAGTTAGGTAAGAGAGGAAGTGAATCAAACATCAAACATCATATTATCCAAATATTATGCAATTTGTATGCCAAAGAAGCTATAGGAGAAACATTATATTAGAATCTAGGACCATGAGGAACCATGAAGCCAAAACATAGTGTGAGACCTAAAGATGCAAAAAACTTGACTAACTAGCAAGCATAACTCATGGGAAACCTCCAGGGGATGTCTTAGAAAGACAACTCCTTCATAATCACCCAAAATATTACTATCCCTATCAAAATTAACCATAGTATTATCCTTACCAAGAAGTAGGAAGTATTAATGACCTAGAATGACAAGCATTGCATTCACCTTATTTGTAATAAGCTCACAAAGAGTTGCCCCTGAATTTTATCTCTAGAAAAGATTGGTGCATTAGAAATTGTATTTCCATTGCATACTTTATGCTCTTGTACATAGAAATTTATATTTGTTTAGTAATCAAAATACCTCTTCTAAAAAGACCAACATGTAGTCATTACTTTTCCAAATATTGTATTCCTAAACCACCAAAAGTAAAGAATCCTCAAAAGAAACCCCTAGGAAGGCCACATTTTTCACAACATCGTGTAAGGTAGTGAGATACTAAAAATGGTCCATGGAATTTGAGATAAATATCGACAAAACCTATCTAGGGAAGATAATTCATTGAACAACAGGAGTCAAAGTTTCATACCCAAATAAGTTATTTCACATTCTTCTTGAGCCAATGTTATTCCAAGGAGAAAATGAACCCAAGCTCCTCATCAATAATTGATCCATCCCATGTTTGTTCATCAAGAAGTAGAGGTAGGTAGGTTTTATAATTATTCAATAGTTACTCCATTTAATTGATACACAAATTGTACTTGAGAGGGACAGAGATATCCAAATAACCAAAAACAACATAAGCCACTTCAGTCATACTTGTACATGTCTGGGTTAAAGATAGTTAAATTTATAACCACAAAAGGAATTGAGTAAGAGTGAAAATCATTCATCCACACTATGAGAAAGTGAATTCACTCAGCTCATGGGGTGAGAATATTAATTTATTAATTAAAAATGTCATCATAATTTTATCACCAATATTAGATACTAATTTTCCTAGAGTGAAAACCATTAATCCACATGAGCGAACAAATAAACTCACTGAGCTTGCAAGGCGAGAAAAAAATTATTAATTATAAAAGTCCATCATAATTATATCACTAATATTACATAATAATTTTACTTAACTATAAAAGGAATGGAGTGAGAGTGAAATGTATTAATCAACAAAAGAAAGAAAATGAATTTTCTCGACTCATAGATCAAGAACATAATTTATTAATTACAAAAGCTTGTCATAATTATATCACCAATAATCATAATTTATTAATTATAAAAAATCTTATCATAATTCTATCACATTACATATGTCTACAAAGTATAAATTAATAATCCTTGAAAAGTTCATCTTTAAAGTTATTTTACACTTTAAATTGGAGAGAACTATATAACAGAACTCAACCATTAAATTATATATCAACAAACATGAGGTATTACACATTAAGAATTCTTGGCTATTTATTATGAACTGTGACTCTTAACAGTTTACAATTTTACAACATTTTTCATGCTTCTACATAACTTAGAAGATTTGAGGAAAAAAAAAAGAGGAAAAAGGAAAATTAATATAGAAGAAGAGAAACAACCAGATGCCTCAACTCTTGCCACATATCCCTTCTTCAAGATTTGATTTTCCTAGTCATATTTCATCCTTCATCTCTATTTTAGTTGTTGAGCTCTATGTGCCTCTTTCACCAAAGAACTAAGAAAATGTTTTTGTGAAGGAACTAATTTATATTAACCCACATTAGTAATTAGGAATTAGCAAGAAACTTCCTTCCCAAAAATATGGATATATTGTTCTCGAGGAATCTTCTATTTCTCAACAAGATAAAGGAAATACATGTTTGACCTCCAAAGAAATATAGGAGGGAATTACAATGAATTTTCCAAAGTGTATTCAAAGCTATATTTATTGAATATTATAAGTAGTTTCATGACATGAAAGCTAAATTAGTGAAATCAAAATCTAAAAGCAAGGAATTGGCATCCATAGAAGCTAGTCATGACTCACGAGTCAACCTCTTGAGCCATGCCCTTATTGTACCATCTAAAATTCAGCTCGTGAAGAACAAGAAGAAGAATTCAAGACAAGGGAAGGGGAAAATGATTCTCATCATCTCCTTTCTTAGAAGACAGGTGGGAGAATAGATCTAAAGCCCATGGTCTGAATGTATGCCTCAATTCATATTCCTAACATGAGGGAGAAAATGAGTGGTAGCTTGAAGGAACTATACACCTAATAAAGCCTACCAAATCCCACCAATTTGGCACTAGCCATCAATGGAGGGGCCTTTATGTTAAGAAATCCCTTCAATTTCCCTTGGCATTTAAGAAATCCTTTAGCCACAAAGTGTAGCATCAACCCATGAGCCTTATATATCAAGAATTTGTAATTGTCCCCTTTTGCATGCCCATGCCACGACTAATGTAGGATTCTAAATAACTCCTTGTCTAAAAGAGATGTGACATAGTACTTTCTAAGGAGGACTAGGCTTTAGACAAGACCACACCACCAAGTCCTACAAATATCTATTATACCTCAAAAAATAATAACTAGTTACATTTGGTGGTTTTTCCCAAATTGGGTTTCCACATTAAATCCTAGTGTACTTTCAAGTAAATCATTGACATTATCTTAAGATCTACTAAGTTAAACACATTCTACATTTACTGAGTTATAGCAATTTTTGTATGCTTACCGAGTATCAGCAATAATTAGTTTTATTAGTCTAAATTTTATATTTGATATCTAAGGGATCTAGGATTTATTTTAGTAGTAACTGATTTCCCCCTCCACTCTCAATTACTCCTCTTATATTTCCAACAATTGGTATCAAAGCTTTTGGTGCTTGTAGAGAAGGTTTCAAGGACCTAAGCTAAAGATTAGAATGTCTTATAAAAGAGAGATTCCAAAGCTAAGCAAAGACAACTTTGTAGCATGTCAAGGACTTATGAGCTTCATTTGGCTACCATCAGTGATTCAGGCTACAAATATCTTGATGAAGAATACAAAACTCCCACTAGAACATTATTAGTTGAAGATATTGCTGAGAAAAAGAGCCATAACATCAGATGATTGATATTGCATCTACTCTCAGTTATGTTGAATTTGATGAGGTCAAAGACTCTAAAACTTCTTTTGATATGTGGAACAAACTGAAATAAATCTATGGAGGAGATCAAAATGTAAGAAGAACCAAAGTGGAAAGCCTTAGAGGACAATTTGATCAAATTAGAATGAGAGAAGATGAAAATGTTGCAAAATATGTGGAAAGAATTAATGTCAGTGTCAGTGCATCAAAGAGGAAACTATTGTCAACAAAATGCTTAGAACTCTGTTTCTCATCTATGTAATCAAAGTGTCTACTATTCAAGAAAAGAGATGTGATCCAAATAACAAAATATGCTTGGATGCCCTAGTAGGAAGATTGACAGCTTTTGAGCTAGACAACTTTGACAACTATGTTCTACTTCCAAGAATATTGAGTCTACATTTGAAGCTAAACTCTCACTCAAAGAAAAGGACAAGAAAATAAAAGACAATCAATTAGGAAGTGAGGAAGAAACTGAATAAAGTTTTGATAGTGATCTTGAAATTATTGAAGGCCTACTTGTAAAGAAATATTCCAGGAGCAGAGGAAAGTACAAAGGTAAAATTCCTCTAATCTATTTTTCTTGTGAAGAAATTGGTTATATTTCTACTAGGTGTCCCAAAAAACAAAGCAAGGAAGGGAAGAAAAGTCAAAAGTACAAAGGTAAGAAAGAATTCGAAGGTCATAAATCCTACAAAGAAAAAGGTAAGAAAATTTGTTTTATGGCTAAAGATTCTGATAATAGTGAAGATGAAATAGTGTATATTGTTGTAATAGATGAATCTGATGATGAAGGAGATAAGATGGCACTTGTCTCTCATGTTAGTAAAAATGATACTTGGATCATAGATAGTGGATGTTCATGCCATAATACTAGAGATAAAACTAAGTTTGAACATTTTGAACACTATGATGGAGGTAGTGTAAGGTTTGGAAACAATGAACCTTGTTGCATAAAAGGAAAAGGTCATATCTCATTAACCAATGAACTTGTATGTAACAATGCCTATTGGGTTGAAGGACTAAAACATAATTTGCTGAGTGTGGCACAATTGAACAACATTAGATTCAAGGTAGAATTCATGAATGGCAAGGCAAGAATGCTAGATAACAAAGGAAATCTAGTTGGATTAGGCAAGCAAACTAAGGTAACCTATTTTATCTTGATCTTAGTGATTTCTCATGTTTTATTTCTCAAGTAGAAGAAAGCTAGTTATGGCATAGAAGACTATGTAATGTAAACTTTGATAACATGGTAAGGATAAGAAAACTTAGAAGAGTAAGAGGTATCCGTAGTTTGAAGTAACCTGATATTGGATTATGCAAAAATTGCCAAATTGGTAAAATGGAAAAGAATAGTTTTAAGAGCAAAAACTATCAGTTAGAAGATGTCTTAGAAATTGTGCATACTGATTTATGTAGACCCATTGGAATAGAAAGTTATAGTGGAGAAAAAAATTCATTCTTTTTGTATTGACTATGATGACTATTATGTATCTCAAAGAAAAATTAGAAGCTTTTGAGAAATTCAAATGGGATTTGGCCAGAGTAGAAAAAGAAACTAGAAAAATATTAAAATGCTTAAGATCAAATAGAGGTGGTGAATTCATCTCAAATGAGTTCAACAATTTCTAGATTGAAAAAGGGATCAAAAGAAAAGTATCAACCCCTAATACTCCTGAGTAGAATGGAATAGCTAAAAGAAGAAACAAATCCATCATGGATTGTGCAAAGAAACTAATGATTGAAAAGAATGTTGCTATCCAATACTAGAAGGAAGAAATTAGCATTGTAGTTCATACTTTGAACCAAGTTCAGTTGAAGGACTCAAACAAAACTCCCTATGAATTATGATATGGCTACAAATCCAGTGTAAGTTATTTGAAAGTATTTGGCAACAAATGTTATATCTTAAAAGAATCTAGAAAAGGAAAATTTGATGTAAAAGGTGATGAAAGTATATTTCTAAGATATTCCTACAGAAGTAAAGCATACAAATGTCTGAATTTGTCCACTCACAAAATCATAGAAAGTGCACATGTAAGAATTGATGAGTTTGTAAAAAAGACTAAAGAAGAAAGAAAAAAAGAGCCAGAAGATTACAAAATATTTGTTTACTATGAACCTGATACATTGCCAAATATATTTGACAAAAAGGAGACTTCATCTCCCAAGGTCTCCAAGTCTCCAACAATTACCAAGCCGTAGGAAGTGCAATCTGAGTCACAAGGACCCGAGTCACATTCAGAGGCTACCGAGTTAGTGCATACAAAGTCTGAAGGACCCGAGCCTAAAGTTGTGACTCAAATGAAGATAGTTCAATTCATTCAAAAGTCAAAGAATTGTATTGGCTAAATATGTCAAAAGGCATCATGCACCTAATTAGATCATTGGAGACAAATCAGATGGAACAATGACAAGAAGAAAACTAAAAGGTACATGTTTACTTGCTGAATTTAAACCTAGAAGTGTTAAGGATGCAATGGAAAATGAAAGTTGGATTGAGGCCATGAATGAAGAAATAGAAGGGATAGAAAAGAATAAAACTTGGACTCTTGTTCCTAGGCCCAAAGATAAAAATGTGATTGGTACAAAATGGGTATTCAAAAATAAGCTGAATGAAGATGGAAAAGTGTCAAGAAACAAAGCAAGGTTGGCATGTAAAGGCTATTCTCAAGAAGAAGGTATTGATTATGGTGAGACTTTTGCCCCCATTGCAATATTAGAAGGTTTTAGGACTTTACTACCATATGCAACTCACAAAGGATTCAAAGTATATTAGATGGATGTTAAATCTACATTCTTGAATGAAATTCTTGATGAAGAACTCTACATTAAACAACCAAAAGGTTTTGTTGATCCTGACAAAAGGGACATGGTCTGTAAACTACACAAAGCACTATATGGTCTCAAACAATCCCCTAGAACTTGGTATGAAATATTACATAACTATTTGATATAAATTGGTTTTCAATGAACAAATGATAACAGTAGTTTGTATATCAAACAAGGACTAGATAAAAATATTGTGTTGGTAGAAATATTTGTGGATGATACTCTATTTATAGGAAATGATGACTTATGCAAAGCATTTTTAGAAAAAATGAATAAATAATTTAAAATGTCCATGTTTGGTGAAATAAAATTCTTTGTTGGATTGCAGATACAACAGAACAAAAATGGTATTTATATCACTCAATTTAAGTATATCAAAGAGATACTCAAAAAGTTTGGAATGGAGGATTCAAAACTAGTTGGAACACCCATGTGTACTAGACTTAAGCTTACCAAAGATGATGACTCCAAAGAAGTAGATCAGACCTTATACAGATCAATGATTGGGAAATTATATTATGTAGTACATACAAGGCCTGATATTGCCTTAATAGTTGGGATAGTAGCAAGATTCTTAGCAAAACCCAAAGAAAACCACATGATGGCAATAAAAAGAATCTTGAGATATCTGAAAGGAACTGAAGACTATGGCTTATGGTACAAACTTGGAGACAATTTTGACTTAAAAGTATTTACTGATGCTAAATGTGTAGGAAATCTTGATGATAGAAAAAGCACTAGTGGTGGAGCATTCTTTCTTGGTAAAAGGCCGGTATCTTGGACAAGTAAGAAGCAAAACTGCACATCTCAATCCATAGCAGAAGCAAAATATGTGGCTATGGCAATAAATTGCTCTAACATTGTTTGGTTCAAACAATTGTTGGAAGGAATGAAGGTTTAAATCAAAGAGCCAATAGTCATGTATTATGATAACACCAGTGCAATCAACATATCAAAGAATCAAATGATGCATTCCAAAAAAAAGCTCATTGCTATAAAATACCACTTTGTAAGAGAACTAGTATAGGAAAAATAAATTGAATTAGAGTGTGTGCATACAAAAGAACAAATTGTAGATATATTCACCAAGCTTACCTATGGATGCATTTTTGTATCTAAGAGATAAGCTAGGGGTCATTCCCCTATCCGAAGCTCACTAAATAAAATTTAGTGATGCATCAATAGGAACTAAGTTGAAGATCAATCAGTTGATGTAGTATTGACAAGGACATATTGTAGATGAATCTGTACTCAAGGTACATTGACACTAATCACAAGTATATTTGGCATGTGTTTTCAAAGAGGGAGAAGTTTATTGTCATATATTTCTAAAATTTTGTAATTCTAAGAAGGAGAAGTTAAGTAGTTCCTTCATAGAGGGAGAATACTATAGTAGAAGATTTCTATGTAAAATTAAAGAGGGAGAAACTTTATGACAGAGGGAATCTTGTTCTCAAAATTTCATTGTGCTATGACATGTTGTGTTGCCATTAATGCCAAAGAGGGAGATTGTTGGATACGATTGATTAATTGTGTGTTGTCTTTGATGATACACAAATGTCATATTAGTTGACAATCAATGCATGCCGAGCTCACTTGGTTAGTGAAGACAATTTTCCTTGTCTACCAAGCATTCCTAAGCTTGCTCTATACAGAAGGAAATATCTACCAAGCTCACTTGGGTGTCAAAGGAATTTATGTAGAAAAGAGTGTTAACTGAGCTCACTCGATTAACAAAGGGAAAATTGAATAGAGCTAGTATTAAGTGAGTTCACTTGGTTACCAAAGGAATTTTGTAAGTTCGCAGTGTTAATCGAGCTCCTATTGGTTAGCATAGGAAATTGCTTCAAAATTAGTTTCTATTGAGTTGGGTTGGCTACCAAAGGGTTTTCTTATTTTTGCATGTAAAGCTTAATTATTTTACCTATTGATTCTACCTAACTATGGTAATGAATATTGGTTATTCTAATTTGTATTTGAGCCAACTTGACAATCTAGAAGGTATAAGTAAAAGGTCAATTTTTTATTTCAAAGCATGCAAGTAGAATGAATTAGAAGAGATCAAAAGAGAGAAAGTGAACTAGAAGGATAAGTAGGTATCCTTGTGGAGAAGAAAAGTTTTATTCAATCAGGAAGGATCAAGTATAAGCCAGAATAGAGATCTATAATTAGCAATTTAGTTTCATTTCAATCAGGTCATTTTATTTTTACTCTCTAACCATTGTAGCAATGATCTAAAATCTCTTAACAGAGTTGGTTTAATAGCCATTTGTAAATCCTCTAACAACGTGGCAATTCCATTGAATTGTTTCAAGACCTCTTACAAGGCCACTCCTAATAGGGTGATCAAATATTTTAATAGGGTCACACCTAATATTGTGTTTTGTAACCTTTAACAGGGTTGGCTCCTAATAAGGCTCACTTAAGAAGAGTGAAAAATAGTAACTAGTTGCATTTGGTTGTTTTTCCCAAATTGGGTTTCCATGTTAAATCCTAGTGCCATATGTGTTCATGTTATTTCTTTCATGCTTGCAAGTAAATTACTAACATTATCTTAAGATGTGCTAAGTTAAACACATTCTACATTTACCAAGTTACAACAATTTTTGTATGCTTACTGAGTATCAGCAGTAATCAATTTTATCAGTTTGAATTTTATATTTGACATCTAAGGGATCTAAGATTTATTTTAGTAGTAATTGATTCACCCCTTCCCTCTTAGTTACTCCTTTTATATTTCCAACAATCTATATCTATCTATCTATCTATATAGTAGAAATATGATGTTTAGTTTATTTTATTTATTTTGCAAATTGAGATTTCCTAATTGATGTGTAAATATGAAATCTTGAATCTTCCATGCACCTATTTCTAATAAAGAGAAAATTTCAAGGAAAGTCTTGTGACAACCTTAACATTGTGATTGGTGTTGATAACCAAATTTTATTTTAACTTTTGTTGTGATATTTATTTTAAAATTTAACTATGTAGTTTTTTTTATTCAAAGTTATTAACCCATTATTCATGCATAGTGGTTCATACAAACTCATATCTAATAAAAATTAATAGAACACTTAGATCTCTTGCTTTAAGATAATACTTATAGAAATGAAATAATAAAAATACCTTCCTCAATAATAATAAGAATAATAAAATGAAATCCAAATCTAACTAAAAATTACCTATAAAACACAAAACCACAAGTAACAAAAAAAAAATCCTCATTAATGTAGTAGAGAATTTTATTCTGGGATCTTTTTCACCCAAAATTGACCTGCAAAATTGTTATCCTACTTACTAGTTTCTTCCACCAAAAAATTACAATTCCACGATGTCATTTACTACATCAAGCACCAAAAAACCCTCTTCCATTACATGAAAATGTTGCCTCCACTATGTGTGTGTAATTGGTTGTGTGCAAAACCTAAATTGAAATCCAAATTCCACTAATTCAAACATTGCATTGCTTTATAACAACCATGCCTAAATGAGAGTTAGGGTTGTAGAAAATTGTGAATAAGTATGTTCTAGTTTACATGAAATTGTGTTAGATGTAATGGCCTCTACAAATTCTTAACAAGGGGACAATTCTAGTGTTGTAGTTATATATTTGACCTAAACCCAATTGCTAAAATACAATGTGCTTGGAGAATCTTTGCTTGATTAGATTTGTTCCTACATAGTCCACTTTCAAGTTACAATATATTAGATTCACAAATTTCATTACATAGTATGGTTTTCCATCATTTCCCCCTTGGATATTTTGTCTCTATCATTGGCACAACTTACATCTTTACAACATTCTTATTTCTTCTCAAATTTACTTCCCAAATTAGCCCTATGGGAAAGGTAAATGATCAATTATTCTTTTTTTATTATTTTGTCTGCTATGATCACAATTTGATGGGTGAGGCTATTTATTTTTATAAATATATTTGTAGATAAAAGTCTCATTAAATATTATGATTTCCTTTATAATCATTTTTCTTGTGGATTAATTTCATTCCTTTTAATGATGGAGATATTTCAAATTTATTCCTATATGTGTTACATCTTTTCCTATCGAGTAATGGGTTATAGCTAAAAGATAGATGCAAATTTGAACAGATAGAGATGTGTCTTAGGAACTAGAGGATCTCTTGGTGGACTTGAGGGTACAAGTGTGGATTCTTCTTGGTTTTTTTATCCACTTGTGTACTTGGAATAGCTAGGATTGGTTTGTAAGTTGGATCTTGCAAAACTAATTTTGTAATTTCTATTTGTATTTGGCCCTAACCCAGAAGGCCTTATATCTAAACATATTACATGTAATCAGTTATATTTCATGAATAAATTATTATAATTTGGTATCAGATCCTTTTTTTTTTGCTTCTTGATATTGTGTTTCCAGTTTTTGGTTATATTGATGGGGGCTATGACATCTCCTTTGGGGATTCTCCTACCTTGTGTTGCATCATACATATTTTTTGTAGTGAAACTATGGATATTTTTATGTTCTCTTTCACTATCTCTTGATGATGGATCATGGGGAAATAATTATGTTGGTCAAGTTGTATGTATGTAGCTTCCTAATAAAGTGTGTCCCATTACACACACACACACACACACACACACACACACACACTTGTTGAATATTTTGTCATTGGTATCAAAGGTTGATGATCAAGGTTTTATAAAGTTAAACATTAAGGGATTACTCAAAGAAATGATGAATTGGAATGCAATTCTTATCATGTTGTTAATTATTCATTAGATCTTCATCAATTGTTTGGCTGGTTGGTTGAGCAACATGGTTTTCTAGTTGAGCTATTTGAGCTACTTCTTGTGTACTTGAGCTGCTTGGTTGTTTAGTTGAGTTGCTTGAGCTACATGGATGCATGCTTGAGCTACCAAGAGTGACATGTCATCAAGCATGTTAAAAGAATAGAATCCTATGAAATCTCATTGTAGTGACTTTTATTGATAATTCAAATATGATGGAAAATCTAAATATGGTCAATGAAATTGAACTGGACATATGTAGATATGTAGATGGAATTGATGGTCTTCCACCACATTTTCCACAGCTTCCAAACTATGATGGTGTTGTTCAACAAATAGAACATCTAATAAAAGTAAAAATAAGTGGTTCCTAATAGTTTTTGGTTGCATTTGGCTCTATAGGTTTCATGCCTACATCCCCTAAAAATTAGAGCAGGTTAGAGCAGGACCTGAATCTAGCATGTGAACCCAAAAAACTAGTAATCGAGTATGTGCACGCACATGTGTGTGTGTGTGTGTGTGTGTGTGTGTGTGTGTGTGTGTGTGTGTGTGTGTGTGTGTGTGTGTGTGTGTGTGTGTGTGTGTGTGTGTGTGTGTGTGTGTGTGTGTATGTATGTTTTTATGTATGAATTGGACTAGGTAAGAGCAAAACCCCTCCGAATTGGTAACAGAATAGATGTGTGTGTTTATGTATGTATGTTTTTATGTATGTATATATGTGTATCTATGTATGTATCTATGTATGTGTGTGTGTGTGTGTATAAATGTATAGATGTACACACACACATGGTTAATATTCTAATTAAAACCTTCAAATGATCACAAGCTAATGCAAATACATATGTCAATTTTCCTTTAGAATACTAGATTATTTATAATTAATCTTTTGATATTTCAACATCTCAATAACTTTTACTAAATATCAAGTCTACTTCGCCTTAAAGCTTACAAGAAGATTAAATTTTAAGGAAACATTCTACAAGGCACTCAACACCTTTGTATATCACGATATTCATAAGAAGCATGGATACCATTCTATGAATTTTTTAATTTCTTTTCATTATAGCCTAAAAGTAGATTGAACTTTAAAGAAACACTCCATGCTTCATAAAGTTGATTGGAGTATTGGACAATTATTTCTTTCCGTGGTTTTGTAATTATTCCTCTCTTTATTTCTTGTTAACATCCTTCTAGATGATGTTTAATATGATACTTTCCTTTTCACTTGGGGATAAGGTCTTCTCTTTTACATGTAATCAGTTATATTTCATGAATAAATTATTATAATTTGGTATCAGATCCTTTTTTTTTTGCTTCTTGATATTGTGTTTCCAGTTTTTGGTTATATTGATGGGGGCTATGACATCTCCTTTGGGGATTCTCCTACCTTGTGTTGCATCATACATATTTTTTGTAGTGAAACTATGGATATTTTTATGTTCTCTTTCACTATCTCTTGATGATGGATCATGGGGAAATAATTATGTTGGTCAAGTTGTATGTATGTAGCTTCCTAATAAAGTGTGTCCCATTACACACACACACACACACACACACAGACACACACACACACACACACACACACACTTGTTGAATATTTTGTCATTGGTATCAAAGGTTGATGATCAAGGTTTTATAAAGTTAAACATTAAGGGATTACTCAAAGAAATGATGAATTGGAATGCAATTCTTATCATGTTGTTAATTATTCATTAGATCTTCATCAATTGTTTGGCTGGTTGGTTGAGCAACATGGTTTTCTAGTTGAGCTATTTGAGCTACTTCTTGTGTACTTGAGCTGCTTGGTTGTTTAGTTGAGTTGCTTGAGCTACATGGATGCATGCTTGAGCTACCAAGAGTGACATGTCATCAAGCATGTTAAAAGAATAGAATCCTATGAAATCTCATTGTAGTGACTTTTATTGATAATTCAAATATGATGGAAAATCTAAATATGGTCAATGAAATTGAACTGGACATATGTAGATATGTAGATGGAATTGATGGTCTTCCACCACATTTTCCACAGCTTCCAAACTATGATGGTGTTGTTCAACAAATAGAACATCTAATAAAAGTAAAAATAAGTGGTTCCTAATAGTTTTTGGTTGCATTTGGCTCTATAGGTTTCATGCCTACATCCCCTAAAAATTAGAGCAGGTTAGAGCAGGACCTGAATCTAGCATGTGAACTCAAAAAACTAGTAATCGAGTATGTGCACGCACATGTGTGTGTGTGTGTGTGTGTGTGTGTGTGTGTGTGTGTGTGTGTGTGTGTGTGTGTGTGTGTGTGTGTGTGTGTGTGTGTATGTATGTTTTTATGTATGAATTGGACTAGGTAAGAGCAAAACCCCTCCGAATTGGTAACAGAATAGATGTGTGTGTTTATGTATGTATGTTTTTATGTATGTATATATGTGTATCTATGTATGTATCTATGTATGTGTGTGTGTGTGTGTATAAATGTATAGATGTACACACACACATGGTTAATATTCTAATTAAAACCTTCAAATGATCACAAGCTAATGCAAATACATATGTCAATTTTCCTTTAGAATACTAGATTATTTATAATTAATCTTTTGATATTTCAACATCTCAATAACTTTTACTAAATATCAAGTCTACTTCGCCTTAAAGCTTACAAGAAGATTAAATTTTAAGGAAACATTCTACAAGGCACTCAACACCTTTGTATATCACGATATTCATAAGAAGCATGGATACCATTCTATGAATTTTTTAATTTCTTTTCATTATAGCCTAAAAGTAGATTGAACTTTAAAGAAACACTCCATGCTTCATAAAGTTGATTGGAGTATTGGACAATTATTTCTTTCCGTGGTTTTGTAATTATTCCTCTCTTTATTTCTTGTTAACATCCTTCTAGATGATGTTTAATATGATACTTTCCTTTTCACTAGGGGATAAGGTCTTCTCTTTATGCAAAGAACTTAGAATCTCTTACAATGATAGTGTTAAAAGTAACTCCTCAATTAGTTGGAGCTTTAATTGGCCTCTTTGAGTGTGTTGTGCAGATTTATGCCAATATTGTCAACATTAATACTTACCATTAACCTAGTAGGATCCTAAGTTTCATGCATTCAACACTCTATGCATTTAGTTTTTTTGATATAGGTCAAACCTTTAGTTACTGCATTGAATATATACATTTTCATTAATGTATCTACTAATAATTATTGGTTAAT
The DNA here is from genome assembly GCA_028749045.1 of Cupressus sempervirens. Taxonomy (NCBI): domain Eukaryota; kingdom Viridiplantae; phylum Streptophyta; class Pinopsida; order Cupressales; family Cupressaceae; genus Cupressus; species Cupressus sempervirens. The sequence goes on along the minus strand of CM053785.1, from coordinate 445,943,795 downwards.
CAAGGAAAATTTTGGAAAGTTGTAGCCCCACCCTTATTTGTAGTTGGTTGACTAGCTCAAAGAGTTCATCCAAGATGGTTGACCTTCCATCTTCCAAAAACTATCATGTTGTAAAATGTTGGTAGGAACATTTGTGACAACATAGCAACATTTTACAACTTTTCTTGACAACACAAGTATATATTTAAAACATATATTCTTGTATGGATGAACATAAAATGAATCCAAACCCAACCCCAAAAAAAATTGAACAAATTTTGAACCCAAATCTTGACCTTGAACCAATATGCAAATCTAAACTTGAAGCTTAGGTCTTTATTTAAAAAGGGTTCCACAAGATAACTTTGATCATGAGGGAAAAAAAAAGGTAACTATATTAAGCTTTAGGGAGCTCATCTATAGGAAATCTAAGTGCCCAACTATTTTTTACATACCCAAGTTGGAAAATATAAACCCTAAAGATGGAAAATACCTTTGACTACTTTGGTATGATGGCATAGGGAGGGATGAAATAACTAGGGCCAAAGGCACACCCACCTATCCAAGCCACCTACAAGAGTAAACACAAAAGAGAAAAACACAAATAACACTAACTAGAGGAGATAGAGGAGTAAATAGTGTTAGAAATAGATAATACTAAGGGGTGGGGGGGGTGGGTTTGGGTAGGGGTTGAATCAGTATTTTCAATCTTTTTTCCCACAACTACATATTATTAATTACTTTGCCACATGCATAAGAAAGTAAACCAGTAATGTTGAACAATATAAACAACCATACATAAAGAGAGCTCATAACACCATATTTTGTTAACTAGGGAAACCCTTGTGAAGGGAAAACCCCAGTGGAGATGAAACCCACAAGATGATTCACTATATACAGAATCTAGTTAAGGATATTGACCCTAAAAAAGTCTATGAAGAATGTATAGTGTCTCGAGTCCCTGTTAGGAGACTAGGCCTTGTTAGAAGCCTCAACCCTATTAGGAGTTGGTGGATCATATACAAAATGTGTGCAAGAAGAGCCCACTACCCTAACATGCAACTATACAATTAAGTTCTTCAAAAGAATAGATATACACACAATACTGGATCACTTCTTGTACTTCATAATTCTTCTGATTGTCAATTCTTCATACAAGCCTTTGGTAGACTATAGACAATCTATCTTCCTATTTGCTTAATTTCATAAACAAGGAGTAACTACGCATTTATTAATTCACATCACATCTCGCATTATTATATCACATAACATAACCTCTTGTTCACACATCTAACTTTGCAAATGAAATTCTTTACTTATCTCAATCATATTAATAAATCCTTCCTTAGTCAACTCACATATCATCCTTAGAGTTGGCACATCAAGAATTAATAATCAAAATAGTTCTTTAAGTCATACAACTCAATTTTCTAACTTGCTTTGTTCTATTTAGTAAAGTATCTACATCAATGTTTCCTTCATAACTTGAACTTGATTGACTATACAAACATGCACACTGGTATACATCATCAGAATGATGTCATGCATCTATAGTCAACTATGTAAGAGAATATTCTAAAGGAATATTCCACTATCAATAAATCTCATCGTGTTGTTGTAACATTGTCCAATACTTAGACAATTTGCCATCACAAACAATCATAGCTATACTATAAAACATATGTTGTCATAAATGAAAACCATGTCTCATCTTATTTGATTGATTGGTCATATTGCCAACAATCCCCCCCTTTGGCATTGATGGCAACATTTTGGGAAAATTGGCTAAGTCCCAAAAATGTTGTCATACTAATCAAAACACACATAACATAGTAAAAACATTATATTCATGTTTTGAGAAAAAGATTACATCCCTTATAACTCTGATTACAAAGCTTGCTTGAAGAAAAGCTTACTACTATAGTTCAAAATAAAACTATATAACTTACAATTACAATTTTCCTTATTTATCCCCCTTTGTCATCAATGAAAAAGGTATCAACAAAAAGAAAATCCTATCAAAATCTAAAAGTTGCATCAAAATCTAGAGAAACAATCACTGAAGTCATTTTTCAACTACACAAGATGTTTCTTCCAACTATTTTTTAGTGCATCTGACACACTTATTAGCACACATAGGGCATATGTGGCTAATTCTAATGCATTCAATTCTATAGCGACAAACTTTTCCTAAGAAGTTTTAGCTACCAATTATTCCTCCAACTGATTCTGGAACAATGTAATCGGTGGGGATAAATGATCTCTCAAAAGAGTAAACCTTTTTAGGGATTTCTCTTTTTCTACTTGTATATCCTAGATGCTATCATGAATTTCTTCCATTGAATGCTCAAAATTTTCTAATTTATGATCTTTTTTCAGAAAGTTATTAGTAAGCATCTGTAGCTTAGTTATCTTTCCTTTTATCTGTTCATCAAAACTATGAAGGTGAAGGTATGCCAAGTTGCACTTAGCATATATTTTCTTCCCTTCCTACATACTCTGCCTCAATATCTTAATGCATATATTTAATGTTTTTATATCATTCCTTATATTTGTACACATAGTATTAAGAAGATTAGCATCATGTTCAATTTTTTCTTGCATTGCAGCAACATTTGTAAGTGTTCTAAACTCATTGTCAAAAGTCTTGCACACAATTGCTACTCTCTATTGAATGTTTGCAGATGTATCAACAGAACTTACTATATTCTCTAATCTATCCAAAACTAAAGTTAACATCTTCTCAATTGACTTAAATGGTTTCTTCTTTTCAAGGAATTTACTCAAAGAAGATATAAGGTTTTGTGCATCATCTTCATCATCTAATTAAACTGTTGTGGTGACCACTACCACTTGTGTAGGTGGTGTAGAGGGTTTTACTATTACTATGGCTATGGGAACACTTGTAGTAGTTGCTTAAGTTCTAGTTGACATAGTTTCAAATTTCTTCTCAAAAGATGCATCTTCTTTCTTTTTCTTCTACTCTTCTTCTTCATCAATAAAGCTATTGTAATCAACAATATTTCCAACAATGATGGAGCCAAAATCTTTGAATGGATCTTCAGTTCTATCCACTGTTACATTAGTGTTATCTACTTGCATGGATTCACTATCAATGGTAATGTGTGGTGAATCACTTGGAATTGAAGCTTTAGTTGGTTACTTAGAACTGTGAGAAGGACTAACTGCTACCACAGTAGGGCTTGTCTCACCTAACTGCACACTCTTCTCAATCTCCTTAGGCATAGTAGACATGTATGTGACTATTGCCTTTTGAGTTTCCATATTTACCTCTTCATAATTTCCTCCCATAAGAAGAATGGATCTCTTCTTATTCTTCAACAAGGGTGCTATACCTTTCAAGTTTTCCTTTAATTCTTCCTCATTATTTACTATACATAGCTTTTTCACCATATTCATCCTTATTTGTCTATCTTCCTCAATTACTCTACTCTTTCTGTTTCTCAATCTATTATACAAATCTTTAGGGATTTCACCTTTTACGCTATCAAACCTTTTATCTTTCATAATCATATTTCTAACTACAACATTTTCTAGTTGTCTCCTATCTATATTATTGTACAAGTCATAATAATTATTCAATTGCACAAAATTATTGTCATTAATAATTTGCATAGTAAGATTTTCTATCTTTGGCTTTCATTCTTTCCTTCCTACTGAAGTCTTTAATTCCTAATCTGTAGGTTCTACTAGTTTGTCACCTATCTCTTCTTTAGATTCTGAGAGACTTATCTATAGGCTTTTCCTCCTCTTACTTGGTCCACTTGTTGTTTTCTTAATTCTCTTCTTAGGAGAGGGGATCTGCACTAGTTTTGTTTTCTCAAACCTTGGGATTGGCACTAATGCTTCCTTGATTTTCTTTTGGTTCCTCAAGGGTTGCTACTATGCAACTACTACATATGGCATTGTAGGTGCTTACATACTTGTATGTGCAACTGTATCCTCTATAGTAGGTCTGGCCATTGCAATAGGTGTAGGATTTAATAGTTTAGTTTGACTACTAACCTTCATCTCCAAGGTTATCCCTTTCACCTCTTCAAACTCTTTTCTTGACATCCCTGATTCTTTTAAGATAGAATCAATTGCTTTTTCTACTTTCTTCTTGATGTCCTTGTCCATTAGATTTGTTTGCAACTCTTTCAAATTTTTAGTGTATGTACCCCATCTAGGGCATCTAGAATCTACTTCAGAGTGTAGAATTATTTGTGCATAGCCTTCAATTAGTTCAGTGCTCATTTCATAACCAATAGGTTCATTGAACTTTACTTGAGGAACTACTGCCTCCATGCATGTGAAATCTATTTCTACCATGAAACATAGTTCATCCTTATATTTCTCTATCAGCACAGGTGGTATCCTATACCTCCACTTCATTTCAGCTTGGAAGGATTTCATCATTTTATCAATATCATTGTCCCTGATTGTTTCTGATTTAGATCTGCAAACTTGAGTGATAGCTTGCATTGCACACTCACTTCCATCCCAATTTTAAATACCAAGAAATTTCTTTGCTATGTAGAAGAATATATGAGTCAATAGGGATTCAAACCTAAAGACTGTGCTCTTAGACTTCTTGATCCTTTATATGTTATTCAACAACTAAGTTCGGATAATATTACATAGATTAACCTTTTCACCCTTTACTGCCATCACATAAGCTATGTGAAGAAATCCAATTGGGACTAAATCTATCCTAGATCCATGGTTGAACTTCTAACCCAAAATTTTACTTAGGAGTCTTACTCCATCATCTTGAATGGTAATAATCTTCATGTTTCTAACATCAAAACTTGTGTTGAGATTTCTTTCAACTATTATGCGTGCATTCTTTATGTTCATGAGATTGCATCCTTCATTCTTCAAACTAGTTACCTTGTGAATTAGGTCATTATCAATGCATATAAGTGAATCTCCTAATCCTAGAAGGTCATCATGAGTTCTACTCAAAATGATTCTTATCCATTCGTGGTTTTCAAAATCTATATAGAACATGTACTTAACTAGGTTAGGTTGTCCTAGGTATGCATATTTTGGTTTCAATGAGAAATCAATGTTGCACATTCTCTCCAATTCTTTATGGATCTCAGTATCACATATTCTTTCTATTTTATAGTTAATATAACTTTTTATGTCCTTGACATGAAGAACATTTTATGGTACTTGTGAAAATGCTCCAGTGGGGTCATCAAGCAGACAAATAAATGGTTTTTTCTTGAAGTTATATCTAGGTCTATCACTAATATCAAAAACTTCTTGTGTTGCCACTATTGAAAATATGCTCAACAAATTAAAAAAATATGTCAATTTTTCATTTTAGGGCTTTCAGTGATCACATGTATCTACAAACTTCTTCAGCACTTCAAATCACTCTTCAATATTGCACTTAAGATTTCACACAAGAAAATGATGTTCATAAATCAATTTGCATCCTTTAAATCTTTTATAATATGTACTTTGCATTGAATGCATATCTTCCACAAATTTAAATATTGTGTCTATGTAATAAAGAGATAATTTTCTACATAACCTCATAATGATCATATCAAGCAATGTGCACTTTATTGTAGACTTCTCTTAGTGTCTAGTATATACTGCTAATTGCACAACTTGTGTTATTCTCTCTAACATTAGTTTTTATTAACTGACATGTTGTTTTACTGAGAATGCTTAAATTAGGCAGGATGAGTCACAAACACTAAGTGACTTTACTATCTTATCAGGTGCATTAAGATGTACTTCTTGTAGAATTGTATGAGGACTTTAAGGTTCTTTTGCCTTTACAAATGTTTCCTTGAACTCTTTTGTCAACTCCTCCATTTCTTCCTTCAGACTCTCATCATTTCTTTTGTTGTTTCTTCTATAGTTTTGATTCCTTTTTAGGTTTCTTATATCCATTTTGTAGAACTTTGTTGTGTGCCAGAGTTATTACATAACTAACATATAAATACATTCCTTCTTTGTTTAGTATACTAGTTGTTAGGTGCTCTACAATTCTTTGCAATGTGTCCAAGATTACTACATCTGTAACAAAAAATTTGTCTTCTTTCTCCACTTTCATTGCTATGAGATCTTCTTCTATTACCTACATGGTTAGTGTTCCTAAACATTCTACTATTTGCATTATCAAATTTAGGTTTCTTTCAATCTACTACATAATTTGCATGACAATTATGACAATAAAAATTTGAAATAGGTTTAAAAGACTTACCTTTGCAATCATCTCTAGTATGTTCAAGATTGTCACATCTGACATGAGATTCCTTTCTTCTATTTTTCGCATCTTGATCAGATTCTTTAGATTTATTAGAGTGAGTAACCTTCTCTCTGTCTTTAGATTTATCATCATATTTTCTCATGTTTAAATCTTTCTTGACTTCAAAAGTATCAGGTTCTTTTCTTTCAGTAGATTTCTTGGTGGATTGTCCAAGAAAGAATCCAAGTCTAGTCTTATCATAACTAGGTCTTTGTACAGATATTTGCTCTTCAATCTTTTCACTATTGGTATATAATTTCTCAAGTTGTTGTTTGGTTTGCACCAGTTCACCTTTCACAATAATATTTTATTTCTCTAATTCTAAATGTTCCAACTTGATAGATTCTAATTCAGATGTTACTTTGCTTAACTAGGATCTTAGATCTACATTTTTCAGCTTTTATTTTAGTATCATTCTTTCCTCCATTTTTCTTAAGACTTAGCTTGAGTTCTACTATTTTTAACTCATGTTTCAAGATCTCAATTTCTTTCTTTAGATCTTCAATATCATCATCACTAGTTCACTCACTAGGTCCTTTTTGCTTCAAGTTATCTATCTTGTCCTTAAGTTTACCAATATAAACTTTTGCATCTTCATATCTATCCTTTAGGCCATCTCTTTCATCAGTAAGGAGATCAATTTTCTCAAGAGCTTCTTCAAGATTCTTCTTCAACTATTCCATAACCATAGGGATTTTATTCAAGCTATTAAGCCTCTTCTGAATAACTAAGCTCTGATACCAATTGTTAGAAATAGATAATATTGGGGGGAGGGGTGAATCAATATTTTCAATATTTTTGCCCATAACTAGATATTATTAATTACTTTTCCATGTGCATAAGAAAGTAAACCAATAATGTTGAATAGTATAAACAACCATATATAAAGAGAGCTCATAACACCATATTTTGTTAACTAGGGAAACCCTGGCCAAGGGAAAACCCCAATAGGGATGAAACCCATAAGATGATTCACTATATAAAGAATCTGGTTAAGGATATTGACCATGTTAGGAGTCTATGAAGAATGTATAGTGTCTCAAGTCCCTATTAGGAGTTTCTTCAACCCTATTAGGAGTTGGTGGATCATATACAAATGTGTGCAAGAAGAGCCCACTGCCCTAACATGTAACTATACAATTAAGTTCTTCAAGATAATAGATATACATATAATATTGGATCACTTTTTGTACTTTGCAATTCTTCTGATTATTAGTTCTTCATACAAGCCTTTGGTAGACTATAGACAATCTTCCTTCCTATTCGCTCAATGTCATAAACAAGGAGTAACTAGGCATATATCAATTCACATCATATATCACATTATCATATCACATAACATAACCTCTTTTTCACACATCTAACTTCACAAATGAAGTTCTTTACTTATATCAATCATATTAATAAATCCTTCCATAGTCAGCTTACATATCATCCTTAGAGTTGGCTCATCAAGAATTAATAATCAAAATAATTCTTTAAGTCATACAACTCAATTTGCTGACTTGCTTTGTTCTATTTAGTGAAGTATCTGCATTGATGTTTCCTTCATAACTTGAACTTGGTTGACTGTATGGATGTGTGCACTAGTATACATCATCAGGATGATGTCATGCATTTTTAATCAATTGTGCAAGAGAATAGTCTAAAGGAATATTCCACTATCAATAAATCACATCCTACTACTGTAACATTGTCCAATATTTAGACAAGTTTCCATCACAAAAAATCATAGCTATACTAAAAAACATATGTTGCCTCAAATGACAACCACATATCTCATCTTTTTTGAGTGATTGGTCATATTGCCAAAAAATACTTCATATATTCATCAAATCATCAAATACATGCCCATCTATAAGGTCTTCTAGGTTACAACCAACATTACAATTAGATTTCAATCCTCAATGATAAAATTTGCATTCCAACTTTGCTTCTTCTCTTCCTATGCTACTATTCTTCTTACTTCAAGACTCTACCTAAGACCCTTTTAAATACACGCATGGCCACAAGTCATCCTATTGAGACCACCAACTAATTAAACCCTTACATTAAATGCCAAACAAGCCACAAATTAGCTCTCAAAAAATACCTAACACAAACTTAAATACAAAGGTTAACTCCAACTAGAAACCACACACAGATAGCTCAGTTAACAAAGGACCAAATATAATGTTGTAACATGGTGAACTCATAAATCAAAGGAAACTAGCAACCAAAGGAACTTGACAACCACTCTCAACTCAAAAACCAAAGGAACTCGGCAATTGGAGGAACTTGACAACCACTCTAAACTTGGCAACCAAAGAGGACTCGACAATGCAAGGCATTACAACTTGGCAGCAACTAAGAAACCAAGAAAACATGCAAGATAGCAATGTAACCCAAGATTCTCCTGCATTAGATAGTCAAGGTTGAAAGAAATGATTCTCCTAAATCATTGAGATGGCACAACCAGAGCTAAATCCAACTTAGATTGGAAAATCCATGTAGCATCTTCAACTAGTCTATTCTTCCACTTTACAAAATACTCATAGTATATCTTTTCCTCTTGTGCTTTTACCAACTGTCTGATCCAATATCTATTCAACCTCTTCAATCTACTTCTTAAGATAATTATCTAATACAAAAACTTCATCATCTAACTCGTGATATTTATACAAATCAAAAAAACTGAGTATAATAAATATATCCATGTCATTAGGTAACTCAACTTTATAAGCATTACCACTGTCAAACTTCTTCATCTTCAACTTATTGTATGTTCCAATAGGAAATCCTCCTTTCTTCAAATGAACCATCACCAACTTCAAAAACATGATGTCTTCTAGAATTATTAGCATTCTCCTTATTCTTCAAATTACTTTGTTCAACCTTAACTTTACTTCATCATGCAAAGATTTTATAAAATCAGAAAACTCTTCCCCTGTAACACTTCTCTTCACTTCACCAGAAATATGCCTTAAATATGATATCCCTTTAGCTTGTATTCTAGTGATAATCACAAAAGGTGTTTTCCATGTACTCATGTTCACAAAAATTTTATATGCAAACTTAGCCTATGTTAATGCAAGCTCCCAATTACATGGCTTATCTCAAACTGAACATCTCAGTAAATTACCCAAGCTTCTATTCACAAACTTTGTTTTTCCATATGTAGAAACTAAACTTCAACTTAGTACCCATCTTCTTCTACAAATTCTTCCAAAAGTAACCAATAAACTTACTATCTCTATCAAAAATAATACTTCTAGGTAATCCATGAAATCTAACAACCTCTTTGAAGAAAATCTCAACAACATGCTTGGCATCTAATTTCTTCTTACAAGGAATAAAATGAGTTATCTTAGAGAATCTATTCACAACAAAAAAAATAGAATCATACCCCTTCAATATTTTAGGCAATCCAAGGACAAAATCCATATTGATGTCAATCCAAGGTTTCTCAAGAACCAAAATAAGTGTATACAAACCAATATTTTGATTTACCTCTTTTGGAACTTGACAAACTCCACAACTCTTTACAAAATTTTGAACATCCTTATAGATTTATGGCCAATAATACTTATCCTTCAGTAGACTCAATGTCTTTTCAATTCTAAAATGTCTAGACAATCCACCACTATGATTTTCCTTAATTAAATTCAACCTCATAGAACTCTTAGGAATATACAACTAAATTCCCTTAAACAACATACCTTCTTGAATAAAATATTCATCAAACTCACTTGGTTGTTTTGTCAAACTAGGTTCTCTGCACTCTCTCCACATTTTAGAAAAATAAGGATCGATATCATACAACTCCTTCATCTCATCAAAAGCAAGAAATTTAACCTTCATCTCAGTAAGAAAAGAATGTCTTCTACTCAATGCATCAACAACTCAATTAGTGGCTCCACTCTTATGCTTAATCACAAATGTGAAACTCTACAAGTACTCAACCCACTTCATATGTCTATGATTCAAATTATGTTGACTTCCCAAGTACTATAAGGCTTTATGATCAGTATACAACACAAACTCCTTAGGAATCAATTAGTGTCTCCACTTCTTCAAGGCTTGAACAATAGCATAAAATGCTTGATCACACAAAAAATACTTCCTTTTAGCATCATTCAACTTCTCACTAAAGAAAACAATAGGTTTACCTTCTTGACTTAATACAGCTCCTATTGCACTACCACTTGCATCACACTCAACTTGAATATCTTATTGAAATTAGGCAAAGCCAATACAGGTAACTCAACAACCTTTTTTTTTGAAGTCTCAAAATTGTTCTGAGCTCCATGTGTCCACTTGAATTATTTTTATCTCCTCTCATTGTCTTAGTCATAGCATTAAAAATAGAACTAAATTTCCTTATAAACTTCTTGTAAAAACTAGAAAAACCATGAAATGATCTTACCTCACCCACATTCTCAACTGTAGACCATTCTAAAATTGTTTTAACCTTCTAAGGGTCGATTCTTAAACCATCAAATGAATCAAAAATCTGAAGTACACTATCTCCTCTTGCATAAAAGAACACTTCTTTAGATTAATCATCAACTTTTCCTCTTTCAATCTTTGCAACTTTTCCTCTTTCAATCTTTCAATCACCCAAATAAACAATCAAAAACTTACCCAAGAATCTTTTGAGAACTTCATTCATTAACCTCATAAAAGTACTTGGTGCATTAGTCAAACCAAAAGGCATTACCAACCATTCATATAAACCATCTTTTGTCTTGAAAAAAATCTTCCATTAATCACCTTCTTTGATTCTAATCTCATGATAGCCACTCTTCAAATCAATCTTGTTAAAATACTTTTTTCTACTCAAACAATCCATTATGTCATCCATCCTAGGCATAGGAAACCTATATTTAACTATGATCCTATTAATAGCTCTGGAATCAGAACACATTCTCCATTCTCCATTCTTCTTAGGTGTTAATACAATAGGTACAACACATGGACTCAAACTTTCTCTGATCAAATCTTTTTGCAACAACTCATTCCCTTGTCTATTAAGCTCTTAATTTTCAGTGAGTATCAATCTATATGGTGCTTTATTCAGAAAAATAGCTCTAGGAATCAAATCCATGCAATGAATTATACTTCTCATTGGAGGTAAACCATCAGGTATGCCTTTTGCAACAATATCTTTATACTCATTCAAAAAATTTGTAATTTCCTCTAACACTTGGTTAATACTACCAGTTTCTATTGTCACTCAATTACCACTACCTTCTGTCACTCAGTCGCTACTACTTGGTACTTGGTTAGTGCTAGTTTTTAATGCTTAATTGCTACTAGTACAACTTGATCTCCTAGGAATTATAGAAAAATATATTTGAATCTTCTTCATTTCCTTTTCAAATTTCTTTCCATTAACCATGCAAATTCTCATAGTAGTACAATTAACCTCATTTGAATTTCAATCAAAGGCAGAAATATTTTATTTTTCCCATTCACCTAAAGAGTATATTGACTCAATCTTCCATTATGTATAGCATATCTCTCATATTGCCAAGGTCTACCCAATAGAATATGACAACAATCCATAGGCATAATATCACATAGAACTTCATCAAAATAATGTCCAATCTTGAAATTCACAATGAATTATTCACTTACCAATATCTTATGCTCATCTTTGATCCATGAAACATGATAAGGTTTAGGATGTTCCAACCTCTACAACTACAAATTTGTAACCAATTCTTCTAATACCAAATTTGTAGAACTTCTACTATCAATGATCACCTTGCAACATTTTCTAGCCATCTTACATTTGGTCTTGAAAAGACTTTTCCTTAGGATAGGTTCCTCATCACTTCCCTCATCATATAAGGTTCTTCTCACCATTAGATTTTCTCTAGCCTCAAGTCCACTTGGTGAACCCTTGGTGTCTACTTGAACCACAACATTTTTGTTACCTTGCCCACTTTCAACGGATCTACATTCAAAATATATGTGTCCTTCTTTACCACATATGAAACAATTAGTACAAAAACCACCTCTAAAATAAGAATTACCTCTTCCTCAATAAGAACCAGTACCCCCTCAATAAGAATTACCACCTTTTCACTCATTCTTTCCTTTATCATCATTATTCCATTCATATTTTCCCTTATCTTGCATAGAACTACCAAATCTTCCACCTTCTCCATAAGATCTATCTCTACCTCTTTGGAATCTACTACCTCTACCTCTTTGTCTTTGTTAATGCTTCTTTTTCAATATCTCCTTAGCTTTGAAGGCATATTGGTATGCTTCTTCCATAGATTTGATGTCCAATCTATACAATTTCTTAGTATACTCCTTCACAGTCATGTCTCTTTGTCTCAAGTTTTGCATCTTTCTCAACAAGCTAACTTGTAATTAGTAAGAAGGAACTTGTTCTTTACCTTGTTCACCATGTTTGACCAAGTCTTGATCTTCCCCTTTCCTCTCCTTTGTCTATTAGTTTGCAAATTCTTGCACCATAGTGAGGCATGTGCTTTTAACCTAGTAACTACAATCTTTAGCTTCCTATTATCAGGAGTCTTTTCATGCTCAAAGAACTTCTACATTTCAAAGATCTAATCCAACACATCATTGGTATCCAATTTTCCATCATAAGGAACACCTTCTATAGTAGGTCTTGAATTTTCCCTAGATAATGCTCTCAACAACCTTGCCTCATCTTGATCTTCTTCAAGTTTTGGATTAGGGTATGGTGTTGCTACTTCATCATCACTCACATCATCAAGATGTGCTCCTCTTCTCTAGGTTGTCTCCAAAGAATTTAATCTGGCTGCAATTTTCCTCAATGTATCCAATATGGCAATGTTAGCATTTCCTCTACCTCGAACCATCATTACAATCATATTCCTACAAGATTGTAACCCTCTACAAGTTGTAGGTTAAATCCATAGATTTGCAACCCTACAACCAAATTCACTTAGGGTTCTACATGATCCAATCTCCATATAGACAAACCTCTTCTCTAATATCACTTAACACAGGGAGGGATGAAATAAGTAGGGCCAAAAGCACACCTAGCTATCCAAGATGCCTACAAGAGTAAACACAATAGAAAACAACACAAATAATAGTAAACTAAAGGAGATAGAGGAGTAAATCCTTTATAGATTCATCAAATCATCAAATACATGCCCAACTTTAAGGCCTTCTAGGTTATGGCCAACATTATAATTAGACTTCAATCCTCAATGATAAACTTCACATTCCAACTTTTCTTCTAATCTTCCTATCCTACCACTCTTCTTACTTCAAGACTCTGTCTAAGATCCTTTTAAATACATGCATGGACACAAGTTGGCCTATTGTGACTACCAACTAATTAAACCCTTAAATTAAATGCCAAACAAGCCACAAGTTGGGTCTCAACAAATACATAACACAAACTTAAATATAAAGGCTCTAACTAGAAACTACACATAGACAACTCGGTTAACAAAGGACCAAACAAAATGTTGTAACTTAGCAAACTTAGCAACCAAAGGAACTTGGAAACCAAAGAAACTCGGCAACCAAAGGAACTCAGAAACCAAAGGAACTCGGCAACCACTCTAAACTTAGCAATCAAAGAGAACTCGGCAACCAAAGAAACTCAGTAGCTGAAGGAACTTGGTAACCTCTTTGAACTTGAAAATCAAAGATGACTCAGTAATGTAAGGCATTGCAACTCAATAGCAACTAAGAAACCAGGAAAACATGTAGGATAGCAATGTAACTCAAGATGCTCATGCATCATATGATTAAAGGTGTTTTCCATATTTGCAAAAATAGTGGATGATAATTGATTTTTACTAGGAACTATAGTGCCTACTTTACATGTAGGAGAGCCTCAAAAATCTTGTTATGTTCATGCCTAAATAAATATTTGACCTCTAAGTTGGGAAGATTCAACAATAGTTAGGAGTCACATGTTCGAATTCTTTAGAATAACTGAGAGGGGGTTGAATCAGTTATCCAAGGTCCAAATGTACAAATAAAACTTTTCATAGCTTAATGAACACATATCCATAAAACATTTTCATCATGCATGCATCTATTAGATCATACAATCACTTAAACTTGTAGGTTACTGTCAAATCAACTTTACAAAAATGTAAGCATGAAACATAACAAATTAAATAACACATTTGACATAATGATTTAACATGGAAACCCAATTTGGGAAAAACCATCAATAATATGCTACTCATTCTCACCCTTCTGAAGTGATGCTTTGTGAAAGGCAAGCCCCATTAAAGGTTACAATGCACACTATTAAATGTGACCTAGTTAAAGGATTTCAATCACCCTATTAGGAGTGAGCCTTGTTAGAGGACTTTAGATCATTCACTTGGAATGTCACCTAGTTAAAGGATACAAATGACTATTAGGTCAACCTAAATCCAAAGCATTTACCCTAGACTAGTACAATGTTTAGAAAGTAATAGTAAGGCTTGATCTGATAACAATTTACAACACATTTACAGATTATAGATTGCTATTTTAGTCCTCCATTATGCTTGGCTTTCACACAATTCAGCTTCGATAGCTTGTTTACCCTTCAAGCATGCATACCCTTAAGCCTTCTTGCTTTTCTTGCCAATATAGACTCTTCCCTTGGGTCATTAAATAAAGCAATACCCTAGACTCCTTGTCTTCCTTAGGTTCTCACACATGACAACCTTTTCTTCTTTCTAGCCATCTCTATAAATAGAAGATTAAGATCTTTTTTCGTTCATCCTCCTTCATCTATTTTAGGGTTTGGTTGGATTAGGTAGGATTCAATAAATCTACCCATCATTTCATTTTATTCCCTTCTAGAAACTTCTCCTTCAATCCTCTTTGAATTTACTTCAAAATAGTTTATCTTGAATTATGTACCACCAGCTCATCAAGCTTATCTTTCACATAGTTCACACAATCCAAGAAATCAAACTTCTCAGCTCAAATTCATTGAACTCACAATCTTTCTCATAATGCTAACACTCAAAATTAACATGCTTCTAATGCTCAACACATACTGCATTGCTCGGCATCCACTATCAAAACACTTGCCACAAAATAAAGTTTACTAGAGCTCAACATCAACTAAACTTTACTTGACTTACATTGAAATTGACTTTGCTCAACTCTAGCTAATTTTCTACTCAGCTTACACTAACTTTGTTCAGCACCTACTATGTAGATTGTTAAGCTTAGCAAACATACTTCATTTAACTTGTTCTTTTGAACTTAATCAGTGTATCCATCCTTTGCAACCTTAAGTAGATTATCAATGCACTATAATATCACTTTCTTAACTAATCCTTGTACTCATTTTCCATATCATTACTCAAACTTTCCTCTAGGTGGTATTGTTACTTCATTCAATCAAATCCTCTTCATCAATCAAACAAATGATAGTACTCAAATCATCTCATCAATTGTCTTACCAGCAAGTAGCAAGTTTGACATTAGTGACAAAATAATGATTGAAACACATATTCATACTTGTATCAATCTGTTTTTAACTAATCAGCAACCAAAGGAACTCGACAACCACTTCGAACTCAAAAACCAAAGAGAACTTGACAACTAAAGGAAATTGACAACCACTATAAACTTGATAATCAAAGAGGGCTCGATAATGCAATGCATTGCAATTTGACAACAACTAAGAAACTAAAAAAACATGCAGGATAGAAATGTAACCCAAGATGCTCATGCATCATATGATTAAGAATGTTCTCCATATTTGCAAAAATAGTGGATGATAATTGATTCTTTCTAGGAATTGTAGTGGCTACTTCACATGTAGGAGAGCCTCAAAAATCTTGTTATGTTCATGCCTAAATGAATATTTGACCTTTGAGTTGGGATGATTTAACAATGGTTAGGAGTCACATACATTGTGAAATACAATTCTAGACCTTTTCCACAATTAATTGTTATAAGCCCTTTTTAAGTTTAGCAGAGGGAGAAAAATAGGAGCAATGATTTGAATACCCCATCTAACTCATATAGTATGAGTAATCAATAAAAGAAATAATCTAACCTAAAAAAGATAGCATTCTCTTTCTAACATGGCACAGGAGAAGAAAATGTACACCTCCCATAGAATGCGATTCCTCCTACATGTAAAGATAATGCTCCAAGAAAAATGCATATGGTCTCATGACAACATTACCTAGTTTTCACAATGGTGTAGTACTTGCATTGAAGGATTCTATGTCTGGAATATTTTCTTGTGAAGCATATCCTATGTCACAAACTCCTATGTTACTACCTGCTGCATCAAAAATATGTATATTAATAATATGATATTTTCATTAATTAACATCTGCAACAAAAATAGACAAAAGGATGAAATCTTCTAAATTAATACATTGCATAGGAAAAGTTTCTCACCTACACAGACTTCACTAAGAGATTCATTTAGAGAATTTCTTGAACAAAAATCAACACAAATTTCTTCAAAACCATAATTAAACCCTTTGGACTTCATAATGCATTAGGTTACTACATTTGCATTTGATACAAATTAACTTTTTCTCATAATAGATACTATCACATTTTCAGTCTTTGGCATAGAGGAAAGTGTCACATTTGAAATCCCTTTAGCATATTTAGAAGCCTATACACAAATACCTTCAATTTTATCTATTTTATTTGTAGATTGATCACTTTGTTCTAATTTATAAACATATGTCTCTTTGACTGAATTCTTAAAGAGCACAAGAGTTACAATTGACTACTATTATAAGTCATCAAATTCTATTGAAGATAATTCAGAACCATTGACATCAATATGCCCACAAATATTAGTTTAACTGTTGAGAAATTTGTGACCTTTTTGTAGAATGATCCAATGAATTGATATGCACTATTTTGAAACTATTATCCTCCTTTAGATTATCATTAGTAGAATAATTGAGATCTTCTGATACTAATGATAAAATTTACAATGATATAATTCATAGTGATAAAATTTACACACACAAAACATGAAGTTTCTTTGGAAAGACCTATGTCATGCAAATTAATTACATGCTACCTTTGTGTACATATAGAGCATATAACCAATAGATGTTGGGATATTCATTCTTATTATCTTTTTATAAAGGATCTCATCCTTGTAGGAGCTTCACTATAAAAAGAAATTAGCATAACCACAAAAGTGAAGAGGTCTAAAATTCCATAGGGGAGTTATAGCTAGAGATGTAGCTTGAGTTTGGAAATTTCTTCCCATGCTTCTATCCATAGCCACTACTTAAGAAAAAAAAAAATTTAGATTTTTGTTAAGCATGTACTCATCTATACTACGCTTGAAAATATGGGCATCATTCACACTATAAGTTTTGTCTCTTCTCCTTAGGTTACATTTGACAATCACATGAAGTGGGTTTTCGATGCAAAGTATAAGGTACCTCCTAGTTTTCCCTTACACAACCTCTTCACTTGGATTCTCTTACAACTTGGTAACACATCCTTAGAGCCCCTTAGGACCCACAATAGACTAGAGATATGGTGAGTGGTCTTCTTTCACACCCACATTTACCTACTTACTTTCCCTTCACCTTTTATCTCCAAACAAGCCTCAAAAGGCACTAAATCTTCACACAACACCCTACTCCCTTGCATCCTCTAGGATATCAAGATTCCTCACACCTCTTTGTACTATTTTATGACATCTCAAAAGGTTTCATAACTAGACAATACATTTTAAGCATCTTAGAAGACTCAAACAACAAACTCCTACAAGTAGACCTAATTGGGGCTCTTCTCATAGCCCTTTTTTCACTATTTTTCTTCTATAACTCACAAATACTCCAAGTAACCCCACAAAAAAACTTTTGAATCTTCAATAGGTCACTAACTTTAACAAATTTTAGATAATTGGATCTGGTGACTTAAAAAAAGATAAAACATTTATGCAATTTGTGCATGAAGGTATTGATAATCTAAAAATATCTTTTTATTTATGAATAATCAAATCTGGAGACTGCCCATATTCTTCCCTAATTTTTTCTCCCCAGTAACAAATTCAATCCTAAACAATGTATTATTTCCCCAATGAAATTGTGCCTTGATGTAATGATACAATAATTACAATGTATTCTATCTGTTCTTCTCTTGGGAAACCTAAACTTAAGAATTTAACATCACAGACTAAAACCCACATTCCATTTAACATTTGTAGCTAGGACCCTCCTATTTGCCTTCCTCGGCCATCAAGGAAATCTTGTAATAAAAAAAATTTATTTTTTGCTAGTAGTAGAAAATGCAAAGCTTTTTTGGTCACTTACATAAAACTCTCTACTCAATATGTTGGATACCTTCGTAATTGTTAAATTGAGAAAGGTTGTATTTTGCTTTTTATTCAAATTGCCATTCTTAAATTCTTTGATTGAATGGAGGTGCCTCAAGCTTATTAATCCTTTTTTTCACCTATTAGAACAACTTCATTCTATTTATTTTTATGATAATTGGATTTTTAATCTTCAAAATTAATTTGGGCTATTGTAAACCTTGCAAGGTATACCCACTTGACTATTAGCTATGGTGTGACAATGAAATTGGGGTCATTTAAAGTATATAAGAATACACCATTATTGAATTTAAACCCATTTTCTTGAAGCAAAGGCTAATAATTTGTTCTCCTTTAATTTTATTTTACCCTACAATTTTCCTTTAAAATATCTTATTTTGAAGAAGCATCCACCTAGAATTATTAGTTTCCTAGCAGGTGACCCAAAAAAAAAGCTAAAACATTTATGAAATTTATACATAAGGTATTGATAATTTAAAAATATCTTTTTATTTATGAAGAATCAAATTCTAACTGTCCATATTGTTCTCCAATTTTTTTACCTAAATAATGAGCTCTAAACACCAACACCCACCTTTAATCCCTTCTCAATTTCCCCCAAATTTCTCAAAGAGAGATAAGAATATGCTAACTAGAACAACTCTAAAATGGATTTTTGGTTGCCATCTCTCCATGAATTTATCATAGCAGTCACCTCAAATACAAAATCAATGGTTTAGTCATGAGATGTATAGCCATGGTGCATTTGGAAGCTTTTGTAGTAGAGTCCATTGAGCCCATATTGTAAAGAGAATTTCTCAAGAACCACCTTGAGTCACTTCTTGGAATCTCTAGTTACATATCTAAATTTTTGTGGTATTTTTTTCAAAGGAATACTCATATGTTGAAGCAACAACTTCATCATTCTTACTCCAATAACTAGACATGTACCTAAATTTTTGTGGTGTTTCTGTCAAAGGAATACTCATCTGTTGAAGCAACAACTTCATCATTTGCATTCCATTCTCACTCCATGTCTTTAGATTTGTTGCAACATAGGGTGAGCATTGCATTTAATAAAAATAATCCATTCTATTAGAAGCAACACTGTAGGTTCCTCTTGGTGAGTTATTGTGCAACAATTTGGATCCTTGACCTTTGTGTCATCCTTGAGAGTAGAAGAAGTCATCATTTTTAAATGCGAGGCACTATTCAAATTTCATAACCCCTCAGTTATATATCTCATTTGCATTTCCACCATGGAAAAATTGATCAATAGGGAAACACATCCCAATCAGAACAATGTGTTAGTGTTTATGTGTGCCAAGTAAGCCATCTGAGGCATCAAAATCCCTAAAGGGCCTACTATAAAATGTGTGTGATCTATAATACTTTCTCCTATGTTCCTTCAATGATTTAATTTCAAATTATTTCTTATCTTTTTGTTCCTTATCTTTTCACTTTCATCCAATCTCCTCTGCTTGATGCATTTGTTTACTTCATCATCATTGTCATCAGTCATTCTCACTATCATCTTCTTCCTCACCGTAGTTCTCATCATCACTATTAAAATATAGAGAATTTTCCAAAGTAGAGAGATCAAATCACCTCATGGTTCTTATTTTCTAGAGTACATAGCACAATTATATTCTTATTAAGTTCTTGAAGCTTGTGCAAGTGAATTGGATGATAGGTATCTATGAAAAATATCCTAATTTTGGAACTCATCTTTAAGAATTATCCTAAATTCTTAGAACTTCCATAAATAATGAGAAAAACAAGAAGTGGGTCATTTGGTGAAGCCAATTTTTTATCTGCCAATTCAATCATGTCTTCAAATGATGAAACTAGAAAGAATTAATGTTGAAGGCTATCTTCTGTACAAATTGAGATTATAATTGTGAGTACACAGAGTGAATCTACATCTGTTGTTTATGGGCATATGTGCAATGTCTAATAGGATGTACCAATCTAAGAAGCAGTCCATCACTTTGAATAAAATTCACTTATATTGGTTTCTCTTATGATGGATGTGTTTGTATCAAGACACACTGATTTATATTCATGATTCTCTTCATTTTATTTACACATGGCCGATAAAAGATTATAAGGATATAAGTTCCAAGAGTTATATCCTATTTAACATTAATATCTAAGAAATTCATTATTATTTAAGAGTTAATTGTTAGTCCCTACCTAAGTAGGAGACTAATGTTTTTACCATACTACTTGGAATTAGTTCACTGCTTAGTAAAATTTTTTCTATCTTATACTTCGTCCTATAGTTCTGTAAAAATCTTATTATGTAATCTATTTTTTCTTTTATTTTACAATTTTTTATTGGCCAATGATTTTTCATTGTTATTTTTCTAAATTTTTGTCAATTTTGAATTTTTCTCCAACAAACAAAAAATGAATAGAATTTTCTTTTTGATGATTTGTACTATTTTAAATTTTGTAATTTCATATAGGTGTTGTGGGTAGGTTGGATTATTGAACATAGATAACTTTTCTTGTCAACTTTAGATAGCTCTTCTCTCAATATATTGGGCACTAGTGTAACCATTAAAATGAGGAAACTTATATATTACTAGTAATTGTAAGCTACTAAAAATCTATATGGAAAGCCTCTTTTTTCTTTGATTGAATGGATATATCTCAATTTTGTTTACACTTTTTGTTTTCTCTCATTGGAACAACTTCTATCAATTTATTTTCTGATATTTAGGATTATTTATCTTTAAAATTAATTTGGGGCTATTGTAAACCTTGTAGGATTTGGTTGCTCATCTATTGGCTATGGTGTGGTGTTAGAAGGGGATATTTAAAGTATAGAATAATAGACTTTCATTGCATTTAAACCCATATTATTTGAACAAAGGTTAATAATCTTTTCTCATTCCATTTAATTTTACTCTTCATATTTTCTATCGGATACCTTCCTTAGGCATCTTTTTATTATCTGAAAGATTCATTTAAAATTATACTAGATTTACTTTTCTTTCCTCAAATAAAAATGCCTATTTCTTTAAAAAGGAAAATAAATTATTTTTGTTTCAATAAAAGTGGACCTAGATTTAGAAATTGCTATTGTTGCACCTTCTTACCATAGTTATATCCACATTCATTTATGATTTCACCTCAAATGGCTCCTTACTCACATGGATGAACATGTATGCATTTTTGTCTTGTCTATAACTTACTTCAACTTTGTCAGCACTATTGCATTAACTTCAATTTTTTCATCAATTTCAGTACAATATTTAAATTAGTTTGTAACTATGGCAGTTAAAATTTATGGGCCTTTTCTTTGTTTTGAACGGTTTGGTTTGTTATTTTCAAATAACATTATGTGTAAAATTATGTGGAAATTTAGGCATCTCTTTTTATTTGAAAGTAGGATACAAAAGAATGGCTCTATAATTTGATGGGTTTAGTATTGATTTATTTGGATGTTTGATGTGGGTGTCATCTTCTTGATCAAATTATGATCCTGGGGATGTCAAACTTCTACATTTAACAAGTATTTGCACCCTTATAAGCTTCAAACTTTTCCAATAGGAAAATTATAGTATTATGGACATATAAGCATTCTCATAGTTTTTTACCCCCCTTTCCCAGCACGAGGCCACTTTTGTAGTGTGATTATTTTTAGGAATGAATTTTTGGGCTTAAAAACCTTTTGCCTAATCAGCTTAAATAAGTACATGATATTATAAAAAGAGTTAACTTCTTAGCAAGAGTCCAATCAAAAGATTTATCTCCTTAGTATCTTAGCAAGAGTTCATGTAATTATTTAAAAAAATTAAAAAATCCTATTCTTCAAGATTTGATCAGCAATGCTTTCAATCAAACTCCATGAGCCATTATTAGGGCATGGGAGCAAGAGTGACTTAAGAGAAGAAAAGAAATGATCATGGAGTTTGATCCTATGGGCATGAGAGCAAGAGTGACAGTAATAGAAGAAAATTGAGGATCATGGAGTTTGATCCCATTTATTAACAATAAATACACACAATCAAATCCAAAATAATATGAACAAATAGGATAGTGGTGAGATCTTGAATTGTACCTACCTCGTATAGATACCCCACTATTCTAAGGGCTTGGTATAAGTTGTAAATATTTCATGATTTTATCTTTAAAAAAAATTCTCAACTTTGATAACATACAACATAGTTTCCTTTGTACCAGTCACCTATTAGCAGAGTGATGTCATCATTAGGGAAGGGAATGGAACAAGAACTCTAGACTTTCTAATAACATTAAGGCCTCCAAACCCTCCTGCTACCTTGTAGAAGTAGAAATATGGGAAATAGAAATAGAAACCTATCTAATCCTTGACCTTGACCTTTTTGTTAATCTCATTTTGATTTTAACAAGGCAATGAAAAAAATACTTAAGTCATTACTTAACAGAACTCTATATGTGCCAAGTAAGTAGTGTATGTCGACCGATAGATGCACTTAGTGTCAAGTATTAGTATGTGTTGTGTAGATGGTATGTGTCAAGTCACTCAAGTTTCAAGAAAGACATATATGCCAAGTAAAATAGTGGATGTTGAGTCATTCGGAGACAAGTTACAACATTGAAGATGTAATAGATGTCAAGCATCAGAGCTTTCAAGTGTCAAGTAAATAGTTTTGGACATAGTTGTTTGTAATGGCACAAAATCCTATGTAAGCCATTTTTGGGCCAACTTAAGGATTTATTTATGATTCTAGAAGATATATATGAAGGTATATTGAGAATCCCTATGCAGTACATGCAACCAATTAGTTTAAGGGATGTTCTAAGTGGCAAAATGGGTGAATCACAATCATTGATCCCTACCTAACCCTATCTCACCTAAGTCTTCTTAAGGAGGGAAAACCCTAAAGAGTTTGTTTGTGTGGATGAGAACATAAGGGCAAATGATAAGTACAGAGAGAACATTCATGGTGACTAAGGAGGTTTTGAGAGAAGAATGAATTGTAGAATTAGTTAGAGAGAATAGAGTAGAGTAGTTAAAGGATGGAAGAGATACATCTAATTAGGACGATCAAGTACACATCAGGAAAGAGGAGATCTAATATCTAGTAGAGAATTGCTAATCGAAAGATCAAGGTTGAAACATTCTAATAGGTGAATCAATGAAAATATCTCAACTGAGTAGTCCTAGATGGATTTTGTAAATCCTTTAACAAGGTCCTTACTTTATTGTAAGTTGAAGTCCTCTAACAAGGAACGCTTTTAGCAGGGTGTTGAAATCCCTTAACAAGGTAATATTTAACAGCCTTTGTAAGCCTTTAATAGGGCAGACCTTTCATAGGGTAGATCATAGTTTATGATCAAACAATTGTAACCTTCATTGGATACACTTTACAACTGTATTAGCAAAGATTTGTGGGTGTCATCCCCACTCCAATTTTACCTACTCATTGGAGGGTGACTGGGTAACAAATTTACTATGTTATGTGTTATTTGTTTCATGCTATGGATGAACATGTGTAGCTAGCTATTTCAATTTACATGCAAGTTGTGAGATGGGTGTATGGTGAATGTTTTTTTGGTTAAAGTTTTGAAGTGTTGATTCACCCCCTACCCCCTCTCAGAGTTTACTTTCTCATTGTTAATTCCAACAATTGGTATCAAAGCCTTGTTCTCTAGAATGGAAAGCTTTGCAATTTTGAGGAAAGATCTTGAAGATGGAAGTTTACAAGTTGGGAAAGACTATTGAGAATTAGAATATTGAAATATAGCATTCCCTACACCAACTCAATGAAGCAAGAGATGAGTTGAAGTTCTCATTGAACATAAGTAAAGAGATAGTTATTGAGGAAAATGAAACACATTACCAAGAGGAAGAAACTACTAAATTGTTTGCAGATGGAAACTCAAGTTATTTTGATGCAACGGTTGCAGATATGATGGAAAAGAATTGCGGCCTAACTAAAGAGGTCATAAATCTTAAGATAGAACAAGAAGTCCAATTAGTATTGCTATGTGAGGTGAATAAGTAGAAAAAGAAAGTTGAGGAAGACAAGGTCATGATTGATGATGACAAAAGAACATTGACCAACAAACTAGAAGAGAAGACATCAAAGGTATAAAGGATTGCTATTATACAACTGGATACAATGAATCAACTAATGATTGCAAATCATGAACTAAATGGAAAGGACATTGAGATAACAACCCTAAAGTTATGGAATGAACAATTGAGGAATGAACTAAAAAGAGAAAAGGAATTTGCTGAAAGTTTCAACAAACCCAGTGAAGCCATCAAATACTTTGAGAAACTAATGAGATTTCCTAGATCTAATAGTGATATTGTTGGATTGGGATACACTAGTACAAAAGAAGGAGAATCGTCTAAAAGTGGTGAACAAAGAAGAAAAAAAGGTAAGAACTACAATCCCACTTGTCATAATTGTGGAAAGTTAGGTCATACTATAAATGTTTGTAGGAGCATCAATTGAAATCAAAACCCTAAGTAGAAATTCAAGGGTTATTATCATAAGTGCAACAAGCAAGGACATCAAGCACATGAATATAGGACAATGACCTTAAGAATGCAAAGATTTGAAGGATATTGCTACAATTGTCATAAGTATGGGCATAAAGCATATGAATGCAAATCTAATGCCAAATGGACATCAAACAAGAAAAAAAAGGTACAACACAATGGAAAATCCTACAATTGGGATTACAATACAAGGTAAAATTGTCACTATTTTCAAGAGTATAGACATATTCCTCTAAATTTCATTGGAACACATTTCAAAAGTTATCACAGTAGATGGTTGAGTCAAACAAAATGTTTTAGTTGTTTGAAGACTGGTCATATCAGTAGAAATTGTCCAACAAGTTCAAAGGCACCAAGAAATGAATTCAATAAAGGAAAAGAGAAGGTTGATATTGAGAAATTCAAATTGAAGATGAACAAGACATGGAAGAAAAAGGAAGATTGCATCACATCAAGTTCAGATGAGGTCACTTCATCCAATGGATCAAGTGATCACATCACCCCCAACTAGGCAATCAAAAGGTATGTGTGGGATTGATATCGCAATGATATATTTTACATTAGTTCCAAGAATCTAAGTTCTAAAAATATTATTTATGCATGAATTAATATGCAATGGAATAGTTAGAACTTGGAAGAAATCTTTAGTTTTGTTAGTTTTCATGCTTTTGTTGAGCATGAAAGATTTCATAGTTACTGTCAAGAATGAATGCAATTTTAGTTCATGTCAAGCTATGAAGGTATGGTAGTATTGGCCAAGCATTCTATGTGAACAGAGCGAAGTGATAGTCATGTGTAAACCAAGTGAGTTGGAAACCCTATATTGACTAAGCTTCTAGTTGTGTAAGCATTAAACATTTATTGTAGAATTTTAAAGGTTATATAGTTGTTTCTTAACTCATTTGCATTCATTTGAGATTGAAGAGAGCATGAAGGAAAATTTCAATAGTATATTGTTGTGTTTGTGAACTGAATTCAACTACAACTCAATATATTCATCAGATTGGAAAGGTATTTTACTAGTCTTAAGTTTCATTTTTTGAGTTTTCATAAACCCTAGGTATCAAATATGGCATCATGCTCTTCTACAAATGTTAGGAAAGAGGGAAAGGAAGTGTTCAATGTGCAATTAATTAGTAATGAGGTTAGACAACCACCTTTCTAGGAAATATTTGAAATTGCATATAAAGGAGACCCATTTGGTGCACTATCAATGATACCACCAAAAGTCTTAATGATTCAGGATGTCAGGTGTCATTATACATGCAAATTTGGAAGTACAAGTGGCATGGAGATTAGGGAATTGTATAGTCAACTTTTTGATAATGGAGTTTTAAGGGAAGAGAATAAAATCATAGAAAGGAAAGGGTTGACCCATGCCCTAGATTTCCCTAATGTATTCAAGACTGAATGGATCAAGACTATGCTCAATAGAATACATGACTACTTCATTTGACTAGAAAATGGACCCATTAAGATCACTAAAAGGATCATTATCTAAGTGTCAAGGTATTCTACCCTAGACTGACCCAAGAGCATGTGAAGTGATTCAAAAGAGATAATTGAGAAGAACATAGGTGCAGTATGGAATAACAAGGGAATTTCTATAGATTCTATCTCAGACCCCTAATTTCTTTTGTTGTGAGAGTGATAGCTCACAAGTTCTTTCAATCTAGCAGATTGAATAGTGTGTCTTGCATGGTTGTAGATTTGGAATACAAAATAGTAAAGAGAGACCACACTTATGACCTTGTCAAGTTGCAACTTCAGCAACTAACTAAAAACCTATAGGCCATAAGGAAAACTAAGAGTGCATATTGCAAATTTTGCTCTTTATTAGTTTTTATATTCTTTTATGTGCAAAACACATTTCCCTCATTTGGTAGATTTTCTTGGAAGACCAACATGTCTATTATAGTTTAGATTGGAGAACTCACAGAGAAACTTGGAGATAACTTTGAGTCAATGATGACAAGTTACTTTGAAGACTTAAGAATTCTATGAAGCAAAGATTAAGGATTCTAGTGTTACTAGTTGAAAAACATTATGATGATGTTTTCTTTCTAGTTGTAACTGATTATATATATGTGTAGGCAGTCCTACCCAAGGTCAGATGGCTTAAGCCCTTGCCATATGAGATAAATATTCATGAGGCATCTACAACTATTATAGATTTACTAGTAGAAGAAATAGATAGAAGTGCCACCTCATTTTGAAACTATGAGGAAGCCAAGTCTAGAATTACAATTGACTTAAAGACAGCTTTTGTGGTAAGAAAAAAGAATAAACTTTTGAAGAAGCTAAAAGAGAGATTTGGCAAAGGGGCAAAAGAAGAATAAGATAGGAAGAAGATGAAGAGGAAGAGAAATTCCAAGCCCCTTCAACAATTACTCAAGGTCAAGGAGAAGATGAGAGATCTCATGAAGAAGGTGTCGAGGGACAAGAAGTCAAGGAAGCACCCAAGCCTACTAAAAAGAAAAGAAAGGCCAAGGAACCTATAGTGGAGAAACCCAAGACGAAGGTTATGAAATTTTCACAATAGAAGCCATCATCTCCTATTACCAGGGCTAACACAAGGGTAGCCACTAAGAAATTCAAGTTTATTGAGAAACCTAAAGGTAAGAGGACTATTGCTTCAACAAAGCCTAGCCAACTAGTCAAGAAGACATATGAAAGGAGAAAATATGTAGCTCCAACTAAGTCAGATGAGGAGATGATAGAATCTGATGACATGAGTCAATTCTAGGTGGTAAGGCATAGCCCCTCCTTTGATTTAGATAATTTGTGTGACAATATAAAATCAAATGTAGATTTGTCTGGTTTTGGACACATAGTTTTGATAAGATAAGAAAAGTTGAACAAAATGCTATGGAGGAAGCCATAGATGTGATGATGACTACATTCAAATAAACTCTTATAGAGGTTTCCAACTCATTACAAAGATTCTTTATGACCAAGTTGAGAATAAATGGAAATACAATCAACAAACAAAAAGATAAATTAGGGAAACCACTTTAGCCCAAGTCATGCCTGAATTGCCAAAGATAATTATAGATGAGGCTATTGAGTTTCATAAAGGTAGATTTACTCCAAAATATAGAGAATTTGGTATATTGAAGAAGAAAATAGAGGATGTGGTAACTAAGAGTAAAGTAATATGGAGATCTATTTACAAGTTACCCATTCTTGCTATAACAAAAAAGGGTGAGCAAGCATTGCAAGAACCTAAGCAAGGTGAGAAAGAGACAACAGAACAAGCAGCAAAGCTTGCAAAAGATGAGTCAATCAAGGACGGTCATGTGGAAGGCACTGAAGAAATAGTAGAAGAAGAGGCCATAGCTAAGGAGGAGCAACAAGATTATCAAAGTGTACCTAAGGTACAAGTGTTGAGTGCCAGTCCTCCACATGAAGACCAAGTGAGTCAACAGTACTCAATACAAATCAAGAATGTTCTTGACAATTCTGTTTAGAACATCAATCCTTTGACTGAGGATGATTTAAAGAAGATATTGAAGAGTTCCACCATGGAAACACAATTATGTACAAATCTTGTATTGGTGAGAACTACTAAAATTGAAAAGGTAGTTAATGACAGTAGCAAGGGAGAAGCAAATAGATACATCTAATGTGTCCCTAGAGGTAAAAGTTACAAAAGAATATAGTGCAAGAAATAAACAACAAGTTTTTGCTACAACACTAGTTGCATTACCTCTAGTACCATTCATTTCTCACAAGAAAGCCTTACTTACAATTGAGAAAGATGGAACATAAATTAGATTAGGTCAGGAAGCAAGTACTCCACCTACACCATAGACACAAGGTGAAGAGAAGAAATAGGATAGTTAGATGGAAAATCCTAAAGAATTAAAGTTGACTACTGATACAAAGGAACAAGTTGCAATGTAGACTCTAGTCACTTTACTAGTTTTTGGTACTCCTGCCAGCAGACAAGTTCTTTAGACATCAAGAACTCAAGCCACACCATTGTAGATATCTAGGCCAGGTGCAGAAACATCAAGAAGATTAGAAGATATCTTATGGAGATGTGAGTCTTCATGAGCTAATTGAACTACCCAAGTTTGATCTTACAAAAATCACCATTGAGTAGATGACCATTCTACAAGAAGCTCTACATAGCAAGAAACAACAAGAGTTGCTAAGAAGGGAGCACAAGCATGAGTAAGTTCTTCATGAAATAAAAGACATATTTCTTGATGTTTTTAGCCTCCCAACCCCTAATGAAGAGAAACATGTTCTTAATAAACTAGTACATATTGTTGAGAAGATGAGTGATAAAGACCTGGATGCAAACACCAAACTATTGGAATGGTCTAAAAGAAAGTTTCACACAAATTTTCTTGAATAGATGTCTAGTGTTGTTGCACTAAGACAGGTTAACTTAGCAACCAAGATGGAGGATGTGAAAAAGGTGTTGGAGAATATCTTTTCTTTATAAAAAAAGATTTGTGATGTGAATTTATTCATACAATAACCACAAAGGGATATTGACTAGCTACAAGGAGATCTACAATCCATAGGTACACCATTGAAACTATCTCAAAGTCAAAACTAGGCTCATTTTTAGAGATTACTCTCTACTCAAGGTCAGCTAGAAGTATTACATTCACAAGATGCAAACATAAGGGCTACCTTGATTAATATCTAGTCCATGTTGACCCTACACATGGAAGTGTTGCATAAGGAACAAGCCTTTGCTGAAACATCAATGAAGAAAGATAATCAACCTTGTACACATGATGGCTTAGTTGATCTTGTTTCCTAGCTAGATATTCAATATCAATCTCTAGAGGTAGCATGCAATAACTAGGATGAAGCATTGAAAATAATCATGGAGGTCCACAAAACACTTTTGGACAAACACACTATTAGTGTACCACCCAAATGACATACGTGTCAAAAAAGGGGGGATATTAGCTATAAGGAGCTATAGTTAATAAAAGGAGGATTATAAAGTTCTTGCAAGTAAGGGGAATATAGTTTTGAGATAGAAACATGGGAGATCAGCAGTACAACATATTTACTCAACTGGAGTTATACGGAATTCAATAGTAGCAAGGAACACTCAACTCAAGGGGAGTTATAAAATTTTGGAGAGGCATGGCAGTTAAGTCATGGGTTGTGCAAAATTTTGAAATTTTGAAATTTTGTATGAGATACTGATTATCTAAGTTATGCACATAAGTTAGGTTGTATATGCATGACAATGTGTTTTTCCCACTCATGTCAAAGGGGGAGATTGTTGATCTCATTTTGGTTTTAACAAGGCAGTGACAAAACACTTAAGTCATTACTTAATAGAACTTTGTATGTGTTGAGTAAGTAGTGAATGCTGAGCAATATATGAAGTTATTATCGAGAACTAGTGTGTCATGCAGATGGTATGTATTGAGTTACTCAAGTGTCAAGCAAGACATATATGATGAGTGATTCATATGCCAAGTAAAATAGTGGATGTTGAGTCATTCAAAAGACAAGTTACAACATTGAAGATGTAACGGATGTCGAGCATCAGAGCTCTCAAGTCCCAAGTAAATAGTTTTTGACATAGCTTTTAATGACACAAACTCCTATGTAAACCATTTTTGGGCCAACTTAAGGATTCTTTTATGATTCTAGAAGATATATAGGAAGGTATATTGAGAATCTTTACACAGTGCATGCACCTAATCAGATTAAGGGGTGTTCTAAATGGGAAAATGGGTGAATCACAATTGTTGATTCTTAACAAACCCTAAATCACCTAAGTCTTTTTAAGAAGGGAAAACCCTAAAGATTTTGTATGTGTAGATGAGAAGAGAAGGGAGAATGCTAAGTACAGAGAGAGAATTCATGGTGACTAAGGAGGTTGTGAGATTAGAATGAGTTATAGAATCAGTTAGAGAAAATAGAGCAGGGCAATTAAAGGATAGAAGAGATACATTTGATCAGGAGGATCAAGTACACATTAGGAAAGAGGATATCTAATATCTAGTAGAGAGGTGCTAACCAAAGGATCAAGGCTAAAACATTTTAAGAGGTGAATCAGTGAAAATATCTTAACCAAGTAGTCCTAGTAGGCTTTTTCAAATCCTTCAATAGGGTGCTTACTTTATTGTAAGTTGAAGTCCTCTAACAAGGCACACTTTTAATAGGGTGTTGAAATCCTTTAACAGGGTAAGATTTAATAGTCTTTGTAAGCCTTTAATATGGTAGACCTTGCACAGGGTAGATCATAGTTTATGATCAAAAAATTGTAACCTTCATTGTATACAATTTACAACTGTAGTAGTGAATATTTGTGGGTGTCATCCCCACTCCAATTTTACCTTCTTATTGGAGGGTTTCTGGGTAACAAATTTACTCTATTATGTGTTATTTGTTTCATGATAAGGATGAACATGCGTAGATAGCTATTTCAGATAAGGATGAACATGTGTAGATAGCTATTTCAATTTACATGCAAATTGTGAGATGGATGTGTGATGAAATTTTTTTGGTTAAAGTTTTGAAGTGTTGATTCACCACCTTCCCCCACACCCCCCCCCCCCCCCCAGAGTTTACTTTCCCATTGTTAATTTCAACACTTTTATGTAAAGTTATTTCAAGGAGGAATGGGTAGTTAGTTCCAAAAACACCATCTTGCCAATAGTTTCTTCTATATTGTATCCCATTCTTGTTACAGGGATATTTATGTTAGCACAATGCATACTCCAATAAAAGTGACTCAAAAATAATAAGATGTAGCATACCAACATGTAGAAAAGGGAGATCTGACTCACCATGATTAAAGGAAATGTTGATTTAACTTATTGAATACATTAACAATAATGTTATCACTTTTCACACTATCAATCAAAGGTCTAGGGAATTGGCCATTTATAAGAATACCCTAGAAGAAGAACAATATAGATCTCAGAATCATGTAAAAAATTGATTTTCATATAGAATGGATTACAAGTAGACATTGTAAAACCTTTGTATGTGTGGAAAATGAATACATATTATAATTATAGTGATTAGCTTCTATATTAGATTGTGTTAAGATTTTACCATCAACATTTTGAATCACACTATGTGATCCATTATTTGGATGAAAGCAAGCAAGAGATGCAAAACACAATGTGTAAATAAGACATGCTTGACTAGTGTGCAAGTTTTGTTTTCAAATTCATTAACGATGAGGAATAATTAAGTAGATAGATAATTGATTATGTTCTAGCATACCTACATGTCACGGTCATAACTAATTATCACTTGATAATTGTGCGACCCATCTTGATATTACAATAAAATTTCTTACTTGATTCTTTCTTTTAAGTTTGCACAGTTCCTCTCACCAAGTTGACCTTGTTTGACTCCTACTGATGACAAGGCAAAATAACTTCTTTTAATATCTAGGTCATCACCAGAATCTATCACCATGATAATTAATAGAAACTCACAAGTGCCAAAATAAGCCCATCCCACCCAACCCAAGCTTTGTTTCCCTTTGACTTACTAGTAGAAAAATTATGATTCTTCCTAATATACTTAATTGCAATGAAGATAAAGGACAACACCTCTGATAGCTATACACCTCTAGTTATAGGTAGGGGAAGCAAATGGTGAGAAATGAGAACACAAGAGTTTTCTAGGTGTGATAACTACACACCTCTAACTAAAGGAAAACTCATGTGTTAATTGCACACCTCTAACCACACTCTTACAAGTTAAGAAATAGGTACAAAGAGTGTTGCAGTGGTTCAGATGCATGCTACCATAATCTATGGAATAGTGAGATGCTCCCACATGCATAAAGGTTTTATCACGTGCCTAAATCAGATGGTAACTAAGGTATTACTATTACTTTTTGGTGATAGTTTTTCAACTCTAGGGGTCTAGGGTTGGGAAGAAACACACATCCCTTATAGATTTCCAGATTGTCTTCAGTATTTTTATTTTTAAAGAAAGGTTGTTTTTTACCAAAATTATGAACAAATAAGATTTTAGTGTTATGATTCATTTCTTGCATTATAATGCAATTTTTAGTCTTTTGAAATAAATATGCCTCTTTATGGGGATCTACTTTGTTCTTCATGATATTGTTGTTTTTTCAAGTCCCATGCATGTATATCAAATGCAAAATGATTGCAAGAGCCAGTCTCAGGTGATTCTACTAACTACATTAAAATATTTTCTTTCCCACTCTTTTCCAAACTACTCACCATTTGTTGTCTTTTTCCAGTTGTAGATTCCATAAATAAAAATTGAATCAAGTATACAAATATGCAAATCAAACAACTAGACTTTTAATTTTCTTTCTTTGTTGCATTGATTAGAGACTTTAGGCTTAAGTTCTTGTCTACGAGAATGTTTTGAGGCCTTATATCTAGGTACATGATTTTTTGTCTGCAATATTTATGTAGATAGGTCAGACTTCAAGTAGTCCCTATAGCAACATTGTATTGTTGCTCCCATGTTAAGAAGACATAGCAATTTTTTTCTGATCTTGGACTATGTGTTCTAGTGGGAAGAACCACTTACCTAGAGAGATTTTTTGAGATCTCATAGACCAATAGCCTTTGTGTTTTATCTACAAAAAATCCTCTGAGTCTTACAAGATTCCAATGGCTTATGCTATAGTCTGATCCATGACCTCCTACAAACAATATGTGACCAAGCAAGTGTTTCATATTGTATGTATGGTTAAATGATGCAATTAATATCCCATTGAACTAAAACAAAGATATGGTGGTGTATTTTTCTATGTCACTTTACTGTTAGCATAGTGATGTATAGACTTAACTGTTATTGCATATATATACACAGACATACATATTTTAAAAAAACATATGGCTTTGTATGGATGAACCCAAAATGAATCCAAACCCAACCCCAAAAAAATATGGACAAAATTTCAAATCTACATTTGTACTAGAATCTAAACTAGCAACTTAGCCTAGATGCATAAGGCCTTTGGTGGTGAGGGATATTTTAATTGTTTATACACTTTTTCTTGGCTCTTTCTTTTAACCTTACAAGAAATTTAGCATGCATTGACCAATTGTTTATTTGCACACGTGGACAACATTAGTGTGCAGTGTGGACATGGTTGAAGGTCCAAGGTGGGTTTTTTCAATTGCATGTGGTCCTTCCACTTCCTGATCCCATTTGATACACTTTGAATATTTCTTGTGCCACTTTCATGCACTAGAGCTAAGCATCTTTATTTTTTAGTAATAGGATTTGAAATATCTTGTGTTTAAGCACCAAATGCTTCTTTTTTAGTCCAAGATATCACAGTTAGAAATTCATAAGCCATATCATTCACACTAATTCTATTTTTTTTTGTTGCATTTAATGAGGGTATTAGTTCAACATAAACAAAAAAATTCATAGGGTCATTTGTTCAGTCACATTAAAATATTCTATTTACTACAGATGCTTAGAATTTATTTTCATGTTGACAAAGTCATAAGCCATACCATTCATTTTAATTCTAGTGGAACTATCATGATTTTTGTGTTGCATTCAATGAGGGTATTACTCCAACATAATCCCAAAAAATTAGTGGTTCATATGTTCAATTGCATTAAAATATTCTATTCACAGTAGCATGAAACTATACAAAGTTGTGTTGAGTTGCCACATGTATGAAGAAATGCTTAGAATTTGTTCGTGTTGACATGTTAAGAAAGTTTTCAATTATTATCATTGGTATTTTTGTTGATATTGATTCAAAGGAAAAATGAATAGTAGGGTGCTCTATCTTTTTCTTTCTTCTATTATCCTTGTTTCATCACATTTTTTTCCAATTAATTATTAATTATTAATTATTTGTTATCATGGTGCAACAATTTTGGAGCAGATGGATGTAGAAAATCAATTTGGCAAATTGATGGTAGAATTATCTAAGAGATAGGACTATGAAATTAGTGATGGAACAATTGGTGTGGTTGTCATGGTAGGTGCACTATTGGAGTAGGTAGAGAAACTTTTAGAATGGAGAATTTGTAAGAATTTTCCTTAGGGCAAAATGACGCCAAGATCAAGAAGCTCAAGAAAAAAGCACAATATGGACCAAATGATGTATGATCATAATAACAATATGAGAATGAATTGATGTACAAGTATACTAGAAGTGCTTGTATATAAAGGCCTCCACAATAACTAGGAGTTAGCAAAATGATAAGCCTCACAACTAAACACATGTCCACCAAGAGTGGATTATCCTCCATTGAGCATAGAAGTTTGTACAATGATGAGAGGATAAGCTTACATCAATGTGTCATGTAAAAAGATGTAGACACCATGTGCTTAATTAGAGTGTGAACAATTGTCTTGTCTACATGACAACTCAGTTGATTATGCAAACTCATGTGCTGCCTATAAGACAACTCATATGAGTACACATACTCCTAGATGTCTAACTAATAAATAATAAAATAATGCATTTAACCTAGGTAAACTTAAGTAAAGTATAATAATAATTAATTATTTACACTAACACCCCCCCTTAAGTGCAACTCAGTGGAATGGACTTAAGCTCACAAAAGCTATGATGAAAATGCATGATGGGTCTCAGTTAATAGGCCACGATAGGTACCCATGTACAAATGCAATGCTCTACATATAATTCTATGCAATGCAATGCAATCTCTCTAAAAATGGAGAAAGAGGGAAAACCTCATGGGAAAAACCCTCCCCCAAAAAGAGAGATAAGTACAATAAAGAAGAGAAGAGTCATGTGACCCCCCAGTGAAAAATCTTGCACCCCCCAAGAGATCTCACAAATGAAGATACTTGACCTTAGTGAAGGGCTTGGTGAAGATGTCAGCAATTTTCTACTCTATAGGACAATACTACAATGCAATGACCTACTCATAAATTAGCTCTCTGATGTAGTGCATATGAACCTCAATGTGTTTTGTCCACTAATGTTGGACTGGATGTTTTGAAATTTCAATGGCACTTTGATTATCACAATGGATGACTGTGGGTCTAGGTAGATCAAAACCAAACACCTTCAAAATCTTCTATAGCCAAATAGCCTCTATAGCCACATTGATAGCTCCTTGATACTTAAACTCAGTCAAGGAAAGAGCAATAGTGTTTTTCTTTTTACTCTGCCAACAAATGGGGTCAAAACCAAGATGAAACATATATCCTAAAGTAGACTTGCGAGAATCAAGATCTCTTGCATAGTTCGAGTCTGTATAACCCACTAACTAGAGTCCATTACTAGCTAGATAACATATCCCATGTGTATGTATACCCTAGATATAGTGCAAGATGTGTTTGGCTTCTTTCAAGTGAAGTTCATGTGGCTCTTGCATGAAGCAAGAAACCATGCCAACTGTAAAGGATATGTTAGGGCATGTATGTGTCAAGTAGATGAGACTTCCAACCAATTGTCTATACAAAGTAGCATCAACAAGTGGAGTGGAACACTTTTCTTCTAACTTAACACCTGAAATAAATGGAGTAGATGTATCCTTGTAGTCACTCATGTGAAATTCAGCAAGTAGATCAAGAGTTTACTTGGGCTATGATAATGTGATCCCTAATAAAGATTGATGTATCTTGATACCAAGGAAATAATGAAGTAGACCCAAGTCTGTCTTTGATGTTGTGATCATGTCCTCCTAGTATCTGAAGGATTCCCTGCTAATGGTCCTTCTACATCCAATATCTACCGAGCCCATCTAGGTCTAGTGAAAGAAGATGTAGAAGGGATATCCTCAACCTCATCTAGTGGATGCCTCTATTTGGGTTGTGGATGAACATCTTCCAAGTCACTATCATCATTATCATTCTCTTCAATGAAGGAGGAAGGAGGAGTTGAAGAAGTAAAGCTGAGACAACTTTCTTCAAAGTGTACACTCTTCTCATTGAATAAGTCATGTGTCTTTGGATCCATCAACTTGTAGGCTTTATGAGAGTCTACATATCCAACAAAGATGCAAGGTTTACTTTGAGGTTCCAATGCCTTGCATTTCCATGGAGGTATTCGTGCGCATGCTAGACAACCAAAGACTCTAAAGTGCTTCATAGAAGTTTTCCTTCTAGTCTAGGCTTCAAAAGGAGTTACACCATCCAAAGCTTTATGAGGACTTCTATTCTAGATGTAGATAGCACAATTCATTGCTTTAGCCCAAAAGACTTGATCAAGAGACTTATGTAGTAGCATGCAAGTGGTCATCTCCTTGAGCGTTCTGTTCTTCCTTTTGGCAACACCATTCTGCTATGGCATGTATGGCACTAAATACTGAAGGTCAATTCCCTCTTGAGTATAAAAGTCTATAAGTCTTGAGTTCACATACTCCCCTCCATTATCTTTTCAAAGGAATTTGATGGCTTTCTCTAACTGCTTTTCCACTCGAGCCTTGAAGCTAAGAAATCATTCAAATACTTTACTCTTATGAGCCATAAAGAAGACCCAAGTATAGCAAGAGTAGTCATCAATGAAGCTGAGTGCATAGAAAAACTTTCCAAATGATAGCACTAGAAATGGGCTCACCACATCACTATGAACTAGTTTAATAACACATTGTGCTCTCCAAGACTTCCCCTTGTAAAACATTTTTTATAGATGCTTCCCAAGTGTGCAACCTGGACAAACACCACCTAAAAACTAGACTTGAGGTAGACCATGAACCATGTTCTTGCTACTAATTTGTTGAAGATATATGTAGTTGAGATGTCCACACCTCTCATGCCATAGTTTTCTTTTTGTATTTGAATTCATTAACAAGGCTTGTGCATTTGATTTAGGCACAAAGGAAGAGAAAGTGTAAATCCTTGAATCATGATTAGCTTCACCTATTGCAACCATAGAGTCATCCTTGATACTTTTCACTACCACTAAATCTGGAAGAAATTCAACCTTATTTCCACCTCCATAGTGGGTGATTTGGTAGACTAAAAGAAGGTTGGAGGTAAGATTCGGAACATAGAGAACATCCTTGAACACTCCATTTTCCATCTCAACTTCACCTTTTCCTTTAACTTCCACTTTATTATCATCTGCTACAAATATGTGAGGTACCTCTAAAGGTGTCATGGAAGAAAAATCTCTCTTTAAAGCACCCATGTGATGTGTGGCACCTCAGTCAATAATCCACTCTCCCTGACTAATAGTGTTTGTGAGAAAAGCTTGGCCTTTGCTCTTAGAATATGAAGATGAAGACCTTTTCTCCTTATAATAATTAGGCAATGGAACATTGTGTGTCTTCATGATGTTCTCCAATTCATCAATCTGCTTGTGATAACATGGACGTTCATCATGACCACTCTTTTTACAATAGGCACATTTCTTCTTTTCCTGATTACTGTCCCCCTTTTTTTTGGTATTAGGAGAAGACTTGTCTTGTTGATTTGATGTTGGTGGTGATTTTTGTATCCCCTTGTTTGTTATCTTTCTACTTCTTTTTTTCCTTTCCTTTGTTTGAACTTTCACAAGTTGAATTTTTAGAACTCTCATTCATAGCCACCAATGCCTTAGACTCTGAAGACTTGAGAATCCCAATTGTCATCAACTTAGCTTGTTCATCTTCTAACAACTAAGCATAGTCATCAAAAGTGATTTTCTTATAGAAAGCCCCTAAGGTAGTCTTTGTGGTGTTGAAAGAAGAGACAAATGTGGAGTATTCAAATGACAACTTATTATGAATTAGATAAATCAACCTATCATCTTTAATAGGATTACCACAATCATTAAGTTTTATTCTCAACTCATTCACCTTAACGATAAAATCCTAGATAGAATCAAAGCTCTTAGGATCTAGGGAGATAAGTTCATCTTCAATCTTGTAGACATCCTCCTTAGTCACTTTCCCATATAGGTTTTTAAGAACATCCCAAGTATCCTTGGAGGTATCATATTTGATGATCTAATAAAGGATCTTGTCATCAAACCCTAACCTAATGAGTCCTAGGGCTTTCCTATATATTGTTTCCCAAGCATGAATTTCACTTTGAGATATTTCATCACTTGTTGGTTTAGGAAAAGAGCCATCTGCGTATTGAGAAATTTCTTTATTCATCAATTCACACTATTTTTCAACTGACAATATGGCATAGTTATGTGGTGTTAATTTTGGAATCTTAAGGTTTTTCATAATGCAAGGAAAGAAAGAAAACAATAAGAAAAGAGGAAAACAACACCAAGAAACACCCTCCCCCCCCCCCCCCCCCCAAATGAATGATTTTGGCACTTTATACTTAGTGCATCTACAATAGCCACTTGCCAATTTAGGCCTTAGTGGACTTCTAATTTTTTTGTTTACAACCTCCTCTTGGAGTTCAAATCTAGTACTAAACATTGTAGCTTAGACGTACAACAATTTTAAAGTTTGATTAAAGCAATAAAATGCAAAAAAGGACCTATTTTTCAAAGTGGTATTTCTATCCACACAAGCCTATAATCTAATTGTAAATATGGAAAGTAGAAAAACAATTAAGATTTTTCAAAAAAAACAGAACATGAAAATGTGTCTAGATGAGCCTGTACAAACCATTTAAAGTTGCAAAATGTAGGATTAGATAGGTACAATGGCCAAAAACTAAAATTTCTAAAAAATTCATGCACCAAAACTAGAAAATAATAGCACCACTAAAAATTTCAACAAATTCTAGCCAAAAAAAAAAAAAAATTGCACCTGATTTGGAGTTTGAATGATTGAGATATGGCCTCCCAAAGTTAGACTGCCAAATCAAAACTGCATATGGAGAGTGGTCTGCATAGGAAAACACTGTGTTAGAATTCATGTCCAAATGGTCATCACAGTAGTGCAATTTGGCCTACTTTTGGCGATCAAATGACCATCAAATTTAGGCTCATGAAATGCTGATATCAGCAAAAAATGGGCCCCTAGGTGATGTGGTAGTACGAATGATGATGTTAATAGGTCTACGTGATGGTATGGATGATGATGTGGCTTGTATAGGCAATGTGTCTATGATGACATGTCCGTGCAAGGGGGCTCGTGGAAAACACATGTAGTCTAAGCTAGGGTCGACATGGTGGTGACTGCATAGAGGTCTAATGTGTCTTGACCACGGAGGAGCTAACTGTTACACGGGGTGCTAATGTGGAGCCACGTAGGCAACAGAGGTGGAAGACTAGGAAAATTAGAGCTTAGATGTCAACTGGTGGCCTGAGTTTGATGGTGGCATCAAAAGGAATCGGCACCAAAATTTTGGAGGATGCCAGGGAGTTCGAACATCACCAACAAAGGAAAACTTACTAGTAGGAAGGGTGGGTTTAATCCCACATATGCAATGTGCAAGGGAAGTGGGGTGTTTAAAACCATAAACTTGCAGATAGTGTAGTGGCTTAAGGAGCCACAAAGATTTGAGAGATGAATGCTAGAAGTTGTGAAGTTAGTAGTTATGGTTGCCAATGATGTATAAGCCACTGGGTTTGATGGAAATGTCGTCAAAATTGTGGATGTTGTCAGTGCCAGTTGTAAATGAAATATATTGCCTAGTTATAATGGAATATTCTATGGGTGCTAGGATTTGACCACCTGGTTAGCTTGCAAAAAAAATGCTTCTCTACAGGCCTAATAGGCCAAAAAAAAATTGGAAATACAAAATCAAAAAAATTGTAGAGAAAGTGTAGATCTGAAAAAATACAGAGACATAAATTAAAATATGCAAATTTGAAAATCAAATTGCATAGATCTAAAGGATCACACCAAATTCACAAATTGAGCTTTCGGGTTTTGGTTTGCAAAAGAAAATTGCCTCAATTTTTACTATGGCCTAGGGTAGGTAAATTCATAGTCAAAATTTACCGAATTGATGCTTTGGATGCAATGGTGAGGTCTACTTTGGCTCTAGATGCTCCCAATAGCTACAGATTCTCTAGATTTGAATCATGGTCCTTCGAGAGGTGAAGCTAAAATGGTCTCCAATGGCTATGAAATGATGCTCCAATGGCTCTAATATCATGTAAGAATTTTCCTTAGGGGAAAATGATGCCAAGATCAGGAAGCTCAAGAACAAAGCACAATATGGACCAAATGATGTATGATCATAATAACAATATGAGAATGAATTGATGTACAAGTACACTAGAAGTGCCTATATATAAGGGCCTCTAGAATGACCAGCAGTTAACAAAATGATAAGCCTCACAACTAAGCACATGTCCACCAAGTGTGGATTATCCTCCATTGAGCACAAAATTTTGTGTGATGATGAGAGGATAAGCTTATATAGGTGTTTCACATAAAAAGATGTTGTAGACACCATGTGCTAAATTAGAGTTGCTAACTCCTATGTTGTCTATGAGACAACTCATATGAGTATGCATACTCCTAGGTGTCTAACTAATAAATAATAAAATAATGCATTTAACCTAAGTAAACTTAAGTAAAGTGTAATAATATTAAATTATCTACACTAATAGAATTCATCCCACAAGAATTGTTGACAGTTATGAAATGGCCTCAAAGATTGTAGTGAAACATTTAGATCATATTGCTCAAAAGTTTGAGTTTAGTTTGAATAACATGGAACCTCTTGTGCAAACATGCATGACCACACTTTCTTCAAAGATGTAAGTTTGTTTGAATTGTATAAATATGGGCCTCTTGGAACTTGTATGTTTGCATTGTGGGTGCTATACTTACCCTTTTTTCTATTTAGTTTGTGAAAGTGGCAATAGTCAAAGGGTAGTGATAATTTCAATTTGCTCAAATATTTAAATCTTTGCAATCATAGTGTAACTCATTTGCTGGTCATTAGTCATTGAAGGATTCTAGTTGCCCCTATTAATTTCTAGTTGTAGTGTGTTGAGATTTTGTTGGCTCTTCTATTTCATTTTCTTGACTCTAACTTCTCCTTTCTAGATTTTCCATCTTAGGCCTTTTCACACTCATCTAATTAAGTAAGTTAAATGAAACCCTAAAGATCACAAGATAGTAATCCACCTTTTGTTACATCAGTTTCAAATAATTAATAGAAGTTTCATAGATGAACATACAAGGTGATCTTATTCAATACATAACCAATATAGTGATACATTTAATATGTAAGACTAAAAACAACAAGCTAGTTTTGACAATAATTGAGTACATACAACCTTTTAAGAAGAATATCCTGTCTCTTGTTTCCATAGTAGTGTGCAATAGCATAGTAAGTGATATATGGAGGAAAATAAAATGGTACAAAATCAATTGTAAGTATTCTAATTGCACACATGATGTTTGTAAATTTTCTTTTATCAAAGTCTAGAGAGACTTTAACTATACATTGGATGTGATTCTGATTTTGAATATACTTGTTTTGACATTTGGAGATACTGATGTCTTATCATTTTTTATGCTCATTTCACAAAGAATAAGTTTTATCCTAGCTACAACTATGTTAACAACTAGTTCTTCTGAGTGTCAAATTTTTTGTATTGAATTTTTTTTTCCTTTGATGCAGTGTTAATAGATAGAAACGCATGTTAGCAGAGATTATTGTCAAAGAAATTCTTGTTGTTGCATATTTTGAAAGAAGATATATTAACTTGGATTTTATTAAAGTTGAAGGAAAAGTTGGTGGAAGTTTGGAGGATACAGAGCTAGTTGAAGGCATTGTTATTGACAAAGATATGAGTCATCCACAAATGCCTAAAAAAATTGAAGATGCAAAGACCTACAAATGGTTGGAAATGTTGTTTCTTCTACAAGTTTTCTTATATATATATATATATACCATTTCTTTCTTTACTGTCTTTATATTTTAATGTTATCAAGACTTGACCTTTTTTGTTCACAATTACTTCATTTCAATTCTATTATTCTCAGATTTAGATGACAAGCTTTGAACGATGTTCACAATTCCTAAAAAGGGAGCAATTTGTCATTCCTAAGGTGGCATTGGAGACTACAATAGCCTTTCAAGTACTAAAAGATATATTTTACTTTAAGCTATGGAGGATAATGCTATATTGTTTAAAGGTTTATAGAAATGTATCATCTTAAGGTGTACATAACTTCATGAATCATAATAACCAATATTTTTGAAGGGATGGGTTATATAATATGGAAACAAATATATATTATCAAATTTTAAACCTTGTTTGTTCTTATTGTAATTTGTTTTTAAAAATTTGCTTCTTATACCCTATCCTACCTTGTAGTTGTTGTTCATTTGCGTTATAAAGTTATAACACGAGGTGTTATCCATATAAACTAAGTTTTGAGGTTTTCTTAATTGCTCATAAAATTGGTCTGGTCATCAAATTTTTCACCATCTAGTAAAAGCTAATATTTGATGTCCCTTGTATTTACTTTGGAAGATGAAATTGGAGGAAGTGACAAACTGAGCTCAAGAACAATTTTAGCTTGTATTAGAAGAACAAAGCTAGCTTTCACCACATATATAAGAACTATGAAAAATGATGATCATCAATGTATCAATAAATCATAAGCAATATACATTTTTTTCATATTAGTATGTTTAATGAAACAAATTGCATTTACTAGTGCATTTTTTGTTAGTTTGTGGTGATTGATCAGGAAAGCACTGTACATACTTCATAAATTCTTTGGGGCTCAAGGCATCGCCCCAAAAAAAATTTATCAAGATTTTGGGTCGACATGTAATTATTAATTATAACCCTAAAGCGGTAAAAATACTTGTATAAAAGGGCTTAGGGTTAGGGATTATTTCATAAGGTGATGTAAAAATTGGTTCTTATGGTGGTATTATGTTGTAAGGGATTACAGATTGTAATCAGGTTGTAATCACTGGATCATAATAATATTAGACTTGTTGTTTGGTGAACATAGCCCAAGGATTGGGTGAACCACGTTAAATCTTGGTGCATTATGCTCTTTTCTATGTGATCTATTATTTTTTATTATTAGTTATATTTGCATGTAATTTCTATTTCTATCTGAGGTTTAATCCTAACAAGTGGTATCAGAGCGAGGTTGTTATTCAGTTATCCTCTACAAGAAAGTCTCATGGTTGAGTGGAAGTCTCACGATTGAGTGGGAGCGATGGAAGATGAGGGTAAGCTGAGGGTTGATAGGTTTAATGGGTAAAACTTCTAGTTATGGAAGATACAAATGGAAGACTATCTTTATCATAAGGATTTATAGAAGTCGTTGAGAGGAAAAACCAAGAATTAGGGATCTATGTCAAATGATGACTGCGATCATTTAGATAGAAAGGCACTTGAAAGTATTCAATTATGTCTGGCACCATTAGTGGCATTTAATATTACAAAAGTGGAGACAACAGAAGAGTTGATGAAAACCCTAGCGACACTATATGAAAAGCCCTCCGCTTCAAACAAAGTATTTCTCATGAAGCATTTACTTAATATGAAAATGGCACAAGGTGGATTTGTTGTAGATCATTTAAATTAGTTTAATACTATTACTAGTTAGTTATCTTCTGTGGGTATCAATTTTGATGAATAAATTAGGGCTCTCTTGATTTTG
Organism: Cupressus sempervirens; assembly: GCA_028749045.1. Classification (NCBI taxonomy): domain Eukaryota; kingdom Viridiplantae; phylum Streptophyta; class Pinopsida; order Cupressales; family Cupressaceae; genus Cupressus; species Cupressus sempervirens. The sequence goes on along the minus strand of CM053785.1, from coordinate 445,899,330 downwards.
TGTTCTTTGCTTGAAAGTTAGAATGGCTTGGTAATGGTTGTGAGTAATTATATTCCCAAATCTAGTACCCTAAAATATGATGATGTGATCGGTGTTATTTTGAGTGAGGAAACTCATAGGAAAACCTCAAGTGGATCTACATCAGGAAGTGCTTTGAATGCACAAAGTAGGGGCAGAACAATTGAGAGAGGAAGTAATTTTTGAAATTGTGGGAAATCAAGAGGAAAGTCAAAGGGGAGAAGGTCTTAATTGAGAGGACCAAATGACTGCTGGTACTATGGGAAACCAAGGCATAAAAAGAAACATTGTTGGAATCGAAAGAAAAATGAAGGACATAAACCAAATGGAGACAAGGAGGCAAATGTGGTAAGTAACAAATCCGAACAAGATGCTTTGCTTCTATCTTTAGAAAGTGTTGATGATTCATGGGTTTTAGATTCTAGTACTTCATTTCATGCTACACATCATAGTGGTTATTTCATTGATTATGTCCAAGGGGATTTTGAGCTTATTTATTTGGGAGATAATGAACCCTGTTAGATTGTTGGAAAAGAAAAAGTTAAGATTAAGTTGTAGAATGGGAATCATTGGCTACTACATGAGGTAAGACATGTTCCAAGGCTGAGTAGAAATTTAATTTTAGTAGGACAACTCGGTGATGAGGGTTGTGTAGTTACTTTTAATGATAAAAATTGGAAGGTTAAAAAAGGCTCCCTTGTAGTAGCAAAAGGTATGAAAGTAGGCACCTTATATCTTTGTGCAGGTCATATTGTTCCTTCTACTTTAACTGTTTCAAAGAAAAATGAATGTTCAGGAATAATTGTTGCAGTTGAGTAGGGAGAAAAAATAGCTACTGTAAATTCTGATACAGCGTTGTGGCACAACAAACTTGGGCATAGGAGTGAGAAAGGTATGAAAGTACTTCATTCAAAGAAAGTTATACCAGGTCTAAAATGTGTAATGTGGATTTTTGTGAAAGTTATGTGTATGGAAAACAAAAGAGAGTGAGTTTTGTGAAGACTGGGAAGGAAAACAAAAAGGAGAAATTAGAGCTTGTGCATACTAACGTATGGGGACTAGCTTAGGTATCTTCCCTTGGAGGCTCTCATTATTATGGTACATTTATTGATGATGCAACTAGAAAGGTATGGATTTATTTCCTTAGACAGAAATATAATGTATTTCAAACTTTTAAGAAATGGAAATGCTTGGTTGAAAATGAGACTAGTAAGAAATTAAAATGTCTCAGACCTGATAATGGTGGTGAGTATTGTAGTCATGAATTTGAAGATTATTACTCAACTAATGTTATTCATAGATAGAAAACTATTCCAAGGACTCCATAGGAAAATGGAGTGGCTGAACGCATGAATAGGACTGTAATGGAGTGTACAAGGAGCATGAGGTTGCATGTTGGGTTGCCCTTACACATGTGGGTGGAGGCTGTCAATATTATTGTATATTTGATTAATAGAGGTCCCTCTCCTCCTTTGGGTTGTGATATTCTAGAGGAAGCATGGACTAGTAAGAAGGTGACTTATTCTTTTCTCAAAACCTTTGATTGTGAAGCATTTGCTCACATAGATTCTGAAAATAGAACCAAGTTGAAAGCTAAGTCAAAGAAATGTGTATTTTTTGGATGTGGCATTAATAAATTTGGTTATAGGCTTTGGGATCTTGAAAATCATAATATTGTAAGAAGTAGGGATGTCATATTCAATGAGAAAATGTTGTACAAAGATTTGTTGTAGCAACATGAGAAGAAAGAAGATGATTATGTAGTGCTAGATTTTACTCCAAAAGATGGTGTTCCATCCATTCCTCATGATGTGCAACAACTAAAAAAACAAATAACACACACACTAGTGAATGTCAGACGATCAACAAGGCAAATTAGACCTCTAGAAAGATTTTCTCCCTTTTTGTATTCAATGTTACTTACTGATGCTAGTGAACCTGAACGTTATGATGAAGCTGTGTAGGTGGATACTAAGATTCAGGGGAGTCTACAATGAAAGACAAAATGGACTCTGTGCTGAAGAATAAGACATGGGATTTATGCAAGTTGCCTACAGGTAAAAAGACTTTACAGAATAAGTGGGTTTATAGGTTGAAAGAAAAAGAGGTAAGAAACAATTTAAAGCTAGGTTAGTTGTAAAAGGATTTGCACAGAAAAAAGGAATCAATTTTGATGAGATATTTTCTCTTGTTGTTAGAATGACTTCTATCCATACTATTTTAAGTATTGTGGCTATTGAAGATTTGCATGTTTAGAGTAGCTTGATGTTAAAACAACCTTTCTTCATGGTGATTTGGATGAAGAGATATATATGGCTTAGCCACAAGGATTTGAGGTCAAAGGTAAGGAGAACTTAGTATGCAGATTGAAGAAAAGTTTATATGGCCTGAAGAAAGCACCTCAGCAATGGTATTTGAAAATTGATAGTTTTATGCATGAGCATGGATATAATAGGTGTCATTTAGATCATTGTGTTTACTTTAAGAGGTTGGATGATGATAGCTACATTATTTTATGTTTATATGTTGATGATATGCTTGTAGTTGGGTCTAACATGGATCACATTAAGGGGCTAAAATGCTAGTTAGTACATGCATTTTCTATGAAGGATTTGGGGGCAGCAAAACAAATACTTGGTATGAAGATTTGTAGAGATATGAAGAATAAGAAATTGATGCTATCTTAGGCTGATTATATTGAGAAGGTGTTGCAACATTTCTCTATGGAGAATGTTAAAGCTGTCAACACACCTTTACTTGGCCATTTGAAGTTGACTAAGGAGATGTGTCTCAACACACAAGAAGAGGAGGATAAGATGTCCAAGGTACCCTATGCTTCGGTTGTAGGAAGCTTGATGTATGGTATGATATGTACTAGGCCAGATATTGCACATGCAATGGGAGTTGTTAGCAGGTATATGAGTCATTCAGGAATTGAGCATTGGAATGTAGTCAAATGGATTCTCGGATATTTGAGAGGAACATCCAATAAGTGTTTACACTTTGGGGGCTCTACTACTAATTTATAGGGCTATGTTGACTCAGATTTGGTAGGGGATATTGATACCAGGCAGAGTACTATAGGTCATATCTTTACTGTTGGCGGGGCAACCGTGAGCTAGGTTTCTAGGTTACAAAAGGTTAATGCTTTATCCACTATAGAGGCAGAGTATGTAGCTACTACAAAGGTAGCCAAGGAGATGATATGGCTTCAATTCTTCTTGGAAGAATTAGGACACCTTTAAAAGGATAATTATTTGTTTACAGATAATCAAAGTGCCACTCATCTTGCAAAGAATTCAGCTCTGTGATGCAAAAATTGGTTCTTGCAGCGGTCTTGAGCTGTAAGGGATTACAGATTGTAGTTAGGTTGTAATCACTAGATCATAATAATATCAAACTTGTTATTTGGTAGACGTAGCCTAGGGATTAGGTGAACCACATTAAATCTTGGTGCCTTGTGTTCTTCTCTGTGTGATCTATTATTTTCTATAATTGGTTATATTTGCATGTAATTGTTATTTCTATTTGAGGTTTAATCCTAACTTTTTTTAGGGATTATTATTTTTCAATTGTTCTTTGATATTACATTATTAACAAGATAGTAAGTGATGTTGAGTGGTAGTGGACCCAAAGTGAAACTCATAACAAACACTTCTTTCCACATCCATTCGTTTTGTAACAATACTCTTGGAACTTCTCGAATAGGATCATTCCCAAGATCCACTCAAATAACCTTACGCTTTAGACCTATCTTTTAGTGTCTTTTAGTTCATTAAGGGTGTATATTTTCTGTCCACTTCTCATTTCCACCCTAGTCTAGAGATAAGCCTATGTCTCCTATCTCTAACCCACATCTTTACCCCAATAAATCTACATTGTCCCCTAGCTTGGATGATAACTGAGGTCCATGAAACCATCTAGAAAAGGGACTCAATGTTATTCCTCATCTTCTAAAGGGTGCCAACTCAATGGAAGAGCACCTGCTTTACAAGCAGATGGATGGTGGTTCGATTCCATCGGGCCCTATTATGACCAAATACACTATTAAATATGCTACTAAATATTTGATAAAATATACTACTAGATATGCTCCTAAATATACCACTAAACATGTGACTAAATATACTAAATATGTGATCAAATATATGATTAAATATGCTACTAAATATGTGACTAAATCAACTATCAATATACAACTAAATATGTGATTAAATATACTACTAAATACGTGACTAGACACATAATTAAATATACTACTAAATCAACTACTAAATATGCTACTAAATATACCACTATATATACTACTAAATCAATGATCAAAATCAGTGATCAAATAAATAACTAGTAAATTTAGTAGTGTTATAAATGACTAGATATTGACTAGTATTAGTCATGTGACTAAGTTTAGTCACATATATACAAATTTTAGAGGTTTTTTAGTCAGATATTACTGTTTTTGTACTAGTGAATAAAATATTTATGCAATCCCCAAAATGTATTCAAAAAATTCTAGAATTGTATAGCATGGCAATCCTCACTTGCATAGCAATAGACATGTAAACCACTCATTGAATCTGCACATATTCTAACTATTCAAATTTTACACACTCCCTTCAACATTTTCCTAGACACATGTCACAACTTTGTACAACCATGAGCTTAATGAATTGTCTTAAAAAACTATTACAAATTTGTGACTAACTCATTATGAGTTATCTTTCATTTGTCACATCCTCACCACTTGTCCATCTTAATTCTAGTTTAAACTTGTGAAATTGTGGTATGCAACTATACCATGTATTAACCCATCATATAATGCATACCACATATAAAATCCTTGCTTCTCAGCAGGTGAAAATTGGGTCCCCCAAAATATTTCCATAATATGTTATTCTTTCTCACAAGCTCGTGAATGAAAAAAAATTCCCCACTAATCATCATCATGATATGAGAAACCATCATGTTAATCACAAACATAAACTCTTGATATTGTCAATCCAATTGATTTCCTTCAAAATTGCCATGAGGATGCAAGAAGAAAAAAATGTTTACCCTTTGAAAATATCCAGCATTTAATAATTAGTTCACTATTACTTCCCTACAAGGAAGAGGTATTCATTGTGTAATCAAGTTACAATGATGAAAAAATGTACTTTATTACAATCCAAAAACTACCACATTGCAATCTCGCAACTGCCAAGTGTTAACCTCCATAATAGTAGCAAGGGCATGACTAGGAAATCACCAAACTAGTAATGCTCCACCACAAGCTTCAAATGTCTTTAGTTTTTTCTCCCTCTGCCTAAGTAGGTAGATTTTAACAATAATCATAAAAATCAACTCTTCCCAAATCAATCAAAAAAGAATGCAATTCCTTTAATTCCTACTCTACATGCAATCATAAACAATATTTTATGAACTTCTAAAATACAATAAAGTTATAAATTGTTATAGGTTACAATGTAAGTATAGAAAGAAGGTTACAAACTCTGAGACCTAGGTATTTTATGTGTGTATGCACTACAATTCACAACTTCTTTGAATTGGACTAGATTTCTTCAATCTTTATTTATTTCAACTGTACAACTAATCTCAAAACACTAAGACCTATTAAGCCACTATAAATTAAGTGTCAAATTCAATAGTGGAATTGATTTTGAGCATTTGAATTTTTTATAAATTTCTTTTGTGTTTACTTTTCCTATGGTGTTTAAAATAGTATCAATTTGTTGCCCCTTTTATTATTTTTTTGAGCATTTTGATTGACACAAGGCTCACATGAATTGATTTTCTTTTATTTCAAGTAAATGTGTGAATTTCACCTTAAAAATGCTTGAGTTGATTTAGTGTAGAGTGAAATGGTTCTTCTTTTTGTCTACTCTTGAGAGACAAGTCAACATTAGACATGATGTGCGATAACAACAAGAATGACTTTGATTTTTTTGTGATTGAATAGGAACTTTGTTCTAGAGCTATTATTCTTGCATCCATTGGAATTATGTTTTGTGATTGTTCCTACAGCTGAGTTTGAAAATAGTAACTTTCGATTTGTTTTCTAATAACTACATTTTTGTTAATGTATAAGTTCACTTCAGTCATTGATTCATGTTATATGATCATGATTTGATCTCATATGTTTTCATATTATATGTATAATAGAAACATATTATTTAGTATTACATAAATAATAACTTTTCTTTTTTTGGGCACAACTTAGATCTTCCAAAAGATGAAGATGATCATCATGATAAAGATCCAAAATATGATGATTCTTATCCAGATCACACAAAATAGGATGATGGTGATGTAGATACAAAATACACCAAACTCAACGATGACGATGGTAACAACAATGATCGTATTGATGATGACTAAGGTGGTGGTGATGATGATGAGGCAATTGTTTCTAGTAGCCAACTACATTCATGATCAGATAGACTATATTATGGATGATTGACTATATATCGTTAGGATGCATCTTTTCATGGTTACTATCATATGCATCATGTTCATGGCATGCAGTATTATAATAGAGAGTTGATACATTTTGACATGTACCATTTTTAGTTATATCATTTTGATATATTATCTTAGTTTGTATCATTTTTATTTACATGATTTATCATTTTTACTTATGTCATTTGTACTTGGATAATTTCTACTTATGCTGATTATCAGACATGTGTCATTATGACATATTTTTGATCTTCTGACATATTGAACTTTCACTTGCTTTATTTATATATGATGATCTTGTCAGTACCCACTTGTCAATTTACATATATTGAAAGTGGTTGATATTTTTTGGATCAATATTTGTTGCATATGATTATTTTAATTTTCTCCTAAGGACAGATGTTGTCAAATTCAATTCAATTAAAGATATTTTGATGTGATTTTTCTTGGTGTCGATGTGTGTTTCATGATTGGAATAAACTATATATTAATAGAAATGAAAGTAATATATGAAATTTTTTATGAAGTATAAAACAAAATATCAATCGAAGCCAAAGAAGAAGCAATACTAAAAATGAAATTAGAAGCAATTCTAGTATCAAATATAGGAGTGAAATTGGAAGCAATTTTATAAGCAACAAAAGACATCAAAATGGAAGAAAAATGAGAGGGAACAAAAGAAGCAAATATGAAAGCAAAAAAGGAAAATTGTCAATACAATATGGATGAAAAAAAGGGAGCCAAACGAGAAGAAAAACTAGAAGAAATCCTAGAAGCAAATCAAGAAGTGAAATTAGAAGTAACAAGGGGAAAAAACAAGTGATGTCATTATAAGCGTCAAATTGGATACAACATAAGTAGTAAAATGAGAAAAAAAAAATGGTGATAATGGAAGCAAAACCAAAAGCAAAAAAGGGTGTTATAATGGAAGCCTACCTAGTTAAAGGAAAAGTATAAGTAAAATTAGAAGTGACAATGTAAGCAAAACTAAAAGAACAATGGGGAGGAAACCTAGAAACAAAATGAGAAGCAACAAATGGCATTATAAAAGAAGAAAAAATAGAAACAAAATGGGATGTCATAATTGATGCAAAACTAGAAGCACAACTAGAAGCAAAATAGGAAGCCAATTTTGAAGAAAAATTATAAGCAAAAAATGTGTCATAATAGAAGAAAAACTTGAAGTAAAATGGGAAGCTATATATAATGCAAAATTAGAACCAACAATGGATGTTATAATAAACTAAAAATGAAGAGAAAATGTAGAAGCAATGCATGACATCATATTAGGGAACAAACTCGAAACTAAAATAAGAGCAAAATCAAAATTTAAATCATAAGAAATAGAAGAAATTATAATAAAAGTAGACTAGAAGCAAAACATGAAGCCAATTTCAAAGAAACCCCACAAGCAAAATGAAAAAGCTAAAAATGATGCATAATCAGAAGAAAAAAGGGGCATTATAATAGAAGCAAAACTAGAAGCATGACAACAAGCAAAATATAAAATAAAATTGGAAGCAATCCCTGAAGCAATAAGAGATGTGAAAACATGAACCCAATTTCAAAGAAACCCCACAAGCAAAATGAAAAAACTAAAAATGATGCATAATCAGAAGAAACAAGGGACATTATAATAGAAGCAAAACTAGAAGCATGACAACAAGCAAAATATAAAATAAAATTGGAAGTAATTCCTAAAGAAACAAGAGACATGAAATCACATGCCAAATCGAACACTATTTTTGGCATAATACTCATTTCCTAGTGGCACAATTGGTTGGTTCTTTCGTTAATGCAATAAATGGTGCATGTAAGGTTGTAGCACAATAGTTTACATCTAGGATGACACAAAAAATGACATAATCTATGAGGGTAAATATGACATTGAGTGCTTGATACATTTGAATATTGACTTTTCTGTCATTATAGAGGTTCATTTGTGAGTCAAAATTGCACTAAAATTTAACATAAATTTAGGTGGTACAAGCTTTTTCTTGTTGCAGTGATGGGAAAAAAGTTTCATTAAGTCTACTAGTGACACTTCTAATCACATCTCAAAAAATCCTAAAACAAAAATGCAAGATTTGACTCAAGAGGTCTTGCTAGATGAAGAGAACACCCATTATAGTGATTAAGCTAGTAATTGTTTTGATTGCAAGACTATTATGATGGAGTCAAGGACCTTGAAGAAAATCCTCAAAATGGAGAAGAAAATGGTAAACATTTCTCCCTTCAATCTGAGAGGTATGCACGATTCCTCCACCACCTTGGGCTAAATGAAAAATAAAGTGCTACATAAAAGTGTTGAAAAAGAGGATGATTACAAGGTCCTCTTCAAGTTCCTCACACTAGAGTGCAACACTCACTTCACCACTAGTTGGTTGGTTTTGGTTTTTGGTTTTATGATATATACTTCAAAGACTTTTCATTGTACAAGTTTAACCTATATTATGTTTTGATATTATCATTTGTTTCCATTAGCATGTTGCTAATGCTTCATTAGTAGCTTATTAAAATTGCCTTTGCATTGTTTGTCTATAGGATCAACACCCTAATTTTGGTGCTTTCAATATAAAAAATATTCTCCGTTTAGTGAAAATGAGTGAAGCAAGATATGATCATATGGACAATCAATGAATGGTATTGAATGTCTTTAAATGACCTATACATAACAATATAAAAAGAAAATAAGACATTATTTAACGTCTTTACTTATAGGTAATGTAAACTAATTACACTAAATGAATGCTATTAAATGCATTCTAATACAACGGCATGACAATAAATTACACAAAATCAATAGTGTTGTAGATAATAAATATTGAGGTTAAATTTTAGACATCCATTGGTCAAATTAAAGAAATAACAAAATCTATAGGTATATGCATAAATAATGATAATCAATGTATCACTTAGGTGACTATATTCACATGTGTATATATACTAGCACTTGCTCTAGAAAGAGGTGCAAGGGGTACACGAATAGTTTTTTTTAGAAAAGAAAAATTAAAAAGATGTAAATTTAGAAGAAAGATTTCAAATTTATAGCATAGATTTTACACACACACACATGACTAACCTCTTTGGAGGTTCAACAATATACAACTTTAATATTTGAATTAATGTACAACATCTCAATTCAAAAGTTGCTTTGAATTGCACATTTTTTGAATTTTTTTGAAATTGTAAATAGAAAAGTAATAGGAGTCCTATTTGTGGCAAGGCAACAAAGACTTATATGTAAGAGAAAAATAAAATTAATTCTTAAGAAGAAGTACATATGAGGCAATTTTATTAAATGTAGAAGTAGCAAAATTCTAGAAGCAATCAAAAGAAACCTGACATACGTGAAAGTTTCTGGAGCATTTTTTTGTGTGTGAACAACTTCTTTGAATCCAATAAATGTCAACCTATACAAAATGAGTAATGAATTACTTAGGAAGCTACACAAAGAAATGAGTAAATAAAAAATGGAAATTTGTAGATGGAAAAGATTACCATTTTCTATAGCAAAAGCTTCAAAAATATGGTCTTGATACGAGATTGAGTGCAAACATACTTCTTCTTTCTTTCTAATAATATTGTATGGGTTTTTTTGCATCTTATAAAAGTGCTCAAAAGAAAAGGAAGGCTCTATATGAAGGCCTTGGATGGATTTGACTCTAGAGATTGTTGTGAAGGTGAGGCCTTGTCTTTCAGTTCTACCTATAGCAATTGTAGCCCTACCTAATGTTAGACCTTATGATTTGTGTATAGTGATAGCCCAGGTTGTGGCGAGAGGTATTTGTGTACGATTTCTTAGGGAAATGGGTTGTATCAGAATGATTTTTGGGTTTCTAGGATCCCAAGGCAAACCAGTATAACTATTTTCAATTGTTGCATGGAATATGGAACGATTTCAACAAAATCCTGAATGCTCTCTTTTTATTTCAAGAGGAAGATACTCTAATATGGAAGTATAATACCAATGGATTGTTCTCTATTTCATATTTGTATACCAACGATTTTGAGGAATATCAGGCACCTTGCTAGGCTAAAGCTTGGTATAAAGGAATGACCCCTAAAGTTAACATTTTTTTTGGACTCTTTCGTAGGATAAAATTCTAGCCTCTAATAATTTGATGAAGAGAGGCATGCATTTTGTTAATAGGTGCTATCTTTGCAAGGGAGCAGAAGAGTTAGTTAATCATCTAACTATTCACTGCTCTTGTACTAGAAGGTTATGGGAAAGAATATATGGTTCACTGGATCTGGTTTGGGTCTCCCCCCTTACTATTCAAGAGTTCTTTAAAGGATGGAAGTCTCCAACTTGTAATATGTTGATTATGAAGCTTTGGGATTTCATCATCTCTTTTCTTTGTTGGGGAGTGTGGATGCAAAGAAATGATACAATGTTTAGGGGTAATGAGAGTATCTCTCTCCAGCTATTTAATAAGATCAAGCATCTAGTGATTGAGAATGTTAGGACTGTTGGGAAAGTGCATCAACCCCAGACAAATTGGGAAGAAAAAGTGATTCAGAAATGGAATTTGAAAGGGTTGAATGTTTCTCAAAATGGGAATAACCTTAGAAATTCGGCAAGCTAGGATTTCCCTCCTCAGGGCTGGTGTAAGATTAATTTTGATGGGGCCTTGAAGGGCAACCCAGGGACGGTGGGTTGTGGTGTCATCATTAGAAATATGAATGGGGACAGTTTGGGTGTGATGGCCATCCCTATTGGAGAACAAACAAATCATGTGGCAGAAGCCAGTGTTGCTCTTTATGGTCTTAATTATGCCAAGAGTATGAATTTGGACAAGATTTGGCTAGAGGGAGACTCTCTCAATATTATTAATTGTCTCAATAAAGTTAACAATCCTTCTTGGACAATTCATAATATTATTTGTAAGGTCATTTTTTTAATTAATTCGTCTTAGACTTGTGTCATCACTCATAACTATAGAGAAACTAATCATGTTGTTGATTGGGTTGCAAATGTGGCTTGCAAAAGTGATGAGAAGTTGATTTGGAATCAAGATGATAGTATCCCTTTCGAGGGATTATCCTTGATTGAGTATGATAAGGTGAGAAGTAGGCAAAAAAGGTTTATTAATGATGAATAAGACTATAAGTATTAATTATTACTTGGGCAGATTTAGGGAGGCGCAGATTATGATTAGATTGGCAGGGATTTTTTATTCATTGCCACATGGATTGGGGGCATATTTATTTATCAATTCCCTCTACTTTAATATCAACACTGAGATTTTCTTTCTAAATATGTACCCTTAGGTTGTGAGAATCTGCAAAAGATTGAAGAAAATGGGAAGAAGGAGAAAGAGGGTTGAACCAGCTAGTTGTAAGGACTAGAAAAAGAAGAAGGAGATTTGGGATATTTTGGAACAGGGGAAATTTAAAGGTTTTATGGAGAAGTTTAAAGGCAATAACCCTTCTATTACTTGTCAATTCATTAAAACCTGGAAGGACGAGAGCATTTTAGTGGGTAATCAGAGAATGTAGGTTACTGAGGACATCATAGTGGAAGCTATGGGCCTTGACACAGAGGGGATCAACTTCTACAAAGATAGGAAGCTTTCAGATCAAACAATGGAGGAATTTGTGGACTTAACTTTGGATGGCCACTTTACTAAGATATTTGGGTACCACTTTATGCTAGTGAACCATTTTAGGCATAGGGTTAGGCTTAATCTTCCCTTCTACCTCAGGCAATCGTTGGGTACTACAATTTTAGCTATTCAAAATGATCCTGAGCATGACCATGCTTGTCATGAGGTTTTAATGGTGCTAGTTATGAACCTCCTTAAATCAAGAAAAGTGGATAGACCCCATTTCAGTAAGAAAACTATGGAATATGAGACAGAGGGGAGAACAGGATGAGGGCTTTGATGAAGACACAAAGGATGAGATTGTAGAGATCGAGGTTAAGAAGAGGAAAAATCTTGAGCTTGGTAGCTCATCTAGGAAGAAAAGGAAGATTAAGGAGATTGATTCTTATGTGGATATAGATTCTGAAGAGGAGCTGGAAGAGGGGAATGGAAAAGTGGTATTGCTGGTAAGGTCTCTAAAAACAAAGGGAAGAATATGGATAGGGCCCCAAGCATACCTTCTGATGATGAACCTCTGATTAAGAGGATGGAGTGAAATTTCCCTTTACTAATTTTACATGGTATTTCCAGCCTCAAATCAGATCTTTAAAATCAAACAACCAATATTACAAAGATCAACCAATTTCCCAATAAAACCCAAATCGAGTATGTCCAAATTAGTGCCAAAAAACTTTACAACTTCACAAATCACTAATAAATCTGAGAATGGACATTTTTACAGAAATTTCAGCAACATAAAAGCCTAAAAAATGACATTTCCAGATTTGTATAGCCTTTACACAACAGTTCACAAATGTAGGACAAAACTATGCTCAATCGAGCTCCCGAAATTAACAAACAATGCTCGGAAACACCACAAAAACACTCATAAACTATCCCAGAAGTTTAATCACGACCCAATACATATATTCAACTCTATTTTAACATCTTAAAGTCTGAAATACAGCAGCAACCCAAACTGATATGAAACACACAACTGAAAACACCAAACTCAAACCAAAAACAACCCTAAAAACCCACAAATCGGCACTGTTCAGCACAAAGGCAAACTCTGTATGAGCATGCACATGGAATGGCTTCAAAATCCCATCCTTAGCCTTCCTAGAAACCTGAAAACTCCCATTCTTGGGTCTCCTTCTCCACAGGTTTGGCAGCCTCTGAAGAACAACAAGAAAATTAGCAAAAATCAAGTTCTGGAATGAGTCCAAAATGCCTCCAAACCCCTTTTAAAGAGGGCATAACCCTAACTCACGTCCAAGAGGGGTTAATAAAATATAATTTAATAATAATTTTTATTTATTAGTCCATTGGTTTCCAAAGATTAGCCCCTTTTTTCTGACTTCACCTTTTTGGAGCCTGCCTGCCTTAGCAAAGTTTTTTTTTTTTTTTTTAAATTATTTGAATAGGGGACATGACAAGTCCTCCCCTCCCAAATATTGCTTGTCCTCAAGCAATGAAGGTTGGAATTCTCAAGAATATGTGCTCCTTCCCAAGTTGCATCCTCTAGTGGTAATCCTTTCCATTTGACCAAATGCTCTATGACGCTCCTATTTCTCAACCTTTTCTCTCTTGTATCCAAAATCTCTTCTGGTATCAAAACTAATTTCCCTTCATCATCAAGAGGTGGTAATTTTGTAGATACTATGGTTTGCTGGCATAGAACCTTCTTTAAGCAAGATACATGAAAAATATTATGTATTTTGCTGTTTGGTGGGAGCTCCAATTCATAAGCTACCTCTCCTACCTTCTTGATGATTTTATAAGGCCCATAGAACCTTGGCTTGAGTTTCTCTGCCCCACTCCTCTTCAAGGTGCTTTGCTTATATCGCTGCAACCTAACAAATACCAAATCTCCCACCTCAAAAGATCTTTCAATCCTTTTCCTGTCAGCATATATCTTTTGTTGGTTCTGTGCATGTTGTAGATTATCCTTGAGGGACCTTATTATGTCTTGGCTTTGCTTGATGAAATCACTTGCCGCGGGTACTCTGCTATCGGAAAGTATTAGATCAACAAAGGAAAGGGAATCATAAACATAAAGAGCACAAAAAGGAGGCATACCAATAGACATGTGATGAGATGTATTGTAACAATACTCCCCTAGGTGTAACCATTTCACCCAAGCATGTTGTTGATTGGAAACATAGTTCCTCAAATATCCCTCTATCCATTTATTAACTATCTCTGTTTTCCCATCTGTTTGAGGGTGATAGCTAGTACTGGGAGTGAGTTCAGTTCCTGCCAGATGAAAGAGCTCCTTCCAAAAAGAGCTGAGGAATCTACTATCCCGGTCACTAACAATGTTTCTAGGCAAACCATGTAATCTAAAAATTTCCTTGAAGAACAATTTGGCCACTTGTGATGCCTTGATATCAGATGTGATAGGAAAGAAATGTGCATACTTAGTTAGTCTATCTACCACCACATATATGAAATCCTTACCTTGAACCTTGGGCAACCCAGTGATGAAATCCATGGAAATACTTTCCCATTTTTGTTCGGGAATAGGAAGTGGCTGCAACAACCCTGCAGGAAAATTTTGCTCACTCTTGCTTTGTTGGCATACCATACATTCCTTAATGTGTTTAAGGACATCCTCCTTCATACCCTTCCATGAAAACCGCTCTCGAATTTGCCTGTATGTCTTGAAGTATCCCTGATGACCAGCCAAAGGTGTGTCATGAAAGGCCCTCAATATCCTCTCCTTAGTTTTTGACCCTGGCACTAAGAAGATCCTGTTCTTGTAATAAATCAATTCATCAACAACCTTGTACCTGTTATCATCCACTAACTTATCCAAAATCTTGGTGGCAAATGAATCTTTAGCATACTCTAAAATTATGGAGACTTTCCAATCAGCAGAGATAGATGATAAGGAACACAAAGTGGGCTTTCTTGAGAGAGCATCAGCAACCACATTATTCTTTCCTTTCATGTATTCAATATCAAAATCATAAGCTTGCAATTTGCTTACCCATTTTTGTTGACGATCATTCAAATCCCTTTGGTTCAAGAAGAACCTGAGGCTATTATGGTCTGTCTTTACAATGGATCTCCCACATACCAAATATTGTCTAAACTTATGAAGTGCATGCATGATTGCCAACATTTTCTTATCATAGATGGAGTAACCTTTCTCTGATTGATTTAATTTTCTACTCTCAAATGCTATTGGATGTCCCCTTTGAGTTAGGACAGCCCCTATACCTTCTCCAGAAGCATCACATTCAACAACAAAAGGTAAAGAGAAATCTGGAATTGCAAGCACAGGGCATGAACTCATTACCTCCTTAAGCTTATCAAATGTTTTTTGTGCCTCTTCTGTCCAAAAAAAAGCTCCTTTCTTTGTCAAATCAGTCAAGGGGGCAGCAACCTGAGAAAATCCCTTGGCAAATCTCCTATAGTAGCTACACAACCCGGAGAAACCTCTCAACTGTGTAAGATTAGTGGGTGGAGGCCAATCCAAAATTGTCTGGATTTTTTGTTGATCAACATGTACTCCTTTAGAGCTTATAATATGTCTCAAATATAGGATCTCTGTCAAACCAAACTCACATTTAGATAGCTTAGCATAGAAGGATTGCTGCTCCAAGATTCCCAAAACAGTGTCTATGTGCTTTAGATGCTCTTCCCATGTTTTACTGTATATCAAGATATCATCAAAAAATACCAAAACAAATTTTCGAAGATGCTGACTGAATACCTTATTCATACAAGATTGGAATGTTGCAGGTGCATTAGTGAGTCCGAATGGCATAACAAGAAATTCAAAGTGCCCATAGTGACATCTGAAAGAAGTCTTTTCCACATCTTCACTCCTCATTCTGATTTGATGGTAGCCTGATCTTAAGTCAATTTTTGAGAAGTATACAACACCATGTAACTCATCAATGAGTTCATCTATGCATGGTATGGGATACCTATTTTTTATGGTCTTCTTGTTTAGAGCCCTGTAGTCTATACACATTCTCATTGTACCATCCTTTTTCTTGACAAGTACCACAGATGATGCAAATGGACTAGAGCTAGGCCTTATGAATCCCATGTCCAAGAGTTCTTTAATAGTTTTTTCAATTTCTTCCTTATAACCTCTTGGATGGCGGTATGGGGTTGTTATAACTGGTTTGGCACCCTGTTCTAACTCTATAACATGCTCAAAACCTCTGTCTGGTGGTAATCCTGGAGGCAAATCATTGAAAACTATACTATGCTTATCAAGAATATTTTGAATTTCAAAATGGAAATTACCTTGATTCTTTGGAGAGCTTGTTGGTTGGATTATGACTCCTGCTGCCCATCTTACTTGTCCTCTTCGAAAAGTCCTCTCCATCCTCTTTGCAGAGACCGCCTTAGGTGCTCCATTAGATAACCCTCTCAATATGACTTCTTTCCCATTGGAATGAAATTTAAACTCCATAGTTTGATGGTTCATGTAATAGCCTCCGATAGAGTGCAACCATTGAACACCCAATACAAGATCTGTCTCCCCAATACCAACCACATAGAAGTCATCACATAACTCATAATCTCCTAAGGTCATCTTGAGTTGTTTCACCACCTGTGTGCAAGGCATAGTGAATCCATCAGCTACAGTAACATTGAATCCCTCAAAATCTTCTGCTTTAAGCCCTCTTTTCATGACAAATCCCTCATCAATAAAATTGTGAGTTGCTCCACTATCAAGAAGAACGGTCAACCTTTGCCCTGCTAGTACCCCTCAAATTTGGAAGGGATGGTATCTTGGGACTCCTGATAATGCTGCTAAAGTGTCATCCTTGCTGATTTCTTTTCCTTTCTCTTCTTCTACCTCCTCCTTAGTATCATGAAATTCCTCATGCTCATCTGAATCAGATTTTGAAGCAACTTCAATATAGTGCACTTGACCTTTCCCCAAACATCTGTGTCCTAGAACCCATGGTTCTCTACAAGTAAAACAAAGCTTTTTCCTTCGTAATTCACTCCTAGTCTCTTCATCTACCTTCTTTTTTGCCACATTTGTCACATCTTTTGGTGGTAGTGTTGGGAAAGTCTTTTTCTGAAAATTTCCCTTATGTTGCCAAAGATTTGGGGGTTTTTGATTAGTGATTGATTTCATAGGCATGCAAGTTTCAAGTTGCAAGCTTCTTTTGATAGCTTCCTGTAAGGTTGAGGGTGAGAAAGCCTTAACCAAACCCTTAACAGAATCTTCTAAACCATCAAGAAAAAAATAAACGATCCTCTTTTCACTCATATCAGGTACCATAACAACCACTTTTTGAAATTATTCTATATACTCATTAACTAATTTGGTTTGCTTCAACTTTGACAATTCTTTAAAGTACTCTTCATCATCCTTGAGGTCAAATCTATCTATCACTCTTTGACTAAAATCTTCAAATGTAGTTACCTGATCGTGACCTTGAGTAGTCATTCCATGATACCACCAATCATAGGTTGCATCTTCCAAGTGTAGACTTGCAAATTGAACAGCATCACTCTCTTTCATGGGGTTAAGTGTGAAGAAAGTTTGTAATTTTTGTAGCCATGCTCTAGCTGAAATTTTATTTGTTCCATCAAAAGTAGGTGCTGTAAACTTGCTTATTTTATTTTTGAGCTCTCTTCCACTTGTGTCATGCTCCCTCCTGTTCTCTTTCTTGGGCATCAAAGTGTTCATTATATCCACATATTCTCTAAAAGGAACTGAACTACGAAAGTCATCATCTAAACCATTATAAGTAGCTCTTAATGTAATCAAGTTACCTGTAACCTCCTCCACTGGATTAATCGTTGGATTTGGTACTGGTGGCTCATCTGTAGGCAAGAAGATAGTTTTGGTTGATTTAGATGGTGTGGATCTCCCATTTCTTGGCTCCTCTGAAGTACTCCCTTTCTCATTAATAGATGCAATTCCTTGTAATTTTTCTATCAATATTCGCAAAGCCTCTCTAGTTTCTGCCAAACCATCCACTGTTTGCTTCTGAGTATTTTGGATGTCTTGGAAGAATTTCTTTGCCATCTCATCTGGATCAGCCATACTTTTTTCTTCCTTGGATTTTGTACTTTTGCTTTCAATTGGGGGTTTGATCAAAATTTCTTTATTCTTTTCTCGCTGCAAATATCTTTTTTCTCTTTCACTTAGTTGCATGCGATCATAAATTTTGACCTGCAACTAATTAGAAGCAACATGCAACCATAAAATATGACATGCAAGATCTGGGTAGTTGTCAAAACTGACATGCAAGATCTGGGTAGTTGTTAAAACTGACATGCAACTTCTACAAACCCTCAGGCTGGCAAGATCACGGCTCTGATACCACTGAAATGTCCCTTTACTAATTTTACATGGTATTTCCAGCCTCAAATCAGATCTTTAAAATCAAACAACCAATATTACAAAGATCAACCAATTTCCCAATAAAACCCAAATCGGGTATGTCCAAATTAGTGCCAAAAAACTTTACAACTTCACAAATCACTAATAAATCTGAGAATGGACATTTTTACAGAAATTTCAGCAACATAAAAGCCTAAAAAATGACATTTCCAGATTTGTATAGCCTTTACACAACAGCTCACAAATGTAGGACAAAACTATGCTCAATTGGGCTCCCGAAATTAACAAACAATGCTCGGAAACACCACAAAAACACTCATAAACTATCCCAGAAGTTTAATCACGACCCAATACATATATTCAGCTCTATTTTAACATCTTAAAGTCTGAAATACAGCAGCAACCCAAACTGATATGAAACACACAACTGAAAACACCAAACTCAAACCAAAAACAACCCCGAAAACCCACAAATCGGCACTGTTCAGCACAAAGGCAAACTCTGTATGAGCATGCACATGGAATGGCTTCAAACTACCGTCCTTAGCCTTCTTGGAAACCTGCAAACTCTCGTTCTTGGGTCTCCTTCTCCACAGGTTTGGCAGCCTCTGAAGAACAACAAGAAAATTTGCAAAAATCAAGTTCTGGAATGAGTCCAAAATGCCTCCAAACCCCTTTTAAAGAGGGCATAACCCTAACTCACGTCCAAGAGGGGTTAATAAAATATAATTTAATAATAATTTTTATTTATTAGTCCATTGGTTTCCAAAGATTAGCCCCTTTTTTTCGACTTCACCTTTTTGGAGCCTGCCTGCCTTAGCAAAGTTTTTTTTTTTTTTAATTATTTGAATTGGGGACATGACATGGAGCGAAAAGGAAAAAATGCACTTCGCTAAGCAAAGATGGAAGCAAAAGGGCATGAGGAGATTGATTATGAAAGAGACAATATTGGTGGGGATGAGGATGACCTTACTCATAACAAGGCCAATGATGACCAAGGGTTTTTGAAAGGGATTTTTGGCAATCCAAGGTTGATGAAGAAGGATATTAGTAGTTTGCAGTAGCAGATGCAAGACATTGTAAGAGAATTTAACCAACTTAGCAAAACTACTAGAGGGTAGAGAACTCTGTGACAACATATTGATAAACTTTCTAAGGTGACTGGCAATGCTAAAGAAGTTAAGAATTTAACAAAACATGTTCTACCCCTTGAAGCCAAAAATAGAGCTCTAGATTAGCTGATAAAAGATTTCCAGAAAAAGTTGGATGGTCTGGATAAAAAAGTGGTTAATATGGAGAAGACAATTAAGAAATTAGCGAATCAGAATTGTTTTATTCTAAAGATAGTGGCTGACAACATTAAAGCTTTCTAAAAAAAATTTGAACAAGGGAAAGGCCAAGGCTCCAAGGAAGTGAAAGATGACCAAGGACCTAGCAAGCACATCAAGGCCAACTCGAAGAAGACAAAGGGTGTCAAAGCCAAAGAAATGGATGATCTGAAGGCCTCTGTAGAAAATATGAATATCCTTGCAGACTAGTTAGTGGATCTACTGAAGACCCTATAGTTGGTTTTGTGATGTCTTTTTGTTGTCTTTTCCAGCTCTTTGTTTTTAGCTACTTGTTTTAGCTTGTACTACTCTTGATGTTGATGCACAGTTCTTCTAGGTTTATCAGTTTTTATTTTTCTGCTACTCTGTAAAAGGTTTCAAGTCCTTTAAAACCTATTTTTACTTAATCAAAACATTAGCATGGAATATTGTTGGAGGGCAATATACTCACACAAAATATTAATCTCTTCATAGCATTTTAAAACCAAAGAAGAAATAATGGGCTCCTTAGACTTTTAGACTCCTAAAAAATAATTTATTCTTCTTTAAGAGTTCTTTTGTATTTTTCGTCTTTCTTTTAGGGGGAAGTTTTCTCCACTAATTTTTATCCTTTTATTGTTTGTGAGATAGTGTATAGTGTTTCTACATGGGTACATAAATGGTCAAGTAGCTAGGGCTCATCCTACATTGTGTGGAGACATTATCCCTAAGAGGGGTGTTGATGTATCCAAGTTTTGCACCTAGCAATTCATTCTCCTAGGACATAGAGACACATTCTACTTAATCTTACTTAGCTAACACATATGACCTTTTAAGAGCATATCCACATTAGGTGGTATTATCATGTTATCACATTTTACAGTGTGTTGACTCCACCCTTATTTCACTTCGACCACTTAATCATTATTTTGCATTTAGTAGATGTGTTGCACATACTTCATTCCACTTTGTAGGTTGGTTCACCTTTAGTGGGCATGTGTCATTTTCACTTTTCCATTATAGGTAGATGACAATTTGTTTCTTTTTAAGTATGACGTAATATTACAACACTTGTCATAATCTTGTGCACTTGTATTTTTTCACCTTGGTCTATTTAACCATGGGATATCTTGTGTACTATCATTTATTTTATATTATATTTTTTGGTGAGAGTAAAAAGTATTTTTGTCTTACTCATTCTCTCTTTTTATTGTGTTTTAAATTAGGCCTCTAGATTTTGGGTAACTATCTTCATAGCCAAATCTTGTAGTTAGGATTAGAATCTCTCCAATGTTGTGATTTTCAGTAATAAGAGTAACAACTCCACATCTGACTACAACAAAATAACAAGAGATGCAATACGTAAGTTCATGTCGAAATGTTTTAACTTATTGTAGAGGTGGAACAAGTAATTGGTTTAAGAATTATTACAATTAATGATATTTATACTTAGCAGCTTGTCAAAGCCAAGTAAGTAGCCTAAAGATGTGGGCAATTTTGTTAAGACATCAAAATACAAGAGCATTAAACCCTTATTGTATAAAGCACATTAAAAATAATGATATATATTTAGTAGAGAGTATTTGTATTCTATATGTTTTTCAATATTTAGTTTTAGATAGTCATTTATTGTATATATACTAATAAAGTAAGATAGATATACAAATTTATGCTATGAACAAGTATGATTGAAAATAAAAGACTATACTTTATATAAAGATTATATCATTTATTAAATTATAAAGTTCAAATTTTTTGTAATAAATATTCAAAAAATAAACATAAATATGCAAAAAATAAAAATAATTTAAAAAGTTTAGACAGAAATAAAACTATAATAAAAAATCTTGCTATAATACAAAAGTGATCAAAAGAAACAATGCTCAATATACAAGTTTATTTATTTTAAAGATTATACCATTTACTAAAATATAAAATTCAAATTTTTTTAATTATATATATATATAGAATATTTTGAAAAAGGTTTAGACAAAAAGTAAAGAGTATAAAAAAATTCAAATCATATTATAACATAAAAGTGATTAAAAAAGAGAATGCTTAATGTGCAAGTTTCTTTATTTTATCTTTCAAAACTTCTTTCTATCAAAATGGATGGATTTTCACGGGGTTTTCAACGTGTTCAAAAGATGAATTTCGACCCGAAAGATCAGTTGGTTGCTGCCAATGAACGCAATGGCGCCCGTGCATACTCTGAATCTAAAAATTGTATTATCTTGCAGAAAAAGTAATCTTTTTCTTTTTAAAAGTTATATACGAAAAGTAAGACTCCGTCAATTTTTGATGGTGCAAAGCATATTCCATCTGCACTGATTACAGTCGTCAATTTATTTGACTGATAAACATGTTTAAATACATATCATACTTTTTGGATTCCTGTTTTCAAGCTTCGAAGATCTGAATGTTGATGAAAAAATTGATCACAAATTCAAATCAATTTATCAATGCATTCGATGCATTTAACTGATAAAAGCTGTTTAAAAAGGATTAATTCAGTCGTTAGGACTATTGTGAATATAAATTCTCATGTGTGGGTGGGTTTTCAGCTTCAATTTAGGCAGATTCACAAATTTTCTTCAACCCACATCTTAATCGACAGTGAGTATTCTTTATAAATCTGTTTATATTGAGAAAGATGTGAGGTCCTCGCTCAAAAATGGCTTTGATGCATTTGAGGGTTTAATGCTCAGTAAAATTAGAGCACCCAATTTGATTTCCAAGGTAAATCAAAAATATGATCTGTAATTACTTTTAAATGGGTAAAGGATTTTGTGAACCAGGTGGACAATATATAAGCATATGAAACTATTTTTCATCTACATAGTATACATCTCAACTTCTTGCATCTCTTCTGGAGACGAAGAAAAAATGGGACAGACTTAGCTGTGAATCCACATTGCTCTCCGTTAATGTGGGCTTGCTCAACTGGAGCTTTTCCATATGAGTATAGTGTTTATAACCATAATGTCTTCTTCCAAAGAGATTGATGTGGTAGAGAAAGGTGGGTAATGGTATGCCATCAGTTTTCTTCAGTGCTTCCTTCCAGAGCAGATATCCCACCATGCCCAAACCTCGACATCGGGCCGAAGCTGCTGTATTTTAGCTCCATCCAGAGATCTGACTTTTTAAAGAATTGAAACCAGACTTACAATCCAAGAAGCACATAGTACAATATTGTCACTGGCATGGACACAATCATGCCAAATATTACCCTGAAATAACACGCACAAGTGTCAGTAAGCTACATCTAAATTTATCACCACTACCAAGGAACAAACAAAAGAAATTTAAGTCATCGGTTTAAGAAAGTATTATGCCCCATACACCTGCCAACATCCAATTTCAGTATGCATTGTCTAATCCCTTTCCAGGAAACAAAGTGTCTCCAAAATTGTGCATTGCTCAGCGGTGTGAGTTATTTCTTCAACAATTCGGATCAAACTACATGATCCTTCATCAGGAAGAAGAGTTGATGATGGTTCAGTTTTCTTTTCTTGCTCTTGTCATCCTGATGATGGATCATGAAGTTAAATCCAAAACATCGAGGAAATAAACTCATGCAGCTATTACCCGAAGCTATGTGGGACAGGGGAACAATGGGCCTCAATATGGGGATGGTCACAGGACAGCGGCGAGGGAACGGTGGGGTAGGGAGGGATGTTGCATATAGTACATATAGAACTTGAAATGCTAGTTATGAAATAATATTTCAGTATAACATACCAAATTGAAATACTTGAACATAGCGAAATTGCAACATGAACTAGAACATTCAACATTCAACATAGCAACATAGTATATACCGAATAGTAAAATTCGAAAAAAACGAAAAGAAATTCAAGTATCCATCCTAGTAGTGGCGAGGTTGTAGAATGCTGAAGGTGGGGGTACTTGGGTGTGCCAAGTACCTGGTGCGGGGACATCTCGGAGACAGGTACTTTAAGGTGTGGATGGGGGTGCAAGTCCCCGGGTTACACTGATGTAGAATTATGGACTGCGGAAATGACATGCTACATTCTTCAAAATTGGTCACTCGCAAGAACGGGAAATCATCACAATAAGGAAACAAATTTATACACCTCAGGCATGCATAACAAGGTTCCTTTTGTGCCTTCTGGTCTGATATTGTCAAGCAGTTAGGGACCTATCATGATCTCTCTGTTTACATGGAATTCTTGAGTACAAACCTATTAAAGACAACTCAAATTCCTGCTTTCCAGTGGAAGGTTTAGTATCCTAGGAAGATGAGCACCAGGCTCAAAACATGGCCCATTGAATAATTCAGAGTTGTGATTCCCTTAAATTAGGAACCTAAAGAAACCCTGATTTTCTAGCAAATATTAGATCAGTTATATACTAGTATGACAAGTTATGGAGGAGTCCAGAGACAGGTGCCTCATACAACATTACAAGGACATAAGTGAAAAGCTTGTGAACAACAATTCATTTACGAGTCTCTCTATTCTAGTGTTGGCAGAGAAGTTTAAGAAATGTCATCAGTTCATTGTTTCCTATGAGATTTTATGGTTCTCATTATTGTTCTTGTTTCATAGCTAATCATTTGGTAATAAAACATATTGCCATTCTATACAACCCCATAGTTACCACATGCAAATATGAATCTTTATCTTTACAAGTAGAAAATGTATTCTTACGCTGTACTGAGGACATCTGGATGCAAATTGTATTCTCTTGCAAACACAAATGGAACAATTCCTTGAGGCAATGCAGCCTGCATCAACATATAATAGCTTAGCAAAATGAACATTGAGTAGAACTAACACAAGAATCAAGCAAAAATTGAGATTTCAAAATTTATGCCAAACAATTGCGTTTCTCTAACCAGCATAGGATATGAATTAAATTATTAAACTACAACAAAACTTGTATGTACATTTTCTGTCCTCTACATGCAAATCTGTGAAGCAATTGCAGTAATTATGACAGAAGTAGTGGTCAAGCTTGAGGTCATGGGTGTAGGTCTTGGATTCAAGGCCATCCTAGGTTTGAATGGTGTGCATGTGCGCATGCCCCAAGGGGACTAATTTCACCCCACTTGCCCCAAAATGAACTGCTGGGTGGGTAGCGGCGACACCCCCTTGGTTAAAAAAAAAATTATGATAGAAGTTCTTTGATTGCTTTTCTTGGACACTGTCTAGATGATACATAAAAATTAGCAAAATCTTTCAGGCCAGAAGGGAATTTCCTTTGGTTCTAGATTCTAAACTGTAGAGAAATTCCATTGAACAGGTAGATATTTTTGCAATTTATAAAATTGTCAAAATGTGTAAGATCCACAATATAGAACCATAGGGAGAAAAACTGCATTTTATTCTTGAATGCGACAATAAAAGGGACTTGTGGTTATAATTATCAAAGCATTTAAGCATTTAGGGTTCTGGATTCAAGCTAGTAGAAGTTTCAAGAGTTACCCCAAACAGGAAACATTGCTTCAGCGTCTGATAATATGGAAACAGGGTATATGCCATTGAATTTAGATTCTAAATAAATGTCCTTGTTCCAAGAACACCAAAACCAAATTTTGGATAAGTATGCTTTCTCATTGACTTGGAAGACATTCAATTTTTTCTCGAAAGCAAACAAATTCAAGAAATATATTTTCAGAACCAGAGCCAGCCTATTTGATCACATGAAGATGACTGAAGATACGTCTGTTTAAACTTTTCGTGTGTATTCTTAAAGAAGTGGTTTTCGTTCTGGGAATGAACATTTGCTTCAATATAAAAATCAATATACATACAAAATATAAGCCTCTCCAAAATGCACTTTATTTTTTTGGTAGATAGAAAGCTTAGCCATTGCATTAACCATCAATTAAAAATAAGAACAATGACAATTTTTGTACTTGTAGAAATCTTCTCCCAATCAGTAGACTCGAAGATAAAAGTGCTTCATCGATGCATACGACTCACTATATACCATTTTCAGCAATACCCTCGCCTTACTTTGTTTCATATCTTGTATTACTCCAGCCAAAGAACGCTAGCATTAAGAATTAAAGCAACTAATTCACATTTCATTGACAAAGCTTGCTCTTACCTCTAGGAACTGGAACTATTTTCATTATCAGAGTGAATAGATTTCCACAGTCCATTAGTTAATTAATGTGCTGTTTCTGAATTCAATTGTTACAAACAGTGAAATCTAGAAGCAGCAGACTAATTATTATCATTATTTTATATACTACATTGATATGTCCTCCCCTTCGCATTTCCATAGAGAGCATCAAGCAGATAAAATCAGTCTAAAGCATGGTCTAGTCAATATAATGCTGTAATTATATGACGTTTCCTTGAATTTTGAAAGTTTTTGCAATGTGAAAGTTATACAAATGAAGCAAATTGCAAGTACGATGAAATGATGGCGTATCTCACCTGTACGATTGCTATATGCAAAACACTGTCTCTAATGCCAGTTGCAACTGAAGCAACTGCCATTACTGCAGGTCCAATAAGAAAGCGAAGTATCATTCCAAAAATCGCAAGAGATGTTCCACATGCTATGATTTTAGGCTGTAAAGCCATGAATAAGCCTGTCATACAAAACATTTTGTCATTCAGTTGCACATTTTTGCTGAAAAGAAACCTAGTTAGTTTCTTGGCTTCAGGAGAAGTGTGTTTCAATAGTTTTACTCACTAATTCTTGAAATCAAGATAGTGTTTCTTTAAAACTACGGAGAAATTGAGAATATAATGGATGGCTACATATCAGCTGATCAGATTAGGTTCATTTAATGGACAAAATATTTAGCTTTCAAAAGATCAACTCACCTAGACTAAACATTGCCATACCCAGGCCAGCATTTGACAAGATTGTTACAGAACCTTTGACAATCTGAGGCATCTCAAGATGCCATCTGCAAGGAGAAAAACATTTGAGGATTATCGATAAGTAGTCAAATTTTAATGAAATTACATGAAGAATACGGGCTATATGTGTGCAGAGATTGTGATCATGCCCCCATCCTATAAGAAATATTTGAAAACTTCACTTTATTCTTTCTTCTGGGTATGATTGTGTAATAGTTTTTTATCATCAATGTTTCGAATCACACTATATGATCCATTATCGGATTGCAAGAAAGCGGAAAAGAACAAAGTAGTTGATTGCAGACCAAGCAAGGCCCAAAAAAGGGGCAAGGCGAGAGGAAGAGGAGCCACAGGTCAACTTTCAGGTCTTGTCAGCCTTGGTTGGCCTGTAGCTCCTCTTCCTCTCTCCTTGCTTGGTCTGCAATCAACTATTTTGTTCTTTTTGGCTCTCTTGCATTCTTACGATGGATAGAATAACAAAGTATTACACAATCATATCCAAGAGAAAGAATGCATTGAATTGTGGAAATCTGATATTGCTAACTTCTATTTGTTAACAACAGCTAACAGATAATGCAGTCAATTCTTTTATTAAATCATTTCACGGCTTACATTGCTCCTGAATACACGTTAAATTTACACAGAATATGAGAATACGATGGACATTCTCAATGTGTACAGTATCTTTCGGGGGTAACATTGCAAGTGTTCCTGAGTCCAAAATTGACCTTAAGTTGATGGAAATTTTTGAAATTGATTTCTAATGAGAGCAACGCATACCTGTAAGAAACAAGAGCCCATACAATTCCTACAACACTTGCATAGGAATTTGGATTGCGTATTAATTTACGGAACACCATATTGCTAATTAAGTTGATCATGACCACCGCATTTGGTAATTTGTTTTGCTTTCCATCAGCTTCACCTACAATCCTTGGTGTAAGAGCTGCGGTAGAACTTGAACTGAACTTTGAGAGCCTTGGGT
This sequence comes from Cupressus sempervirens, assembly GCA_028749045.1. NCBI lineage: Eukaryota > Viridiplantae > Streptophyta > Pinopsida > Cupressales > Cupressaceae > Cupressus > Cupressus sempervirens. Next base: position 445,871,791 of record CM053785.1, on the reverse strand, counting down.
TTTCTCTGTCTTCTGATCTAGCATTGGCCGCCATTGAATCTTTGCTCCCAAAATTAAAATTTTGTCCCTGTAAATATTCTTCAGCGAACTGTCCTGATTCTGGTCTCGGGCCTGCAAAATCAAGATGATATTTCAGATAATTGGATGCAGGGGTGATTTTTGTTTTTTAAATGTTGTTCATTGGAGGGAATATCTTCCTTGATGATTATCACTTATCTGAAAATCACTAAATATTTCCCAGAAACATCAGAAATTCCATATTTTCGAACAACTATTCATCAAAGTTCAAGATTTCAATATTTCCCACATGAATTCTTCAATTATTCCAATTATTATTAATGGTTTTAGCATTGCCACATGGAAAGAAAGGATTGCTTAAATATGCAGTTTTGAACAAGAAACTTTTGACAGATGTCAAAATCTACCATTACCTAATGCTCATGTTAAGAGTAAGACTATAATCAAGAACATAACCACACGTTCAGAGTCTTCAGACAATCAGAGGGCATTGTTCATAGTCTGAAAAATGAAGACATCATATATTTTTAGATAGCAATTCAAATTTCACAAAAGGCTTCATCTTTAAAGAACTGCTCTTATTTTATCTGCGAAGCCAATGGCACTAAAATCCTTCAAATATTCTCTGATACAGTTTCAGGAGCTAATTTTTCCCATCTCATTCATATCTGGGCAAAAGTTTTTAGCCCTTCTTATTTTCCCATCTTCCTCAGTAGTTATGGATGCATTCAGTTAACTGAAATTCCATATGCGCGATCCTAATTTTAACCTAAAATTGCTCTTAGGAAATCTCATTTTAGTCATTCAATGTACTTTCAGAATACTAGCCTTCTTTTCCACCATAGTTACTGCCACAGGCCTCTGGTACGGCTAAGATATAAGAACTATCTGCAGAGGATTGTCATTGAACAAACCTTTTGTGCTCAGATTCTCGGAACAGTTGCCAATGATGTCCTCCTACGATAACCATCACAAAAAGGAGTAAAGATTATAAAATCAGATTGTTCTTGCAAACAGACATTTCAATCAACCCTGCGGTCACCTATATATGATAACCATTTAACTATTGGAATATGATTAGATTAACATTGCGGATATGAGATATTCGCAATGCGAGCTATGAATGAATAAGACATTATTTTCTTTTATCTGAATTTAGAAACAATAGGTTCAAGCTACCATTGAAACTCATTCCTCCGTCAAAGACCAAGCAGAAAAATCTTCCGTATATTATAGTTCAAACGAACAAATTGCTATCTTCTTCACTGTCATAAACCGAGCAACTTCAGTTGCAATTTTAAACTATTCATTGAGCGGATATTTTTAATTCGTTGATGTTGGAAACCAAATTCGAAATCATTTGCAACCATCAAGATCAAAACCACTAACCATTGAGGCTTGCGTCAATTTTGACTAAAACAAATGACTTCACTAAAAAATATTACACAATGCTGCAATGCAGATACACCATATTAATGAAAAACAAAGAGCTTGATAAACTTGAAATTACTTAAAGAGAAAAATACCTATGGTTCCCATTTGTTCATTAGCAGGTGTGGTTGTCGCCCGTTCCTCTCTAATATTGTCAAATTCACGACGAGAGCTGTCTCCCATGGCAAAATCACTTCCACCCAACAACTGCACACCTCCTTCGGACACAGGGGAGCCACTGGAACTCCAAACGAACATATGTAGCTCCTTTGCATCTTCGTCATTAAGCTTAGGAGAGGTTCTCGAATCAGGAATTCTCTTTGTTAACTGAACAGCATTGGGTGAAAAACTAACACCCAAATTGCTTCCACCGTACAAACTCCTACCCCCAAAATTGCTAACCGCATTACTATTGAGATATTCCCGGTGGCTCCCATGTACTAAATCTTTCTGTATTTTACCTTTCTCTACCGGTTCTACACTGGTGCTATAACTCTTCAATCCATCGGATATCCCTCCATTGCAATTCGAACTTGTATTCAGCGTCCTAATTCCCAAATTGTGGTCTCTATAGTGATGCTCGTCATTGCTGTTTGACGTTCTAGGAGTGTGGCCGAGTGAGGAATTGTGTGAAAGTGGCGCATCACGCTCATATGGGCCGGGGCTGTGGCAGTAACTGACACTGTTACTCTTACTATTTGATTGCACCGGGCCTTCTGACATCAAAGAAACATAATCTGCTTTGTTGAAGCTTGAATCCCTCGGGGTCATATTCCATGAGGATTGGAGAGAATATGCATCCGAATGGTTGATGGGCCTAAATGATTTGGTTGAGGGAAATCTCTGAGAGGAAGTTGCTGAATTCCCTTCTAGTGATGAAAATGATTTCTTCAAATCAACATGAACTTTTGTATGATCTTGACCTAACTCCACATCGTCCAGGGAAATAACATCTGATTCAACTTTGAAAGAAGCCGTGGAATTATCACCTCGAGGAGATTGCTCAGCTAACTGCATTTTAGCACTTCTATATTCCAAAAGAAACAGCATGAGTGTATACCAGATAATGCACTGCAAGACAACGGTTTGCACCATGAGAGTCCCGGCATATTCTCCATACATGGCCTTTAAAAGGGGTATGCCCATGACAAGAGTATTTGGAAGAGTTGACAGTGAGAATATTGTAATAACCCAATCCAAGCTTCCTTTTTCAGAAAAACTCACCCACATGATCAGTACTAGGAGCACTATGGCCTTAGATAAGGCATCTGCTGCAATGAATCTAAAGTTCATCTCATATGGATTGATTTTGTAGATGAACTCAAATGAAAGAAGAGGCACTGCAAATATAGCAACAAATCTATTGATCCCAGCGCACTGCTCCGGGCTGAAGATCTTCCACCATTTCACTGACCCATAAGCCAGAAACATTGTCACGTACAGAGGAACTACTGCACTTATCACCGTGTACAAGTCTTTTGCACTGATCATATTTGCGTGTTTCTCTCTACATATATACACTAAGAAAGATTGCCCTGGGACTATTCTAGGCGATTTAACAAAGGAGAGAAGAATACATGGGCATTTTTGATAGTTCGGTTATTTATGGTGTTCACTCTAACTCAGTCTAGATTGCAATCGAGACTCAACACGTGGTGATATTTCTCTATGAACATCCTATTCCTTTTGAAGCTCTTGTTGAGAACTGTTCTCACACTTTGTTATAAGATCCCATGACCATGGTTGTTGCAAATGATGTCAAAGCATATTGGTAGCTTGTCGGAGCAAAAGCATAAAAGCTAAAGACAAACAGAATCCCCTGTGTGCACTGCGCCTAGAATCTCCATTTTTATCTCGAAGGAGAACAATATATTTTCTTCCTCGGGCAGGAGAATATGAGGAGCTGGCCAGCAAGTTGATACAATTGTTCACGAAGATGAAGCACAAATGGGAAAACCATGGATGTGGCAAGAGCCTACAATACTACAATATAATAGTAAATTGTTGGTCTCATGTGGGAGGTCTTGGGTTCGAATCACTGTCTGAGCAACTGACTGGTGGACATATATGTGGGTCACTGCTGATTGTCAATGGAAAGAAAGTCTAAGTGTGCTGCCTGATCATGAGGTACAGGATGCCTTTATCTCAGCATTAAATGCACTCTGCTCAAACCCTATGGGCCAAGCAGGGAGGACATGACTACTTTCAACTCATCTTGCAGATTGCTACAGGCCTAATCAGCAATCACGTTCATGTTCCCTCACTTAGGAAGAATATAATTAGAATAATAATTTAGGTATACCCAACAATTGAGGGCTAAAACCTTCTGCTTAAATACCTGGGCATGGACAGGAAAAAAGCTGGTGACTTGTAAGGCCCACTACAAGTTACAGCACTGGGCAGTAGACAGTGCAACTAAAATAAAATATTCCACTAAACCTAAATCAAGACCTCACTTATGGTCCCCCTCCATTCATGCTCCAATTAGCTACTGCAAAGAACTGAATTTTTCATGTGGGTGTTACTATTGATCCTTGGTTGAGTTCTTGAAGTGAATAATACAGTAGGCACACTACAAGTTACAACAGTGGGCAGTAAACAATGAAACTAAAAATCTCACCTTAAACATAAATTAAGACTTAACCTACAGTCCTGCTTCATTCATGTTCAAATGAGCTACTACTACACAAGGAATGATTTTTCAATTTATTTATAGAGGGTTCAGACTTATCAGGCAGCCTAACAGAGGCACGAAGCCTGCAAGCTACCAACCAGCAAAGACCAGCACGGGAACGCTCTAGTAACAAAAATTATTAACAATGTTAAAAGATCGGCAAAATCCAAGAGACCAAGAATCACATCTTAAGTCATCTTCATACTCTTTTCTTCCTCAGCTCTTCAATTATAGATTTTTATCAGAAAACCACCAGTTGCTTTCTTGGAAATATTAAGTACTCTTGAGCCTTCATAGAATTCCTGAGGTGGATGCTACAGTAAGCACACCATAAGGTGGGGTGGATTCTTGATGGGGCATTGCAACTTCTACATTAATGACGAATTCTGGATGTGGGTATTATTACTCTCATACAAATGGCTGAAACTTGTGTGGGTATTATAAATACTCGTGCTTTTGGTGTTTTTTTGGTAACTATTGAGGTTGAACATTGTGGGGTATCGGGTGAGTGTTTTAAAATGGTATGTTTTGACTATTTCAAACTCCATGGCCTCTACAGAAATATCTGTAAATGTCCAAACACCGAAACCTTAGCTTTAAGCTCTTGAATCCCCTACAGAGGTACATTAAAAAACAATCGACATAATTTGACTTACAATCCGAGAAATCTAGAGGAGCGAAGTTAGCAACTAGGTCTCTTCCCCTATGCCATATGGTGTATTACTGTTATTATTGACAAATTGAGTTGAATTATTACCGCTGTTATACAATATGGTGTTTTACTGATGTGGGTATTACAGAATGCATACTGCTCAACAGTTCCCAAGAAAGAAAAAACCTCCATTTGAACCACTAAGCCTTGAACTCTCATGGTTGTGGTGCTCTTGTACGAATATGAAGACACAGAATGATTCTATACTCTTGGTCGCCTTACTATAAAAATCCTCCAACGCTCACAGTTGTACCCATTAAACCCAACAACCAAGACGACAATATACCTGTAATTGCATTAATTCATTCATAAATCATAACAAAACTTTTGTTATGCCAAACAAATAAACAGTGTTGTGGGTAGTATTATTGGATTTATTAAGGCTATTTTAAGATTGGATTTGTGGCAGAGAATTATGGTTGATCTGCTGTCAAATTTACCTGCACAATCTGGCCCTCTTTGAAAGGAATGGATCTAAATTTTCGTGTAACGTGAATATTTTGGGCTGTTTTGTTTTTGTTTATGTTTACGAAGCTTTACTACTGGCGAATAAATGTCCTTCCTTCTGCTTCTGACAAGAATCTCTGTACGATTGGTCTGTATATCAATTTATCAAGCTTTAGTAAAACCATCTTAGTTTATCCTCTACCACCCTAAAAATTAATTTAAAAAATATAAAAATATTGGAAATCAAGTTAAAATTAATTTTAAAAAAATATATTTTTTGGAAATCAAGTTAAATTCAATGAGTTGACTCAAATCACACAAAATTCTGATAGCAATATCACAAATCAAGTAAGTTTAGAAGACATTTCAAAATGCTCTTTTTCATTGACAAGGTCGTTGTAAACTAGTCACTAAAATGAAAAGTTTATATAAGTAGTTAAAATTGTTATTTAAAGGATTTTTAGATAAAAATATCATTAAACGTAATAAATATATTATTACTTTTAAAACAATTTAATTGAATAAAAGGTATTAATTGAAAATATCTTAATTCCATTATATGTAGAAAATATCCATAATTATTGAAATTTATTTTTAATCCTTATAAATTTATTAATATGATAAATACAAGTATTTATGTTAGAATGGTAATATCATACAACAATATGAAAGTTACAATATTGTCTGATGTAAAAAAATCTTATACTGTTCAATCTAGAAGTAACTAGATTATAATATGAAAGTTGTCATTCCATCAAACAATTGAATTTTAGGTCCCAATGTCCAAATGTTTTCATTGAATGGAAGGAGGTATTAGTTATCGAAAGTTAAAAATAAGAGCCTTGCTCCTAGACTCCCTCTTTTAAGAAAAAAATCTTACACAATCCAATCTAGAAGTAATAACCACATTATAATATGAAAGTTGTCATTCTAGTCAAACAATTGAATCCTGGGTCCCAATACCCAAATGTTTTCATTGAATGGAAAGAGATATTTGCTACCCTAAGTTAAAGAATGAAAGGCTCACTCCTAGACTCGATTTCATAAAAAAAGTAATTCTAAATTAAATTGTCTACAGATATTTCTGAATATTTTTAAATATGGTACAAAAATATCTAACATTCAATAATATAATAATCAAACATTTTAACATACTTATATAATCAGCATAACAAATTACACTAAAACTCATTTTTTAACCATTAATATAATCCTTAAACAGAATGAATTTTCATTATAGTTTTAACCAAACGCCTATCCTCCCTACAAACTGTACAGTTACTAATTTTCAAAAAATCTAAAATATCATGAATTTTTCTGAAAATTTCAACATTGTCTTGACTAATTTCTATGATTACCATGATATGTAGTAGAGGGAGAGGGACCCAAATCAAATCAAGACATACCATTAAATGAATAAGAAGACTGCCATATCATCTTAATATGAACTTGCCAGAAATGATGGACACAGGAACAGGTCCTTTTTTTCTTTGATAATAATGGTAACTTCCATTTCTATCAGACATATATATCTAAAGAAGCCATTTTAAGAACTAATATAACCATTTCATAAAAGATAAGAATGAAGTTTGTGGATAGAGCATTAATGGAGGTGCCCGGACAGCTTTAAAACTTTGTTAAAGAATGTGGGGATTAATTTGTACATTGGGTTTGCATCTGGATAATCTGAACGATCAAAAAGTTTCAAGTTTCGTGGTTGAAGCGTCTCCTCTTATTTTTTTATTCTGCTTTTTGGAAGTGTACCAGATGCTTATTTCTTCCCAAACAAGCCCATGAGAGTTTGTAATGTGTCATTGTCTCTCTTGGAAGCTTGTAAGATAACAAACATGGCTTTCAAGTCATTCTGGATTGCATTAATTGTCTTATTTGTTTCCCTTCTCTTTCAGAGTTGGGGATAAATTCAACGGGTGTGTGCTCATATTTTAGGTTTTCAATGGATTGTTTTAAAAATCTAAATTTTAATGGTAGGGTTATGGTTCCATTGGTTGCCTACTATTGGTGGGTTAATATTACTTTTTTTTAAATTCTATTATCAATATTAGAATTTCAGAAATGTGGTATATGAGAAGGAGAATTTTGTAAATGTGATATAAGGCTTGAGGACAATATAGAAACTTTGGTTCTATAGTCTATCAAGATTAGAATCTTGGAAATGTGATATAAGGGAGTAGAAGCAATGAGGACAAGATGGAAACTTTGGTTCAGCCATCCATGAAGATTAGAATCTCAGAAATGTCATATAAGAGAAGGCCGAGATGCAAACTTTGTTTCTAACATCTACCAAGATTGGAATCTAGGAAATGTAATATAAGGGACTAAGGCGAGAATCTTAAAAAATTGATATAAGGGATGAGCACTAGATAGAAATTTTGATTCCACTATCTACCAAGATTAGAATCTTGTAAATGTGAAATAAGGGATGAGGATGAGATAGAACCCTCCAACATTAACTCCCAACATGATTAGACTTATGCCTACTTGTTATGAATACACTTCAATCCTTGATTGATAACTAAAACGATATCAACATAGATTTATGTTCCTTTATTAAATAGGAAAACTAACTCAAAATTTATTATTAATAAAAAAATATATATCATGTATAAATAATTTAATATATAAAATGTGATGTAAGCTATATACAATTGAATCAAGAGAATGAACTTTCTAATAAATCATGGTTGAAGTTGTCCTACTATTTTGGAGAAAGGGGAATGCCTGTAGTAAAAATAGTAGCTTTTTTTAAAGAGTTGATGTGAGATAATATAAACAAATGTTATGTATTAGTTACTTGAGCTATAGAGAGTCAAAATAGAAGATCATACATTTTTAGGTGTTATATATAAAAAAACATGCTTGCTATATTATAAAGTGGGAATGTATGAAAATATGTTGCTATGATACAGATGAGATCTTTTGTAACTATCATATTTTTAAAAGGGCATTTATAAGTTTTGTGTTTTGTATATTTTATTCTCTTCGGTTGATGTATTTTCCTTTTATCTTTAAGAACAATTTTTCTACTTTTAACTCTAACTTCAAATATACCATCTTAAACTTGTGCATGTAACTTTAACTTCAACTTCAGAAGTATTATCTTAGGTATATGCTTCCTTATTAATGGAATGGATACCATTGATCCTTGATTCTTACCTATAAATATATCAATTTAGATTTATGTTACCTTATCAAAGAGAAGTTTAAATAAACAATTATCATATAGAAATAATGCAATGTATAAAATGTGATGTAAGCTATATACAGGTCTAGATCAAAGAAATTGAATTTTTAATAATAATTGTGGTTGAAGTTTCCTTGTTATATTTTAAAAAGTGGGATTCTCTTTACTAAAAGTAATAGTTTTTTTGCTTAGTTTTTGTAGGATACTATATACAAATATCATTTATAAGAGATAAGGACTAAGTGATACTTGTCAATCAATACTTTTCTCAACATAGGCTTATGCTTCCTTATTAAATATAAATGAATTATGGCTAAATAGACAACCCCTCAATCCTTGATTCTCAAATAAAATGATATATTAAGGTGAACCCACAATAGCGGGTTACATTTTTTTGGAGTAAGAAATTTCTCCAAAAAAGAAAACCCCTCTATTTTTAGTCAGAAAGTTTTGATAGAAACTCTGCGAATGCTTTCAATCTAAAGTCCTTATTTCCTTACTTTGGATCAAAAGGAAGTAGATAAGACACTTTCAATTGAAACTAAGAAAGGTTAAAATTAAAAAAAAATTAATCTTGGACCCGTCATTTTCACGGGCACAATTTGGAGTTTCGATCATAAGAGTAGTACACAAGGCATCCAACTCATCAACCATCCTTCCAAGTTGGTATATTTTATATTTTTTTGTTTTGTAATATTTTAAAGTATGTTTTAAAGTATTTTTAATGTATATATTTCTATATACACATCAATGTTATGTGTCTATGTATGTATGTATGTATGTATAATGTATATATATGTGTGTGCACATATATATGTGTATGTATACAAATTTTTTCTTTTAAAATGTATGCATGTATATATATTTTTAATGTATATATGGTTTTTATGTATATATATATTTAGATTTTACGATATTGCACATGTATATATGTTTTTTATTTATATATGTTTAGATAAATTCTGATAATTTACATGTGTATATATGTTTTTGGTGTAATATACATATATATTTGTGTGTGTGTGTGTGTGTGTGTGCACATATATGTATGTGCTTGTGTGTGTATATACACATACATACATATGTGCATGTACATATACATACATACATACATACATACATACATATATATTCATTATACATATACATGTACACGTGTTTAAATTCACACACATATACACATGCATGTGTATTTAAACATGTGTGTGTGCGCATGTACCATAATATATCTATGCATATTATGAACCCTTTCTCTAATTTTATCCCTAAACCCTAATCATAACTCTTTATTTACATGAACCCCAATATAATAACCCTAATAATAATAATCCCAACTCTTACATCCCCAACAATAATCTAGACCAAGATCCTAATCTTAAGCCTAACAATAATCATACTTCTAACCCATGTCCCAATTCTAATCATAATTCTAAGCATTACCTTACATATTACCAAAACCTAAACCCTTTCCATGATGTATAACCTAGAACATATGTATGTCCTTATTAGTTAGACACACATGGTTTAAATACACATGCATGTATAGATTTAGATTCAATATCTATTGATGTTTAATTTTAAACTTACACATAGAAATGTATCATATTACAACCATAAGTTTTCATTTAAAATGACTAAAACATGCACACATGTTTACTAGATCTCTATCTATCACGTCCTAGGTTAATATGTGATATATTCATCTGAATAATTAGATACTTCTTTTAAGTTATCCTATAAGAACCCTTTTAAAATGTATCCATGTATAAACTAGAGTCCATGACATGTAGTTTAGAAATTCATGGCGAATTGATGCTCAATTTTGAACATGCACATGCCATCCTAAATTAGGACCAATAATTTTATCTAGTTCATGCATGCATGTGCGTGTATGAGCTAGATAACATGATATAGAAAGTTTTTATCTAGAATGATATTTGATTTCATATATTCTCCCCCCAAGCCATTCTTTTAGGTTCAATTTCAACATTATGATAGATCAATGTTTGATTTTAGGCTTTCTCCTTAATACATCCTAAATTAGGACCAAGCTATAAACATGCATGTATGTACTAGACACCAAGACCTAACTTAGAAAATTATTAAATATAGATTGATGTTCAATTTTAAATTATTCCTTTTAGGGCCTCTTTATATGTATACACATATATGAACTATCTAGATGACCTATTTTTAAAAAGTATGATGGATTAAGGTTTGATTTTATGTTCTCCCATTATTTAGATTGATATTTGATTTTAATTTCTCCCCTTAATCCATCTTTTAATGACCCCTTTCATGTTTATGTTCATTTCATTTTAAAACTTATATGTACATATGTTCATATAAATGATCAATATATGTTCAATTTGTGTTTAAGACTTATATGTGTATGATATATCTATACATCCAGACCAAGATCCTTATCCTAGAAGCCTAACAATAATGTTGATTGAGATCCTACTCCTAAGCCTAACAATAATCACACAAGTTTATAACCTATGTCCTGAATCTAATGAATAATTCTAAGCATTGCCCTAATTATTCCCCAAACCTAAATCCTTTTCATGATGTATAACCTACAACCTATGTATGTCCTAATTAGTTAGACACACATGATTTAAATACGCACGCACAAGTATTGATTTAGATTGATATCTATTGATGTTTAATTTTAAACTTGCACATAGAAATATCCTATATTAGAACCATACGTTGCCATTTAGAATGATTAAAACATGCACACATGTTCACTAGATCTCTATGTAGATCATGTCCTAGGTTAATATGTGATATATTCATCTAAAAAAAATAGACACTCCCTTTAAGTTATCTTATATGACCCCTTTTGATGTATGCATGTATGAACTAGAGACCATGATAGGTAGTTTAGAAATTCATCATGGATTGATGTTCGAGACATATTGATTGGTTTGGTTGAGGATTTATTAGATTCATATACATTCATAGTAGCAGATTTTGGTATACCCATATCATATGTTTGAACTCGTGCGAGTAGTACTAGGTCACATCACCAGCCACATTCTTATCATCGCTTTGGTGGTGGTCACAATGGTAGTGCATGTCATGATCCACCTATTGACCACTCTATTTCTGCTGAAGGACATACATATACTATAGACCCTTTAGCCAGTGTAGGGCATGATCATAGTTCATATATGGGCCTTGATGATTGATGAAGGGTGCCCCCTTAATACCACAAATACATAACATAAACAAAGAAATAAAAACAATTTGTAAGAACAAAATATGGGCTTCTTACTATTGTCGCAAATACATAATTACATAATTTTGAGATACAATATGCAAACCCATATGGATGCCTTCCTTATAATAATTTACAATACAAAGCTACAAACTATCTCCCAAAGCTATCCTAGACAATCTATAGGCCTTCCTTATATTAGAAATTTTACACCACCTAGAAGTTTGTAGACATCAAACCCTAACCCCTGAGGCCAACCAAACCTAAAATTACATATAGAGTACGCTCAAATCAACTATGACATTTATTAAATGGAAATTTTGGTTGGCCCAACTTTGGAAGACCATAACTTGCAAATTGTTGCTTTGATTGGCTATTATAAACCCATTCTTGAATCTTTAGCTTCTAATCTACATGGTCTAAATCATGCAAGCTCTAGTCAACACCATTTTGGAGCCCATCTCAGGCCTCTAAGGCCTTCAAAATTGAGCCTGAAGTTTTTCTATCAAAATTACACCAAAAATATGTAATAACTTCATAAATATATCCAAGATGAACCTCCACCTCTAAAAGTAGGACATTCTGAGCTCGTATGAGCAACTTGCTAAGTAGAAAGTGTCCAAAAACAATAACTCTACACTAAGACAACCCTTATTTAAGAAATGTAAAGGAAATATTTTTGGGTGATGCAAGATTTGATGTAATGCAAGACAAGAGAATCCCCAAAGGAGATGTCCAAGCCCCCAAAAAATAATCACACAATGGAAGAATAACAATAACTCATTAGATCTAAAATATCATTTATTCTCATAACAGAATCATATGATTACTTCTAACATGCTTGGTTGTAAGGCCTTCTAGGTTATGGCCAAATATTTCAATAATTATAGTAATAGTTCGACAAGACCTTACAAGATCCAACCCCTAGCTAGTCTAAACCCACAATCTAGTAGAGAACCCCAAGAAGAATCTAAACTTGTGCTTGCAAGCCACCAAGCAACCTTCTTATTTCTCAAGCCCACACTTAGCTTCTAGCTCTACTACTTTTCTCCTCTCAGCTAATCCATGTTGAACTGAATGACTCAAGACATCCCAAAACCCTCTACTTATAATCAAACAAGCCATATTTCAGCCTAGAAAGTTACATTATATAAACACTCACATTAAATACACCCTCAAGCCACAAGTCACCCTGATAGACTACATCAAATAAAACTTAGGACAAGCTCCAAGTTTACAAAGCATAACTAACTCAAATGAAAACATGATAGCACACCCTTAGGCATAAGTCCACATGCCATGCAACTATCCAAATCCAAGAGCACATGAGCCAAATCCCATAGATTGATGTTCATGGAAACAATCTCCAAAGTCTGTTTTGGAAATCAGGAACACACTATCAGTAGCCACCAAAAAATATTTTACTCCAACATGATTACTCCAATCATTATGTGCACTTAGGAGAAGGTTTTCCAATGTGCTTCGAACACATCCCCAACTATGCAAACCAAAGGTCTACAAATTCAAGTTCTATGATCCTACATATAGGATTATTGAATTTTCTAGGATGCTCTTGCATTAGACACCTGGGGTAATTTGAGAAGTGACTTCATTACATCTCAGGTAGTCAAAGGAAAAATAATATGGTCAACTTCCTTCCTTTCTAGCCATGATGAATCCTCCAATGACCTCCCTTTCCATTTGACCAAATACTCTTCATATGTTTTGTTCCTTGTGCTTCTTCTAACATAATTGTCCAATATCTCCTCAATCTCCTTTGTAGCTAAAGTAGCTACTGGATTACTCCATTATGCTTCTAAAACTTCATCTCTATCACCTCCTTCATTATATTTTGTCAAATCTTAAATGTTAAATATTGGTAAAATATTTAGTTTAATAGACAACTCTACTTCATAGGCATTTCTAGAATCATGTCTTTTCGGTATTTTGCATGGTTCACACTTCTTCATTTTTAGCTTATTATATGTACCAACTAGAAATATATCCATCCTCAATTTAGCCATGAATTCATCACCAATTTTAAACTCCTTATACCTCCTTCATACATATGCCTTAGCCTTGTACGATGTATTCATATTTGTAATGTGCTTCCTTACCTCCTCATGGATGTTCAACAAAATCCTCTGCTTCAACACTACTTATCTCTCCTATTAACATAATTATTGTATGCAAGTTCTGCTTATGGTAAAATCAAATCCCATCCTTTTGGATCATCTCCAACCAAGTGATGTAGGAGTATCCTAGGTGTAAGGGAAATCTTGCATCATCCAAAAATATTTCTACTTCTAGTGTTCCAGTTTTGTGCTTCCAATAAGGGATATTCCTATGTAGAGTTCTATTTGTGGGAGCTTACTAAATTTAGTAAGTTGGTATTATGTGCTCATATTATTTTAACCTCATATGTGGAGGTTCATGTTTGACATATCATCCTGTCATATGAGTTTTATTGTCATATCATATGTATTGGTGTTCAATTATTACAATTTCTCAATATGAATTTTGTCTATCCAAACTTTAGGTTCAATGATGAAGGCCTAAATGGCTCTGAAATGATGTGAAACCTCAAATACTGAGTGCTTGTGCATTCTACTAATGTAGATCACTAGACGAGGATTCTAGAATGGGGTTATAATAGCCTATAAGGTCAATGGTTTGCTATTTGTGGTCTCCAAAAGTGGACCCATCCAAAAATGTAATTTGTAAATTGTCTTGAGTTGATCTTGTTGAAAAAAATTATGCAATTGTATGTTGTCTTTGATGTTACAAAAAATGTCAAGCCTTTATTGAGCAATGCATGATAGCCAAGCTCACTTGGGCATCGAAGGAAGTTTCTTGTGTATGTTGAGTGTTAAGTTCAAAGATAGCTTTGACCGAGCTCAGTTGGTTAATGAAGTAGATCCAGTATTAACCAAGTTCACTTGGTTACCAAAGGAAAGTTAGCATGGAGTCAATACTAACTGAGTTGAGTTGGTTAACATTGGAACTCCTATTCTAACCAAGTTAGGTTGGTTAACGAATAGATTCAGAGTGTTGACCAAGTACTCAATTTTGTATTAGCTGATTGTCAATATATTAAGTTTGATAAATTTATTGGTTAATACAAGTCAACTTAAGGGTTAATATTTGATTGATTAAAAGAGTATTCAAGCTAACTTGACAAGGTGAATTATATATAGATAAGGTCAATTTGAGGATTGAAATGTGTATTTTTGAAGAAGATAAATAAGAAAGAAAACTTGGAAGGATATCTATAAAAAGACAGAGTACCTGAGTTGATCGAGTTGCAAAGAACATTCTAATCAAGGAGGATCTAGTAATCAATCCAAAAATAAGATCTAAATCAATAAATAAAGTTGCATCAACAATCAAGTCAAGGCATTGTTATCAAGTCATTGTTACTCTCTAATAATTGTAGTGGTGAATCAAATCTCTTAACAGAGTTAGCTTAACAGCTATTTGGCAAATCCTCTAACAAGGTGGCATTTCTAGATTGAAGTGTCTGAAGACCTCCAACAATACCACTCTTAATAGGGTGAATTAAATCCTTTAATAGGGTCACACCTAACATTTTGTTTTTTAACCTTTAATAGGGTTGGCTTCTAATAGGGCTCACTTTAGAAAAGTGAAAAACAATAACTAGTTGCAATTGGTGGTTTTCCCAAATTGGGTTTCCACATTAAATATTGGCGTCTCTTGTGTTCATGTTAGTTCCTTTATGTTTCTGCAACTAAGTTAATAAAGGCTAATCACATTAATATCTGAAGATTTATGTGTTAACTAAGTGATAGTAATATATTTAGTGCTAACCGAGTTACAACAGAATATTTAGTGTTAACTGAGTTACAACAAGTTATTGGTTTTATATTGTGTTGACATCTTAAAAGAGAATTTTGGATTTGATTTTGTAGTAAGTGATTCACCCCTCCCCTATTAGTTACTCCTTACAATTTCCAACAATTGGTATCAGAGCATTTGGTGCTTGTAGATAAGGTTTCAAAAACCTAAGCTAAAGATCAAGATGTCTTACAGAAGGGAGATTCCTAAGATGAACAAAGATAACTTCCAAGCATTACAAGAACTCATGAAGCTACATTTGGAAACCATTGGAGACACATGGCTGAAATATATGAAGAAAAAATATGTGGCACCTACTAGACCTTTGTTTGTGGATCAAATTGTGGAAAAGAAGAATCACAACATAATGATGATTGACATCGCCTCTACTCTCAATTATGTTGAGTTTGATGAGGTCAAAGAGTGTCCTACTATTCATGAACTGTGGAACAAGATGAAAGATATCTATGGAGGACATGACAATGTGAGGAGAGCTAAGGTAGAAAGTCTAAGAGGTCAATTTTATTAGATGAAGATGAGAATTTCATAATCCAATGAAAGAATCAAAGCAAGTGTGAGTGCAACTAGAGCCTCAGGAGGGAAAATTGATGATGTGATAGTAATCAGCAAGGTACTTAGAAATCTTCTTCCTGTTTATGTAATTAGAGTTTCAGCTATTCAAGAAATGATATGTGATCCTAAAAATGATATAACTTTGGATGCACTAATGGGAAGGTTGACAACCTTTAAGTTAGATAACTTTGATAACTATGTTCCTAACAATAGTAGCATTGAGTCTACATTTCAAGCTAAACTATCACTCAAGAAGAAAGATGGAAAATCTAAAAACAAAAAGTTTGACAATGAAGATGAAGATAATTCTGATAATGACCTTGAATTCATTGAAGCCCTTCTTTAAAGAAGATTCCCAAAAGGAAAAGGAAAGTACAAAGGTAAAATACCTCTAATATGTTTCTCTTGTGAAGAGGTTGGTCACATTGTTGTAAGGTGTCCAAACAAAGAAGCAAACAAAGAAAAGAAGTATGAAAAGTAAAAAGGAAAGAAAGATTTCAAAAGATACAAAGACTACAAGGATAAAGGTAATAAATCTTGTTACATGGCTAAAGACACTAATAGTAGTGATGAAGATGAAATGGTTTACATTGCTATTAAAGATGAATTAGATGATGAAAATAATATGATGACCCTCATTTCTCATATTTTCAAGAATGACACATGGATTATTGATAGTGGTTGTTCTCACCACATGACTGGTGATAAATCAAAATTTGAGCACTTGGAACACTATGACGGTGGGAGTGTCAGATTTGGAAATGATGAACCTTGTTATGTAAAGGAAAAGGTTGAATTACATTGACTAATGAACTCAAATGTGATAGTGCTTACTAGGTTGAAGGACTAAAAAACAATCTACTTAGTGTGGCATAGTTAAACAACATTGGATTCAAGGTAGAATTCATGAATGGAAAGGCCAAGCTGCTGGATAAGAAAGGAAATCTGGTTGAGATTGGCAATCAAACAAAAGGTGTGTTGGAATCATTTTAGAATAACTAAGAGGGGGTGAATCAATTATTCAAGGTCAATATGTACCAATAAAACTTTTCTCACAATTTAGTGAACCCATAAAACATTCATACCCATGCATACATTCATTGTGTACAACTAACACTTATATGTTATTGGCAAATCAACTTGCAAAAATATAAAGCATGAAACACAACACACTCATCAACAGATTTGACACAATGATGTAATGTGAAAACCCAATTTGGGAAAAACCACCAGTAACATGCTACTCCTTTTTCACTCTTTTGAAGTGATGTCCTATGAAAGGCCAACCTTGTTAAAGGTTACAATGCACTTTGTTAAATGTGACCTAGTTAAGGGATTTCAATCACCCTGTTAAAAGTGAGCCTTGTTAGAGAACTTTAGGCCATTCACTTGGAATGCCACCCTATTAAAGGATTTTCCAATGACTGTTAATTCAAGCTTACTCCAAAGGATTTACCCTAGACTGATACAATTGTTAGAAAGTAATGGTAGAGCTTTGATCTGATACAACTTACAACTTCACTTGCAAATTAAAAAATTCTATTCAGTCCTCAACTCTGCTTGGCTTCCATTCTTTGCAGCTCTGATAGTTTGTTCACCCTTTAAGTATTCATCTTCTTAAGCCTTCTTTCTTAGCACACCATTGGAGACACTTCTCTTGGGTCACTTGATGAAGAAAAACCCCTTTCTCCTTCTCCATAGATTCTCACACCAAACTCTCTAACTCTCTTTGCTTCATGACCAGACATTCCTATATATAGGAAATTAGAAAAAAATTTTGCTCATTATCCATCATCTAAATTAGGATTTTTGGATGGATTAGGTAGGATATAATGTATCTACCCCATATCTTGTCTTCTCTAGAAACTTCTCTTAGAATCCATTTGAATTCACCTCCAAAATAGTTTACATTAGATTTTGTGCCACCAACTCATCAATCTTATCTTCCTCCTACTTCACAAGTTCCAAGAAAATAAACTTGTTAGCTTTTATTTAGAAAATTTTCAATCTTTGTTATAATGCAGCTTCTTAGCATTATCAATCCTTTGATGGTCAACATATACTACATCACTCAAAATCAACTATAAAATCACTTAGCATCAACTAGATTTTACTAGTGCTTGACATCAACTAAAAATTACTCGGCATCTACTATCTTGCTTGACATCCACTAGAATTTGATTTCACTTGCCTCCAACTAACTTTTTTCTTAGCTTGAACTAACTTTTCTCGACACCTACTATCCACTCGATCAAGCTTGACAAATGAACTTTGTTTAACTTATTCTTCTAAAATTTCTAAGTGTAGCCAACCATTTTGTAACTTTAAGTAGATCATCAACACATCATGTTATCACCGTCTTAACTAATCCTTGTACTTCATTACATAATCATAGCTCAACCTTTCCTTTAGGTACTTTGTTACATCTTGTTGATCAAATCTTCCTCATCAATCAACTAAGTGATAGTACTTGAAACATATAAGCAATTGTCTTACCAACAAATAGCAGGTTTGACATCAGTGACAAAACAATGATTAAAACAGATAACAATCTTTCTAATCAATGATCTTTTCAATCAGATTTCAGCAATTTCCCTCTTAGGTATTGATGGCAAATCAAACTGATCAACCAAGTCAATAAAATGATGAACATCTTGTTCAACCAAATTAACTAGGTTAAATATAGTAAGACAATACCAAAAAGAAAACTTGTATTGAAACTTCTCCCTCTATCAACAACTTTCATCTTCTAATTAGGTTACAAAATAAAACTCCCTCTTATGCCTCTCTTTCATGCTGAATTGATCAACAAATATATCCATTTGATAATGATCCTTATAATTCTCTGATCGATATCTCACTCTCTTTCTCTGATTTTTGTTTCCCTCTCTGATCAGTTTCTGCTATTTCTCCTTCTTTCTTTCTTGATCTTCTGATGATGTACTTTCTCCACTATTCCTCTTGCACTTGATCAGTTTAATGTACTTTCTCCCTCTTTGACAACAATGCCAAAGACATATGCGAAACACTTGTCATCTTTAATACATGCAAATATAGGCTTTTGCAGGTTCTTCAATTTTTCCCTCTATCACCTTGCTTGTGACTAATTTGAAGTTCTAGTTTTATGATTACTTTAGGCAGTTCCTAAAGTAAGATCCACTACATCAATTTTTATTATATGAATATCAACTTGTTTAATGTAGGGCACTCCTTCTGTCTCTTACATAGCCTTTGATAGGGGTATCACCCATAGTTTACCTTTTAGACACTCATAAGCATCCTTAGGTAATGCTTTTGTGAAGATATCAGCAATTTGCTCCTTTGTGTTAACATATTCCATCTTCACCTTTTTATTTTGAACCAATTCCCTTACATAATGATACTTGATTGCAATGTGCTTTGTCTTTGTGTGCATCACTAGATTTTTTAAAATATTGATAGCGCTTTTATTGTCACAATAAAGTGTCACTAGTTCTATGAATTCTTCCTTCATTCCCTTAAGTAGCTATTTGATCCATACAATGTTTGTACAGTTAATAGTAGCAACAACATATTCTGCTTTAGTAGTAGATTGGGAAGTACAACTCTGCTTCTTGCTAGTCCATGTAACTAGTCTTTTACCTAAGAAGAATGCTCCTCCACTAGTGCTCTTTTTGTTATTAATCTTTCTAGCCCAATTAGAATTAGTGTAGGCTTTTAGTTCAAACTTTTCATTCTTCTTATAGTATAAACCAAACTCTTATGTTCCTTTTAAGTATCTCATTATTCTCTTCACATTCATCAAGTGATTCTCTCTAGGGTTAGTGGAGAATCTTGCAACTATCTCCATAGCTAATGCAATATTAGGTCTGCTATGTACTACATATTGCAATTTTCCAATCATGAATTTGTATAATGTTTGATTTACCTCAGCTAAATCATCATTCTTTGATAGATTGAGTCTTGTCACTATAGGTGTACTTACTAGTTTAGAATCCTCCAATCCAAATGTCTTCAATATCTCTTTGACATATTTTGACTGAGTGATATATACCATACTTCATCTGGTATACTTGTAATCCCATAAAGATTTTGATCTCTCCAAACAAATTCTTACTTCATCTGATTTACAAAGTCCTTACACAAAGCATCTTTTCCTCCAAATATGATATCATCAACAAATATTTTAGATAACAATATACCTTTTTCCTTATCCATCTTCATATAAAAATTGTTGTTATCATCAGTCCTTTCAAATCCAATCTTCACAACATAAGTATGAAGTCTCTCATGCCATGCTTTTGGTGCTTGCTTTAATCCATATAAGGCTTTTTGCAGTCTACATACCATGTTCTTATTGTTTTTATTAACAAATCCTTTTGGCTATTCTATGTAAACTTCCTCTTCTAGTATGCCATTCAGAAATGTAGATTTAATATCCATCTGATAAACCTTGAAACCTTTGTATGCAGCATAAGCAAGAAAAATTCTCACTCCTTCCATTCTTGCAACAGAGGAAAATGTCTCACCATAGTCAATTGCTTCTTCTTATGCATATCCTTTGCAAGCTAACTTTTCTTTGTTTCATGTCACTTCATCATTCTCATCTAGCTTGTTTCTGAATACCCATTTGGTGCCAATCACATTCTTATCTTTTGGTCTAGGAACTAGACTCCATGTTTTGTTCTTCTTTATCTGCTAAATTTCTTCTTCCATAGCCTTGTAACAGTCATCATGTTCCAATGCATCTTTTACTATCTTAGGTTCCTTCATGCTTAACAAACATGATTCACTTCTCAATCTATTTCTTATCATTGGCTTTGCATCTTTGTCTCCAATGATTTGATTTGTAGGATGATGTCTTTTGACATATTTGAACAATCTTGGCTCAATGCTTGTAACTACATTTTGTCTCATAGCTTCAGTGTCATTGTGTACATCTCTATCAGGTATTTCAACATCTTTTTCATGTATACTAATCTTAGAATTAGAATGTGCATTTTTTTCATTCTGCAACTTGACATCTGAATGCAGCTTAGTTCTTGAATGCAACTCGACATTCACAGGTTGTGACTTGGTAGTTACTGAGACTTGCTATTGGTTTGCAACTTGATTTGTAACAACTTCTTTAGTAGGTATTCTTTCATAGAAGTATACAAATGATTTTCACTCTTCTGATTTTTTTTGTAGATTTAGCCTCATGTACTTCTATAAATTCATCAAAATTCACATTTGCACTTTCCACAATTTTGTTAGTGTTAGTATTTAAACACTTGTAAGCTTTACTTCTTGTGGAGTAACCAAGGAATATACCTTCTTTACTTTTTGCATCAAACTTTCCACTTCTAACATCTTTAAGACTATAGCATTTGCTTCCAAATACCTTAAAGTATTTTACATTAAGTGGATATCCATACCATAGATCAAAAGGTGTTGAATGAGTACCTTTCTTGACTTGCACATGGTTCAAGGTATATACAATAGTACTTATAGATTCTCTCTAGTATTTCAGAGCAACATTCTTCTCCATCATAAGTTTTTTGGCATAGTCCATTATAGACCTATTTCTTCTTTTAGTAATTCCATTTTGTGGAGGGGTCCTAGGTGCAAATGTCTATCTTTTGATTCATCTGTCATTATAGAACATCTCGAACTCATTTGAAGTGAATTATTCTTCTTTGTCTAATCTCAAGCATTTCGGACTTTTACCTGTTTCTTTTTCAACTCTTGCCAAGTACCACTTAAAAATTTGAAAAGCATCAAATTTTTACTTTAGAAACATGACTATCATCATCCTAAAGTAATCATCAACAAATAGCATTATGTACTTATCTCCTCTGTAGTTTTTCACTTCAATAGGTCCACAAAAGTCAATATGAACATTCTCTAATATTTCTTTAGAGGTATAAGCTTTACTCTTAAAGCTTGACTTTGTCATTTTGCCTAGCTAACATTGTTTGCATTCTATATTATCAAGTTTCTTCAACTTAGGAAAACCCCTAACTCTTTTCATGTTATTGATACTAACCAAGTTATCAAAATTAACATGACATAATCTCTTATGCCAAAACCATACATCATCAAATTTTTCAATAAGAGAAGTAGCATCTTGTATATCCAGATAGAACAAATTACTTCTAGTTTGATCACCTTTTCCAATCAACTTCCCATTTCTATCATATATCTTGGAAAATTTATTTTCAAACTCAACTTTGCATCCCAAATTATTCAATTGTGACAAACTTAACAAGTTATAATTCAATCCTTCAACATAGTAAGCATTATCACATGAAATCTTGTCTCTGAGTTTGATAGACCCTTTTCCTTTTATCAAACATGGTGCATCATTACCAAACCTTACACTATTTCCTTCATAACAAGTTAAGGTAATGAACTTACTTTCGTCTCTAGTCATGTGATGTGAGCATCCAAGTCAATGATCCATTTATCATTCTTGTTCACACAAGTCACAAGTGTAGTTGCCTCATCCTCATCAGATTCATCCTTCATTGCAACATATACCACTTCATCATGTTCATCAGAGTCATGTTCATCAACAATGTATCATGACTTCTTGCCTTTGTCTCTATAGTCTCTACCATCATCTTGTCTTCTTTTTTTGTGCTTGTTTCTTTCTTTGTAGTTCTTCTTTTGTGTACATCTTGCAATAATATGACCAACTTCATTGCAATTGAAACAAATGATGGGTAACTTACCATTGAACTTTCCTTTTCCTCTGTGAAACTTATTCCCAGTAGTACTTCTGATTGTTCAATGTCTTCCTCATCTGTGTTATTATCACCAAATGCATATTTTATCTTCTTCTTCTTCTACTGCTACTGCTGCTTTACCTCCTCATAATTCTTCAATAACAATTTAGCTTTCAGAGTTGATTTAATACTCTCTAGTTTGTAGTTGTCAAAATTAGATAGCTCAAAAGTAGTAAGTCTACCTACCAAACCTTCAAGGGTTAGATCATTTCTTGTTATACATCTTAACTCTTGGCCGATTGCAAAAGCTCTAATAGAATAAACATGCAGTAATGTCCTCAAGACTTTACTTAGCACAATATCATCATCTATTTTACCAGTAGCACCTTTTATTGCACTAACAACTTCTTTTATCCTAGCAATATATTGAGCAATATTCTCACCTTCTTCCATTCTAATTTCATCAAACTTACCTCTAAGACTCTTTGACTTGGCTCTTTGAATATTTTTGTCTCCTCCATAGATGGTGACCAGGGCATCCCACACCTTCTTTGCACTGTCACATCGTTTGATATCATCAAATTCAATATATCTTAGGGCAGAGGCAATGTCCAACATTGCCTAATTGTGTTCTTTCTTTGTCTTCATATCTTCAACAGTTAGGGCTCCTATTGGATCAACATGTTTCACTAAAATGGAAGATTGTGCATGATCTCCAAGTCCTCCAAGGTGTAGCTTCATCAAAATTTTCCATGCAGGAAAGTTATCTTTGTTGAGCTTGAGTACTTCTCTTTTTGACATCTTGATCTTTGTGCTTCTAGTACCTTAAAACTAGTCCTCTTAAGCAAATGGCTCTAATACCATTTGTTAAAATTCTTTTAGAATAACTGAGAGGGGGGTGAATCAGTTATTCAAGATCTAGATGTACTAATATTTTTTTTTTTTCACAATTCAATGAACCCATAAAATATTCATATGCATGCATACATTCATTGTGTATAACTAAAACTTATATGTTACTATCAAATCAACTTGCAAAAATATAAAGCATGAAACACAACACACTCATCATCATATTTGACATAATGATTTAACATGGAGAACCAATTTGGAAAAAACCACCAATAACATTCTACTCCTTTTTCACTTTTCTAAAGTGATGCCTTGCGAAAGGCCAACCTTGTTAAAGGTTACAATGCACATTGTTAAATGTGACCTGGTTAAGGGATTTCAATCACCTTGTTAAAATTGAGCCTTGTTTGAGGACTTTAGGCCATTCACTTGGAATGCCACCTTGTCAAAAGATTTTCCAATGATTGTTAAGTCAACCTTACTCCAAAGAATTTACCCTAGACTGATATAATTGTTAGAAAGTAATAGTAGAGCTTTGATCTTATACAACTTACAACTTCACTTGCAAATTATAGATCTCTTTTCAGTCTTCAACTCTTCTTGGCTTCCATTCTTTGTAGCTCTAATAGCTTGTTCACCTTCAAGCATTCATCTTCATAAGCCTTCTTGATTAGCACACCATTGTAGACACTTCTCTTGAGTAACTTGATGAAACAAAACCCCTTTCTCCTTCTTCTTCTTAGATTGTCACACCAAACTCTCTAACTCTCTTTGCTTCATGACCAGACATTCCTATATATAGGAAATTAGAAAAAAATTTTGCTCATTATCCATCATCTAAATTAGGGTTTTTGGATGGATTAGGTAGGATATAATGTATCTACCCCATATCTTTTCTTCTCTAGAAAATTCTCTTAGAATCCATTTGAATTCACCTCCAAAATAGTTTACATTAGATTTTGTGCCACCAACTCATCAATCTTATCTTCCTCCTACTTCACAAGATCCAAGAAAATAAACTTGTTAGCTTTTATTTAGCAAATTTTCAATCTTTGTTATAATGCAGCTTCTTAGCATTATCAATCCTTTGATGCTCAACATATACTACATCACTCAAAATCAACTATAAAGTCACTTAGCATCGACTAGATTTTACTAGTGCTTGACATCAACTAAAAATTACTCGGCATTTACTATCTTGCTTGACATCCACTAGAATTTGATTTCACTTGGCTCCAACTAACTTTTTGCTTAGCTTGAACTAACTTTTCTCGACACCTACTATCCACTCGATCAAGCTTGACAAATGAACTTTGTTTAACTTATTCTTCTAAACTTTCTAAGTGTAGCCAACCATTTTGTAACCTTAAGTAGATCATCATTACATTATGTTATCACTGTCATAACTGATCCTTGTACTTCATTGGATAATCATAACTCAACCTTTCCTCTAGGTACTTTGTTACATCTTGTTGATCAAATCCTCCTCATCAATCAACTAAGTGATAGTACTTGATACATATAAGTAATTATCTTACCAAAAAAAAACAAGTTTGACATCAGTGATAAAACAATGATTGAAACACATAACAATCTCCTTACAACAATCTTTCTAATCAATGACCTTTTCAATTAGGTTTCGACAAGGTAATCTATTCTATCTAGATCTAACTAAAAGCTCATGTTTCCTAGCCCAAGTAGAGGAAAGTTGGTTATGACTTAGATGGTTGTGTCATGTGAACTTTGATAACCTAGTCAACATAAGAAAGAACAAAAGAGTGAGAGACATTCCTAGTCTAAAGAAACCTAATATGGGCATGCACAAAAATTGTCAAATTGGGAAGATGGGAAAGACAAGTTTCAAAAGCAAGAATTATGATTCTAAAGAAGTTTTGGAGCTAGTTCATATAGACCTTTGTGGACCTAGTGGCATAGAAATCTATTGTGGAATTAAGTACTTCATTTTATTTGTTAATGATTATTCTAGGATGATGACAATGATATACCTAAAAGATAAATTTGAAGCCTTTAAAAATTCAAGTGGTATTTGGCTAGAGTGGAGAAAGAAACAGAAAGAAACTAAAATATCTAAGGTTAGATAGAGGAGGAGAATTCATCTCAAATGAATTCAATAAATTCTAAAATGGAAGAGGAACCAAAAGATAGGTGTCTGCACCTAGTACACCTCATCAAAATGACATAACAAGAAGAAGAAATAGATCCATTATAGATTGTGCAAGAACACTGATGATAGAGAAAAATGTTGCAATAAAAAATTGGAAGAAAATAATCAACACAATAGTTCATACCTTGAACCATGTTTAGCTGAAGAAGGAATCAAATCAAACACCTTATGAACTATGGTATGGATATAAACCTAATTTCTATTATTTCAAAGTATTTGGAAGAAAATTTTATATCTTGAAAGATTCAAGGAAAGGAAAATTTGATGTGAAAAGTGATAAAAGAATATTCTTGGGATACTCCAACAAAAGCAAAGCATATAAATGTTTGAATATTACTACTCACAAAGTCATAGAAAGTGCACATGTGAAAATTGAAGAGTTTGCAAAAAAGAGTGAAGAACAAAGAAGACAATAACCTAAAAACCACAGAAACTTTGTGTACTTTGAACTTGATACTATACTTGAGATTGAAGCAAATGCAATTGGAAATCAACAACCTTCACCACTCGAGTCCTCTAAATCTCTAGTTCAACCCAAGTTGCAGCTAGTGCAACCCAAGTCATAGTCAAAAGGACCTAAGTTTTAGCCAATGCAAACCAAGTCATAGTTTGGCAGACCCATGTTACAGACAGTGGGATCTGAGCATGAGTCTAAGCATGGTGAACAACATGAAACAAGTTCTAAATCCAAAGAAAAGGTACTTGTACTTGCTAGGTATGTCAGAAGGCATCATGCACCTAAGAAAATCATTGGAGATCAGTCAAAAGGAACAATGACAAGGAACAAACTAAAAGGTACATGTTTGCTTACTAAGTTTGAACCTAGAACTATTAAAGATACATTAGACAATGAAAGATGGATTAATGAAATGAATGAAGAGATTGATCAAATTGAAAGGAAAAAAACTTGGAATCTTGTTTGTAGACCCAAGGAAAAAAATGCAATTGGTACAAAATGGGTAATCAGATATAAGTTGAATGAAAATAGAGAAGTTTCAAGAAACAAGGCAAGATTAGTATGCAAAGATTATGCTCAAGAAGAAGGTATTGATTATGGAGAAAATTTTTCTCCTGTTGCAAGACTAGAAGGTTTTAGAATACTACTTTCTTATGCTGTACATAAAGAATTCAAAGTATATCAGATGGATGTAAAGTCAAATTTCTTGAATGGAATCCTAGAAGAAGAAGTCTACATTGAGCAACCTAAAGGTTTCATAGATCCTAACAAAAGGGATATGGTTTACAAACTACACAAAGCTTTATGTGGTCTCAAACAAGCCCCTAGAGCCCGGTATGCATGATTGAACAACTATTTGCTAAAGATTGGTTTTCAAAGGACTAATGAAAACAACAACTTATACATCAAAGAAGGACTAGATAAGAAGTTAGTGTTGGCAGGAAATCTTTGTAGATCATACATTATTCACTGGACATGATGATTTATGCAAATCTTTTTCTAAGGAAATGAGTAAAGAATTTGAATTGTCAATGTTCAGAGAGATTAAATTCTTTGTTGGCTTGCAAATTCAATAGAAGAAAGATCGTATCTACATTACTCAATCAAAGTACATCAAGGAGATATTGAAAAAATTTGGAATGGAGGATTCTAAACCAGTTGAAACATCTATGTCTATTGGACATAAGCTTTCCAAAAATGATGATTCCAAAGAGGTTGATTAGACTTCATATAGATGAATGATTGAAAAACTTTAGTATGTAGTAGACACAAGACTTGATATTGCATTAGTAGTTGGTATGGTGGCAAGATTCTCTGCTAATCCAAAGGAACATTAAATGATGACAATAAAAATAATTACAAGGTATCTAAAAGGTACTAAAGTTTATGGTTTGTGGTACAAGAAAGGATGCAACTTTGAATTAAAAGCCTTCATTGATGTTGATTGGGTAGGAAGTATTGATGACAGGAAAATAACTAATGGTGGAGCATTCTTTCTTGGAAAGAGGCTAGTGTCTTGTACTAGAAAGAAACATAATTGCATCTCTCAATCTATAGTAGAAGTAGAATATGTTGCAATAGTAGTTAATCATTCCAATATCATTTGGTTCAAACATATGTTGGCAGGTATGAAGAAAGAAATCAAGTATCCAATAGTTATATTCTATGATAATACTAGTGCAATTAACATATCTAAGAATCTAGTGATGCATACCAAGACAAAACATATTGCAATAAATTATTCTTTTATGAGAAAATTAGTATAAGAAAAAGAGGTTAGATTGGAATATGTGAATACAAAGGAAAAAAGTGTAGAAATATTCACCAAGCCATTACCTCAAGATGCATTTTTGCATCTAAAAAAGTAAGCTAGGGGTCATTCCCCTATCTAAAGCTCACTAATCAGATTTTAGTGGTGCATCAACCAAGCATTTTGAAGATCAGTCAAGTTGATGTTGTATTGTCAAAGTAGATTGCATATGAATCAATACATTAGGTACATGGAAAATACATTGATTATTATCTTTAGCATGAGATGTCAAAGAGGGAGATTTTTCTATCATATTAGAGAAATTTTGTAAAGGGAGAGTCTACTAGGAGAGTTTGCTATCATCAACAAGTTCATGTTAGAGAAAATCATTCCAAAGGGAGATATTGATGCTAGAGGGAGTTCTTATTGATACAGAGAATTCTCGTGGATGAGAATCAAAATGAAACCAAGGATATTTTTCTTACTTCTATTTTTCTCTAATTTTTTTTTATATTATGACATGTTGTGCTACCATCAATGCCAAAGAGGGAGATTATTGAAAACAATCATGCAATTGTATGTTGTATTTGATGTTACACAAAATATCAAGCCTTTACTGAGCAATCAGTGATAACCAAGTGCACTTGGGCATCGAAGACAATTTCCTATATATTTAGAGCATTCAGTATTAACCAAGTTTAGAGACAACTTTGACTGAGCTCAGTTGGTTAATCAAGTAGATCCAATATCAACTGAGTTCACTTGGTTACCGAAGAAAAGTTAGCACGAAGTCAGTATTAACGAAGTTGAGTTGGTTAATATTAAAACTCATGTTCTAACTGAGTTGGGTTAGATAACAAAGAGATTCTTAGTGTTGACTAAGTACTTAGTTCTATATTAGTTGAGTATTAGTATATTAAGTTTGATAAATTTATTGGTTAATACAAGCTAAGTTAAGGGTTAATATTTGATTGATTAAAAGAGTATTCAAGCTGACTTGACAAGGTGAATAATATATAGATAAGGTCAAGTTGAGGTTTGAAATGTGTATTTTTGAAGAAGATGAATAAGGAAGAAAACTTGGAAGGATATTTGTAAAAGGATAGAGTATCCGAGTTGATTAAGCTACAAAGAACATTTTGATCAAGCAGGATCAAGTAATCAAGCTAGAATTGAGATCTAAATCAACAAAGACAGTTGCAACAACAATCAGATGAAGTCATTGTTACTCTCTACTAATTGGAGCAGTGAATCAAATCTCTTAATAGAATTAGCCTAAAAACTATTTGGAAAATCCTCTAACAAGGTGGCTTTTCTAGATTGAAGTGTCTAAAGACCTCTAACAAGGCCACTCCTAACAGGGTGAATTAAATCCTTTAATAGGATCACACCTAATCATGTGTTTTGTAACCTTTAATAGGGTTGGCTTCTAATAGGGCTCACTTCAGAAGAGTGAAAAATAGTAACTAGTTGCAATTGGTGGTTTTCCCAAATTGACTTTCCACTTTAAATCTTGGTGTCTCTTATGTTCATGTTATTTCCTTTATGTTTCTTGATGAAGTGATGACGGGCCACACCACCCGTACCAACTCACAACAAAAAAAAAAAGCAACAAGATGGAGATAGAGAGATGACAAAATTGCTTCATAAAGCATCCATTAATACTTGAACTTCCTTACAAGAGATTACATTAGAAGAGTTTCACTACAAGAGCTTACACTTGAAAAGCTTCTATTTCTCCAACTTGATTACAAATGATAATAAGCCTTGCTTAAATAGGCACTTCTAACCCAAGACATTACAAACACAAGCAATGTGGGATAAAAGGTAAATACAACTACCTTTAAATAAATATTAAATTCTCACCCAAATACAACTAAGCATCCAACAAATATTAAATGCATGATTTAAGGAACTTTCCAAAAACTTCTAAATTGCCACCTACACACCTCGATTAATGGAATAACAACTATTTTAATTATTTTTCTATTTATGCCACCCATGCACCTCGAAAATAGAAATTTCTCTTTTCTCCTTTTTCCCTTATTTTATTTTTTATTATTTTTCCTTTTATTTTCATCACTTTCTCTCTCCTCCGCAAAATTTTTTTTTTTTTCATTTTTTTTTCTCTTTCTTTTTTAAATTTTTTTTTTTTTTCCCATGCAAGATGCTCCTGCATCAGACTCCCTTGGTAGATAGAAAAGTGTGTCCCATACTTTGATGCCAAAAGAAAGATATACAACCATCTTCATCTTCACCACAAGCTTCCACCTCAATAGGGACAAGAAAACCAACATGCAAATCTTCCACATTTTTTTTTTGCTGATGCATGATGCTCCTGCATCCGACTCCCATGGTAGGAAAAAATTTGTGAATATGGATTCACAAAATGAAGTAGACACTGTTGATAGATTTTTTTCCTCTTCCTCCAACACATAGCTGGAACAAGTATCTGATGTTGAAATTTCTCCTTTGCAATGAACTCTATCCAAGTATAAATCTCATCCTCATCCAATCTTGTTGAATTAATCACACCTGTAATAAATCCAACAACACCATACCAATCTTCCTTTGCATACCATACATCACAAACAAGATCCTCATGCAAACCATCATTAATATCTTTTAAACTCATATCAAAGACAACATTCCATGATTCATAAGAATTTACCTCATTGACATCTTCATCTTTGCTTGCCTCTTTTATGTCGTCAAAAATGCATGTAACTACTCCACTTGCTTGATCTCCAATGAAGGCACTATACTTTTCCTCCATTGCTACAATCTTCAAATCATCTTGATCAATTTCAGGTTCATAAATCTTGTCATCTTGATGCTCTTCTTCTTCTCTTTCATCTTCTTCAACTTTAGGTTCGCAAATGATTTCCTCTGCATCCTCTTGCTCTTCCACTCGATCATCTTTGTTTTCCACATTTGCATAATCCTCAACATCTCTTTTCTGGTGACATGCTCTTCTTTTCTGTAACTCAGCTTCTAATTCATTCACTTGCTTCTACAAATCAACTAGCAATGATTGTTGATTTCTTGCTCTAAATTTCTCAAGTCGAGGAATCCTTAGAATCCATCCAATCACAAAAGTCATCTTCTTCCTTCTCTTCTCCATAATCAAGTCTTTAGAAGACAAATCTCATCCAAAACAAGAACCTTGTGCAAACTGCCTCACAGTCGGCACTCTATCTACACAATCAAGAACTTCTTCACAAAATTCTCCCAACTCAAGGTCCTAGTGCAAATTGCCTCACATTCGGCGATCTGTCCACACGCTCAAGAACTCCTGCTCTGATACCACTGATGAAGGGCCAACACCACCCTTACAAACTCACAACCAAGATCACAAAAATATAGAGACAAGAGATGACAAAATGCTTCATAAAGCATCCATTAATACTTGAAATTCATTACAATATCCTCCAAATGAAAGGACTCCAAATTCTTAAATATAAGAGATATTTGCTTACTAAGAGCTTCTACTTCCCCAAAATTCTACTTGAAGAGCTTCTATTTCTGAACTTCCATTAGAAGATCTTCCATTTTTTGAACTTTCTTCTCGAACTTCCTTACAAGAAATTACATTAGAAGAGCTTCACTACAAGAGCTTACACTTGAAAAGCTTCTATTTCTCCAACTTGATTACAAATGATAATAAGCCTTGCTTAAATAACAACTATTTTTATTATTTTTCTATTTATGCCACCCATGCACCTCGATAATAGAAATTCCTCTTTTCTCCTTTTTCCCTTATTTTATTTTTTATTATTTTTCCTTCTATTTTCGTCACTTTCTCTCTCCTCCACAATTTTTTTTTCCTCTTTCTTTTTAAATTTTTTTTTTTTTTTTTTTCCCATGCAAGATGCTCCTGCATCAGACTCCCTTGGTAGATAGAAAAGTGCATCATGAAGGGTGCTTCCCTTAATACCATGTACACATAATAGAAAGAAAGAAACAACAACAAATGTGAGAACAAAATATGGACTTCTTATTTACACTGCAAATGCAAAATTACATAATTTACAAGCACAATATGCTAACCCACATGGATGCCTTCATTAAAGTAATCTACAAGACTAAATTGTGAACTACAACGTAGAGTTGTTATAGACAATGTTCGAGCCTTTCTTAAATAAGAAATTTTATGTTGCTCGGGAAGGTTCTAGACATTGAAACTTAATACCTAGGGTCAACAAACCCTAACAATACATATAGAGTCGACTAAATATGTCTTTGACAATTCTTTTAAAAATTTTGAGTAGCCCAACTTCGGAAGGCCATAACTCTCAAACTGTTGCTTCAATTAGCTATTATAACCACTTTTTGGAAATGCTAGCTCTTGATCTACAAGGTCAAAGTGGTACAAGCACCCTTCTATTGAGTTTTCAGACCTCATCCATGCACTCTAAGGCCTCTAATGGTGAGCTAGAAGATTTTTCTACAATTTTTTCCATCAAAAATCTACAATATCTTCTTTGCTACTTAAGTTGGAGCAATAAGATTTTTATGGCAGGCTTATAACTCTAAAATGAACCTTCCTGTAGAAAATAAGAACATATGGAGCTCATATGAAAAACTTACTAAAATAGCAAGTTCCCAAAAATAACATCCCCTTGTCTATTAGTCTTGATTAAAATAGAAAAGACTAAAAAGAAAATATTTTTGGATGATGCAAGATTGCTATTACACATAGGATGCTCCTGCATCAAACACTTGAGGTAATTTGAGAAGTGACTCTGTCACATCTCAAGTGTTTAGAAGAAAACCAAGACAATTAACCTCCTCCCTTGCTAGCCATGATGAATCCTCTACTGGCCTCCCTTTCCATTTGACCAATTATTCCTCATTAATTTTGTTACTTGTACTTTTCCAACATGACTATCTAGTATCTCCTCAATCTCCTTTGTAGTCGAACTAACTACTGGAATACTCCATTGCGCTTCTATAACTTCAACTCCATCACCTCCTTCGTAATACTTTTTCAAATGTAAAATATTAAATACTAGTGAAATATTCAATTCAACAGGCAACTCTAGTTCATAGGAATTTTCAAAATCATGCCTTCTCATAATCATGCACAGTCCAAACTTCATTATCTTCAACTTATTATATGTACCCACTAGAAAACACTCATTTCTAAAATGAACCATGGCTTCATATCTAATCTAAAATTCCTTATACCTCCTTTTCACATCTACCCTAGCCTTGTATTGTGTATTCATCTTTATGATGTGCTTCCTCACCTCCTCATGGATGCTCTTCAAATATTTAGAAAATTCTTTTGCTTTAGCACTACTTATCTCTCCTTTATCCAACTACTACAATTTAGAAGCATTTCTAGGACTACTCCCATATACAATTTGGAATGGTGACTTACTAGTACTCCTATTTTTATAATTATTATATGTGAATTTCGCCTATGGTAAAATCATATCCCATCCTTTTGGCTTGTCTCCAACCAAACATCTCAATAAATTGCCCAAACTCTTATTCACCAATTCTATTTGTTCATCAGTCTATGGACGATGCAATGAACTGAACTTCATCTCCATCTTTAATTTCTTCCACAATGTACACCAGAAATACCCAACAAATTTGGTATCTTGATATGAAACTATATTCTCTGGAAAACCATGTAGTCTCATGAGTTCTCTCAAAAATAACTCTGCCACATGAACAACATCACCAATCTTCTTGCAAGGAATAAAATGTGTCATCTTTGAAAACCTGTTAACCACCACAAAAATAGAATCATGTCCATGCTATGTTTTCGGTAATCCAAGAACAAAATCCATGCTCACATTCTCCCATGGCTTGTCTGGTATAGGTAATGGTTGATACAACCCTATATTCTGCTTCACTCCTTTCATCATTTGACATACTCTGTAACTTTGTACAAAATTATTCACATCTTGCTACAACTGTGGTCAATAATAATTTTTAGAAACCAAAACAATGGTCTTATCTCTTCCAAAATGTCTAGCCAATCCTTTACTATGCTTCTCCTTAATCAGATTCTCTCTCATTGAACTTCTGGGAATACACAACTAGATTCCTTTGAACAACATATTATCCTGGATCATAAAATCAAACCACTTTGTCCTATCAAGTGTAACACATTCTGTACAAGCCTTCTATGCTTCACCAAAATTAGGATCATCAAGATACAAAGTACTGAGTTCCTTGAACCCAACCACCTCTATCTCCATTTTTGTCAGCAAAAGTTGTCTTCTGCTACGAGCATCTACAACGTTGTTAGACTTTCCACTCTTGTGTTTCAAAATAAATACATAAATCTACAAAAAAACTCAATCCACTTCAAATGCCTTTGGTTTAATTTTCCTTGATTATTCAAATATTGAAAATCTTGATGATCAATATACAAAAAAACTCCTTAGAAAGAAGATAGTGTCTCCACTTCTTCAATGCTTAAAATATAGCATAAAATTCCTCTATCACACTTCTTGGAGTATGTCATTCAAGAATAGCCTTCACTTTCTCTAGATCCATTTTTATTTTCTTTCCTCAACTTATCAAACACCTTGTGAATATGGATCAAATGCTCCTCCAATGTCTTACTAAAGATCAAATTATCATCTAGGTAAACAATGACAAACTTACTCAGAAACTATTTTAGTACCTCATTCATGAGCCTCATGAAAGTGCTTGGTACATTGGTTAGCCTAGAAGGCATGACTAACCACTTGTAAAGTCCTTATTTTATCTTTAAATTAGTCTTCCACTCATCACCTACTTGATATGAATCTGATGGTACCCACTCTTCATATCTATCTTTGTGAAATACTTAGCTCCACTCAAATAATCCATAATATCATCCATCCTTGGCAATGAAAATATATACTTGATTGTGATCTTGTTGATAGCATGAGAATCTAGGCACATCCTCCATTCTTCATTCTTCTTTGGTGCTAATATGGCTAGTACAACACATTGACTCAAACTTTCTCAAATCAACCCCTTCTACAATAACTCTTGAACTTGTCTATTCAACTCTTCACTTTCTATTGGTGTCATTTTATGTACTACATTGTTTGGAAAACTGGCTCCTGGAACCAAATCCATCTAGTGACTAATCTCCCTCATTGGGGGCAATCCATTAGGAACATTATCAGATCCAATGTCAGAAAACTCTCCCAACATATCTGCACCTTCTATAGGTACTTCCTCTACTTCTTCTTTACTATCTCTTGGAATTAAAGTGAAACATATATGCTCACACTTGATACCTTTGAGAAACTCTTTCCCATCAACAAAACATATTCTGGTAGCACCTACATACCTTTTCTTCTTTCTCCTTCAAGGGCTTCAACTTATGTTTCACTCCATCCTTTGTTCGAGTGTAGGCATTTGCTCACCCATCGTGTACATCATGCTTGTCAAACTACCACAACCTATCCAACAACATATGACATATGTCCATAGGTATGATATTATAAAGTCCCTCATCCTGGTAGCTTCTAATCTTGAACTTCATTGAGCATTTCTCATTGACCATGACCTTGTGATCATCTTAGACCGAAGCAATACAATATGGACATGGGTGTTTTTGTCTCTTCAGCTTTAGCTTTGTGACCCTGATTTTTGACACCATATTATCAATACTTCCACCATTAATGATCACATCAAAACACTTAGTTTTACATCTGCACCTTGTGCAAAAAAAGCTCCTTCTTTGATCAGGTTCATTCTCACCACACAGTAGGGCTCTTTTGTTAACTATGACTTCTCCTCTCTCAGCATCTTCAAAATGTGATGATCTAGCATCTTCATCAACATGTGCAACTCTAACCTGGCCTTCTATTCTTTGTTCTATCCCTCCTTGGTGCTAGAACCATTCAAAAATTGTATGCCCTTCTTCACCACAGTGAAAAGATTTCCCATAGAAGCATCCTCTTCCAGATCCTTGTCCTCTACCTCTTCCTCTCTAATATGTATTATTTTGATCATGGAAATGATTGGAATTATTTATCCACTAGTTCTAACTGCTACTTCCAACCTCATCCTTGTTCTTTTAATCATCATTATGGCCTCCATAATATTGTCCGCTAGATCTTCCACTGTGAACTCTTCCACTATTCTTGTTGTCAAACTTTTTTCTTAGTTTCTCCTCAACTCTTAGGGAAAACTAGTATGCATCCTCAATACTATTCATTTGAACCAAACTCAACTCATCCTAAATACTTGGCCTCAACCCATTAAGATAATGGGCCACTTTCTCTTTATCAACTTCTACATGGCCAATTCTAATGAGAACTTGGTAGAATGTTTCAGTATACTCTTGAACAAATTTTCCTACTTGATTCAACCCTTGAATCTTCTTCAACAGATCAAGCTCATAATCCACATGAATGAATTGCCACTTTAGTTTAGCTATTATCTAGTCCCATATGGTGATTTTGTCCTTTCCCTTTCTATTTTGCTCCAACTGAACCTCTTGCTACCAGATCTTTACATGTCCCTTCAGTTTCACCTTCACAAACTTGACCCTATCAAGATCATCAATATCTTCATACTCAATGTACTCCTCTAGTACATTGATCCAATCAATTAGCTCCTTTGGGTTAAGATTTCTCAAAAATATGGGAACTTCAAACTTAGGTCTTTTTCCAATCTTGGAGATGGCCCTAAAAAGCCTCTCTTCCTTTGGGTTTAGAACTGCCTCCAGTTTGAAATTTTCTTCTTCTTCTTCCTCATCCTCACTTTCATTTCTTATGGCAAGATTTATTCCTCTATCTATTTGTTTTTCTAATGCTTGTATTATATTTGGACAACTCTTAAACCCTCAGGTGTAACACCTATAGCTCTTTTGCTATGCTCTCTTTATGGAGGCATTTTTGTGCTTCCATTGAAACCCTAGTGCAAACTACCTCACAATCAGTGATCTATCTAAATGCTCAACCCAAACCATGGTTATGGTATGAACTGCCTTACAGTTAGTGATTTTTCTACACACTCAAGAACTCTAGCTTTAATACCACTTGATGATGGGTGCTCCCCTTAACACCATAAACACATAACATAAATAGAGAAACAATAGAAAATGTGAGAATAAAATTTGTACTTATTTGTGCCGCAAATGTGGAATTACAAAATTCACAAGTACAATATGCTAACCCACATGGGTGCCTTCATTATAGTAATATGCAAGACTAAACTACGAACTACAATCTAGAGTTGTTCTAGAAAATGTTTAGGCCTTTCTTAAATAGGCATTTTTATGCCACCTAGGAAGGTTCTAGACATTAAAACTTAATACCTAGGGCCGACATACCCTAACAATACATATAGAGTCGGCCAAAAATATCTTTGACAATTATTTTAGAAATTTTGGGTAGCCCAATTTTGGAAGGCCATAACTCTCGAATTGTTGCTATGATTGGCCATTATAACCACTTTTCAAAAACACTAGCTCCTGATCTACAAGCTTGGAATGGTGCAAGTGCCTTTCCATTGAGTTTTTAGACCTCATCTAGGCACTCTAAGGTCTCCAATAGTGATCAAGAAGATTTTTTTGCAAATTTTTACACCAAAAATCCACAATAACTTCTCTGATACTTAAGCTGGGGCAATGAAATTTTTATGGTAGGCTTATAACTTTAAAATGAACCTTCCTGTAGAAAATGAGAACATTACAAGCTCATATGAAAAACTTACTAAAAATAACAAGTTCTCAGATTCAACAACCCTCTTGTCTACTAGTCCTTATTAAAATAGAAAAGACTAAAAAGTAAATATTTTTGGGTGATGCAAGATTTCTCTTATACCCAGGATGCTCTTACATCATTTCTATAAGTAAGTTAATAAAGAATAATCACATTAATATCTTAATATTTCTATGCTAACCGAGAGATAGTAGTATATTTAGCTAATTGAGTTACAATAAAATATTTAGTGTTAACCAAGTTACAACAAGTTATTGGTTTTATATTGTGTTGACATCTTAAAAGGGACTTTTGGATTTATTTTTGTAGTAACTAATTGACTCCTCCCCTCTCAGTTACTCCTTTCCATTTCCAATATGTCCTATGTAATAAAGTGTAATGAAATGATATAATATGAGGTTGGTCAACCTCAAGGGTTAGGCTTAGTATCTATAACTTTCTCATGTGGTAAAAAGTGCATATATAAGAAAGGCCCATAGGCTATCTAGGACAGTTTTGGGTGATAGTTGTAGCTCTATCTTGTAAATTGTTGTAAGAAATATGCCACATGTGGGTTTACATATTGCAATTTTCTAATTCTATATTTGGGGCAATAATAAGAAGCCCATATTTTGTTTTCTCAATTTGTGTTTTTTCTCTATTTTTTGTGTGTTGCGATATTAAGGGGAACACTCCTCATCAAGTGGTATTAGATTGAGAGTTCTTGAGTCTGTAAATAGATCACCAACTGGGTGACATTTTGAACCAGGACTATAATTTGGGTAGTGTGTGGATAGATCATTGATTGTGAGGTAGTTTGCACCAAGGTTTTAGTAGAAGTACGAAAATACCTCCACAAAGAGAGCATGGTAGATGAGCCATAGGTTAATAAGTAGGAGATGTTTTCCACAAAAAGTCAAATTGTGATATTGCTATTAGGATTTAACTAATTAGTTTTTGAGTCAAACTCATTGACCCATATACCATGAGTAGTGATTCACACATAATTCCATCTCTCATGAGAATAAATAGAACACTTAGCACTCATTAGATCTAGGTGATGCTCACAGAGGTAAAGCATTAAGACTTCTTAGGAGGTCACCCATCCTAGTCCTACTCCAGCTCAAGTGCGCTTAACTACAGAGTTCCCTCCATGGTTAAACCCACTCTGATTGCAACCCCATTTGTAAAACCTTCACAAATCATTATGCCATATGAACCATTCATTAGAAAGCCCCTTAATCTCATCAATTAATAAGTAGGAGATATTTTCCATAACAAGTCAAATTATGATATTGTTATTAGGATTTAACTGTGTAGTTTTTGAGTCAAACTCATTGACCCATATATCATGACTAGTGATTCACACATGAATCCATCTCTCATGATAATAAATGGAACACTTAGCACTCATTGAATCTAGGTGATGCTCACAGAGGTGAAGTATTAGGACTTCTCAGGAGGTCACCCATCCCAGTCCTACTCCAACTTGAGTGTGCTTAACTAAGGAGTTCCCTCCATGGTAAAACCCAATCTGCTTACAACTCCATTTGCAAAACCTTCACCAAGTGTTGTGCTTTATGAACCATTCATTAGAAAACCCCTTAATCTCATAAATTAATAAGTAGGAGATATTTTTGATAGCAAGTCAATTAATGAAGGTTTTATAAATAGGGTTACAAGAAGAGTAGGTTTAACCATGGAGGGAACACTATAGTTAAGTATGCTCAAGCTAGAGTAGGAATGGGATGGGTCACCTCTTGAGAAGTCTTGGTGCTTCACCTCTATGAGCATCACATAGATCCAATGAGTGCTAAGTGTTCCATTTAATCTCACGAGAGATGGATTCATGTGTGAATCACTATTCATGATATATGGGTCAATAATTTTGACTCAAGAACTACATAGTTAAATCTTGTGAGCCATAGGTGTTATACATGAGGGTTTTAGTGAACTCCATAGAAAAATGAAAGCATTGAATGATAAAATGCGTATAGGAATAAATCTTGTTGTAAGAGATGAAAGTGAGGATGAAGGAGAAGAAGAAGAAAATGTAGAAGAGGAAACTCTAAACCCAAAAGAAGAGAGACCTTTTAGGGCCATCTCCAAGATTGGAAAAAACCTAAGTTTGGGGTTCCCACATTTTTGGGAAATCTTAACCCAGAGGAGTTGATTGATTGGATCAATGGATTGTGATAATACTTTGAGTATGAAGATATTTAGGATCCTGATAGAGTCAAGTTTGTGAAGGAAAAATTGAAGGGTTATGCAAAGATCTAGTGGCATGAGATTCAATTGGAGAGAAATAGAAGAGGGAAGGACAAAATCACAATATGGGACTGGATGATAGCTAAATTGAAATGAAAATTCATTCCCATGGATTATGAGCTTGATCTACTGATGAAAATACAAGGGTTAAAGCAAGAAAGAAGATTTTTTCAAGAGTATACCAAAGAATTTTATTGAGTTCTCATTAGAACTGGTCATGTAGAAGCTAATAAGGAGAACATTTTTAGTTGTCTTAATGGGTTGAGGCCAAGCATATAGGAGGAGCTAAGTCTAGTTTGAATGACCAATATTGGAGGCATACCAATTCTATCTAAGAGTTGAGGAAAAGCTAAAAAAGAAGTTTGATAAAAAAATAATGGAAAAGGTTGTGGTGGAAGATCTAGTGGATGATCTTAAGGAGGCCAAAATGATGATCAAAAGAAGGATGAGGCTAGTAGTAGAAACAAAAATTAGAGAGAAAACAATAATTACCATGTTTAGAATAATATAGATTAGAGAGGAAGAGGAAGAGGGAAAGGATCTGGTAGAGGAGGTTTTCATAGAACCTATTTTCACTATGAAGAAGAAGGGCATAGGGAATTGGAGTGTTCTTAGCACCAAGGAAGGACTAATAGAAGAACTTCAAGCTAGGCCAAAGTTACACATGTTGATGAAGATGAAAAATCATCAAATTTTGAAGATGTTGAAAGAGGAGAAGTCCTAATTAACAAAAAAGTCTTGCTGAGTGGTGAGAATGAACTTGATCAAAGGAGGAGCTTATTTTGCACCAGATGTAAATGTGAAGATAAGTGTTTTGATGTGATCATTGATGGTATAAACACTAAAACTCTAGTGTCCAAAAAGATGGTCACAAAGTTAAATCTCAAGTAGAAAAACCCACATCCATACCATATTACCTGGGTATAGGATGAACACAAGGTCATGGTCAATGAGTAGTGCCTGGTGAAGTTCAAGATTGGAAGCTATAAGAATGAGGTACATTGTGATATTATACCAATGAAAAAATGTCATATGTTTTTGGGTAGGCCATGGAAATTCGACAAGCCTATTGTACATGAAGGGAATGCAAATACATAAATTCTGACAAAGGATGGAGTGACCATTGAAGGAGAAAGAAGAAAAGGTATGTATTGCTGTTAGAATATGTTTTGTTGATTGAAAATAGTTTTTGAAGGGTATGAGGTGTGA
Source organism: Cupressus sempervirens (assembly GCA_028749045.1). Taxonomy (NCBI): domain Eukaryota; kingdom Viridiplantae; phylum Streptophyta; class Pinopsida; order Cupressales; family Cupressaceae; genus Cupressus; species Cupressus sempervirens. The sequence continues at coordinate 445,830,572 of CM053785.1, read as the reverse complement.
GCATATGTGGTTTTTAGTAATTCCAAAAGATGGTAAAGAAGAAGTAGAGAAGGTACTTTTAGAAGTTACAAATTGGAGGTAACTAACAAGTTGTAAGGAGTCATGACTGTGAAGTCACTTGATCCTGACCTTGAGGATAGAGCCAAAGTTGTGATTCAAGAATTTAATGCTGAATTCACAAGTTTTCCAGCGGTTACAATAGCTCAAGCTCAAGCTCAAGCCAAGCATGATGTGTAGATGTTTGACATTGTCAATCAGAACATCAAAAATGACTTATTGACTCTTGATACATGCATCAAGACATTAAGGAAATTGAGCTTGAATAAAAAGCTCTCTATATAAAGTGTGTGATATCTTTTATCTTGAAAAAATACATTGATAATGAGCTTAAAATAAAATGCACAGAGGTGGAAGCATTGGCTAATCACTTAAGTCAACTTGGTGTGCAGATTGAAGTAGTTGAAGCATAGGTTAGTAAGACTTACATGATGAGATAAGTCTACTGGAAGATAGGAAAACAAGTATAACAAAGAGGTTCTCACTTCTAAGAGAACACCTATCCATGAAGTTAAGCACCATTGAGTGTCAATTGGAGGAATGTTTGTTAGTCAAGACATCTTTTGACAATTTTGTATACTTAGATTTGAATGTAGAGGAGATAGCATCCTATGGATTGTGCGCTCTTCTCAACATTTCAAAAGCAGTCAAGGAATCATGGGAGAAGAATATGAAGAGTCTTGTAGTTAGTTTTGGTGATTGTACTTCTCGCTTGTCAGCCTAGGAAGAGGTAATGGAACACAATTTTGACATGTAAATAAGTTTTGACACCTTTGTCATTGATGTCAAAGGGGGAGAAGAAAGAAAATTGTATAAAATGACAACATGTATAGAAGTAGTTATATATTATGGGGGAGAAATGTTTCTTAGAATTATATTATATTAGGAGATATAAGGAAGATAACTATAAGTGTAATGATGCACATAATTTTTATAGTTTTGAAATTTTGAAGACCATTTTTGAAAAGTTATTTTGTATAACATTTTGGGACTTAGCCAATTTTCCCATATGTTGCCATCAATGCTAGAGGGGGAGATTTTTGGAAATATGGCTAGGTAGAATGAATTAGGGTTTTCATTTATGGAAACATATATATCAAGATGAGATGAAAAAATATACTATTGAAGATTTTATAGTCAGAGACATAAAATTGTCTAAGTGTTAGACAATTTCTCTAGCAGTACAAACATAGTTTTAGGTATTATGAAGGCTACAAAGATATTTGGCACATGAGAAGCTAAGGATAGGTATGATAGAGTGTTATGTTGGCATACCTAAGTGAAGATAGTACAAACAAAGTTATAGGTCAAATAGTAGTGAAGACAGTATGCACAACATAACAAAGCACATCAGAATAGAGGATTAAAGTGCTAAGGAATTATTTTAGTTATGAAATAATTACTTAATAATTACTTATTTATGTAGGGACTACATCCTATATGTTTACCCTAAGTTGGTATAATGTGTGATTGCATCAATCCGACTACATAAGGGTTTTTGTGAAAGAAAAGAGTATAAGTAAATAATAATTTGTGCGAAGTATGAGATTTGTGTTAGATGTGATAATATGTGAATGCAAAGTTTATGATGAATATGTGAACAATGTATATGACATGCAAACTTGTATGAGAGATCTATGATGCGAATTATGATGTCAAATTAGAGCTATGCCAAGTACATAAGTCAACAATAAAGAGGTTTTTGTATCTATCTCATTTTGTATAAAGACTATACTATATAATTGCATGTTAGGGTAGTGGGTTCTTCTGGAATATAGCTGTAACTATAATACAAACTCCTAATAGGGTTGAAGCAACTCCTAGCAGTGTTGAGGATTTTAACAGGGCTTAGTCCTGTAACAAGGACTGAGACACTATATGTAATTCATTGACTCCTAACAGGGTCAATATCCTTAACACGATTATTTTTTTTAGTGGATCATTTTGTGGGTGCCATCCCCACTAGGAATTTCCCTTGGCCAAGGTTTCCCTAGTTAAAAAATATAGTGTTATGAGTACACTTTGTGTATGGTTTTATTTACTATTCAAAAATATTGGTTTACTTTCTTATGTATGTTGCAAAGTAATTAATAATATCCAACTATGGGCAAAAGTTTGTAGAATATTGATTCACCCCCCTCTTAGTATTATCTATTTCTAATAGAAGGAAAAGATTAACATGTGTGAGATAGTGAAGCAGAATTTGCTTGATAACATTGATAGACTAAAGAAAACCAAGAATTTTGTGTTTAGATTTGAATCTCTATTGATAGAATTCTTCTTCGAAGTGGTTATACAGTTCTCTAGTATGCTAGATTAGGAATGGGATAGTGACAAGTGCACAGTGAGTTTGATAACTCACCATTACAAGAAGCAATATGAGGAGAGGATAAAAAAGGACATCTCAAGAATGATAAAGAGTTTTCAATCAGTGATGAAACAAATATTTAGAATTCCACCTACTCTAGTAGAGAAATACAAGAATGACATATGTTTCATGGTTGAAACAAATGTTACATGTATGGAAGTAGTGGAACCTAGAGTGAAATTCATAGACCCAATGGGTTACAAGATGAATGAAGAACTGATTGAAGATTATGAAAATATAATATTGGTGTTAGAAAGAGATATGCAATGTCCTAGATGGGGGACATATGAAGAAAAAGTTAAGGAAGTTTATAGTGAACATCAGGGAAAGGACATCAAGAATAAAATTGAAAAGAAAATTGATGCAATCCTAAAGGAAACACATATGACTAGTGAATAATACAAAGAGGAAATGGGCATAGCTATAGAGATGAGGGAAAGTGGATAGACCAAGGTCTTGGTAGCTCTACTATTGGTAGTAGCAGGAGTAGCAAAAGGAGTGATAGTCCTAGGACCATCCACTCAAATACCAAGTGCACTATATGTTAAAGTACCTCAAGTACAACCTAGTATTGTACAACCTATACATAAGGAGAAAGATGAAGATGATTTAAGGATATTAGGCAAACAATTAGTTACTCCTCACAACATAAGAAAGTCAAAAATACTTACAAAAGTAAAACAAGAAGCAACATATCCATCAAAAAAAAGAACAAAGAAGTTGTCAAGCGGATTAGGCAAGAGGAGAAAAACATTGTAGATGATAGAATTTGATGAGTCAGAGGCTATATCTATTGAAAAAATTGAGGGAGAGGAAAATAAATCTTCGAGTAAGAAGCCTTGGAAACCAAAAGTGGAGAATCTAAATATTTAAATCATTAAAAATAAATTTTTTGTACAGTTAAATATGTTTTGCCATTTGTATAGTAAAATGGATAGAATATAGTTAGAGAATATTGTAATTAGAAATTTGATGATATTGAGAAGGATATACTACAATAATTGTATAATAGGTTGATAATTAGAAAAATTAGAGTAGTGAATAAAGACAGAGGAATCAGAGAGAATCAAATAAGAAAACTTTGTGAGATTAATACTGATAATAATATATTGAGAGTAATGAAGGGTATTGAACCCTTATAATGAAACAAAAGAAGAACAATTCTATTAATGGGTGGTAACTATGAAGAGGTGAATAAAGAAACCAAATTGGCAATTATTAAATTTATGACCTCTACAACTATTGCTGATTCAAGAAAGGATTTAGGAGGAGAAATCCCTATGATAGAGGAAAAGAGTGTACTAGAAGAATTTGTAGTAGCAGATACACTAGTTGAAGAGTCAACAAAGGATAGTGTGATGATAGAATCAACACCAAAGATAATGATTGGTATATATACCATGCAAGTGGACAATATACATATAGCAATTGATAATAAGGAAGATCCTTTTAAGGATTATGGCACAAATATTGTTGAAAATTTGGTCGACTACACCAGATTTGATATTAGAGAAGAAGGGGACGAGGTAAAGAAGAAGAAAGAAAAATATGAGGAAGAGAAAAGGAGAAAAGAAGAAGGAGATAGAAAGGAAGAAGAAGAAAAGAAAAAGGAATAAGAAAGGAAGAGAAAGGAGGATGAGGAGCATAAGGAGAAAGAAGAAGAGGAAAAGAAGTAGAAGGAAGAAGAAGAGAGAAATAAGAAGGAAGAAGAAGAGAAGAAAATGAAGAATGAAGAAGAGAAGAAGAAGAAGAAAAAGAAGAAGGAAGAAGAAGAGGAGAAAAAAAAGAAGAAGAAAAGAGAAGAAAGGAAGAGGAAGAGAGGAAAATAAAAGGAGAGGAGAAGAAGAAAAATAAGGAAGAAGAAAATAAGGTAAGTGTATGTAGCTCATCTAGGACACTTCTGACTCTTACATTCCTTACATGATTAGATGATGATGATTAGACTAAGATGATCACATCTTTGAAAAAAATAATTGATAAAAATAAAAAGATAACAAGCCTACAAATATGTCTAATGGATTTGACAGAGAAAATGCAAGGCACCCTAATTTTATAGTTCACAAACCCTAATCCAAAGTATAGGGAAAAGGAAATGATTCAAGGTTGTGATAATGAATTCACTAGTCTATCTAATGTAGCAACAACTCAAGCTCAAATAAGGTATGATGCTCAAATGTTTGATGCTCTATGTCAAAACATTAGGAATAATTTAAGAACTCTTAATGTATGCATCAAGAAGATGAGAAGGTTTGAACAAGAAGGAAAGGCATTATATGCAAAACATGCAATGTCATTCAAATTTACCAAGGAAAATGAAGAGGGGTTGAAGAGGAAGCATGATGAGCTACATGCACTAGTAGATCAACTTTAGCAACCGGGTATGAAGATTGAAGATATTGAGGCACAAATTAGAAAGAATTATGATGAGATAAGTCTAATAGAGATGAAAAAAGAAAAGGATAGCCAAGAGGTTCTCACTTTTAAGAGAACATTTATCTCTAAAGATAAAAACTCTGGAGAGATAGATTTAACTATACAGATTTACCAGTTGTGGTAGTATACAGGTAAAACAAAGCATAACAGTAAATGGGTAATAATGAGTTAAGGAATTATTTTATTTAAAAAATAATTATTGATTAATTAGGGATGACATCCTAGATGTTAACCCTAAGAGAGGAATAATTCATTTTGCATTGATTAATTAGGGATGACATCATGGTCTTGACATTTTTAGTTTCATATGTTTCAAATGGCTCAACTTCTTTGTCTATTGGTCCATCCATCAATGTTGTGATTGTTGTAACTACTTCATCAATGTTGATTTCATAACCTAATGGCTTCAACCATGTGATTCTAGGTATGAGTTCTTGGGTGTAGGTCTAATCTATATCTACTAGAAAATATATACTTTCATAATAGTTGTCAACCAAAGACTTAGGGATCCTAAACATTTCCTTTGTTTTATGCTTAAATTCATCAAAGTATCCATCCATAAAAGTCTCAAAATCATCTCCCAACTAATTAATAAATTCATTGATTTATTTGGTGACTGACTTCTTCTTTCTCCAAGTTACATTTCCTTTTGTAGGGAAAAAATTTTGTACATAAAAGAATATTTAAACCAACAAAGAAACAAACTTACACATGGTATTCTTGGCCTTCCTTATACTCTTCAGATTTTTCTCCAACTATTGCAATTGATTCTCAACTAGGTCATATGAATGACTTTTCTTTGAAATTTTCCAAGCAACATCAACCACAACACATGGAATGCTTTCTAGTCTGCTAGACTAATAGAATTTGTGAGTTATTACCATCATAGAAAGTTTATCTTGTCATCCTAAATAGTGGAAATTGTCATTCCACATTTGTTCCACACTACTAGTGTATTGGCCTCTATTACATATTTTCTTTAATATCTAATGGTTTTCACTTTGTTAGTTGTAGGATAGCCACTCACTTGATGTATAATCTACTTTTTGATTTCTATTGTTCCACCCTCAAGCCATAGCCTCATTTCATGTACATGAATTAGTATAATATTGATCCATTTGACCTTAAAATTTTAAAGAAATCTATGGTATAGGTTAGTCCGATCTTGGCAATATACTTGTGTTCTTTATCTTTTTGTCAATTCATAACTTATCTGAGGATATGCCTTGAAATTTGGTGGTTTCACTGATTCATTATGAATGAATTGCATATTGATAACCTTTAATGCCTCTCCCTTATTGATTGCTGAACTTGATGTCATTTGTATGATTGGGGTTTCAAATTCAACTCTACTTAGCTCGGTGATAACATATCTTCCAATCACTACAATTATTGATAACACATTGTAGAATGTTCATACAAATCACTTAACCCAAATCTCAAAACACTCTATCTTTTCTCTTCTCTAGAATCTTAAATGCAAGGTGTTTCAAATTATCAACAAAATTCTTAATATGGGTCAAAAATTCAATATTTGGGTCTCATAAATGCTTCATACATATAATGGGTGTCTAACAACTATCTTGGCTTTCACTATGAAACTCAAAATACACACTTCACACTTCCTTTAACTCATCTAGTACTGCAATTTGTTCTATAATAGTGATCACACTTGATTTCTTAACACTTTCATCCTTCAATACTAACACTCAAACATCTTTAGCTCATCATCTTAGTCTCCACACATTACTCAGTTCAAACTTCAATTTTGTCCTTATGCATCTAACATTATGTAGATTTAGACTTTTATTAGTTTGAGGTGGGGAAATCACCTAATCCATTGGATTGGGTGATCAAAACTTCACCATTTGCACTTCTTTCTCCTTCAATATTCTTTTTCTAGGTTTGATTCATCTAGGTTCTCACTTCTTCAACATTGGCCTTTGTCTTTCCATTTTTTTTTCCATTATTTGTTGTTGTTGTTTCTTGGTTCATGCACTTCCTTCTTAGGTGACTAGCCTTCTAATAATTAAAACATATTGGTCCAAAATTCCTCCAATTTTTAGATCTTCCTCTATCATGTGTCCTTGCACAATTTTCTGCAATGCTTCCATATTTTCCACATAACTAAAAATTAACCCAAGTATTGTAATCCCACTTTATAGTATTTCCTTTCCTAGTCTCTTTACCTTGACCTATAGATGTCCAACAATTCTTTTCTTTTGATCTAAAAACTTGTGCCTTATGACCATACTTCTGACGTGTAGAAGAATAACCTTCAAATCCAGATGTAACTTGTGTCTTACTAGTGCTTGACTTATATTCATGTTCTTGATGTCCATGTTTTCCAAATTTGAAATAATTACAATTGAATTTAGGATTAGGATTTAACTTACCAATTTTACTCTGACAAATATTTGTTGGATGACCTAGTTTTTATAGTTATAGAATGTAGGCTTCTTGTTCTTGGCATTCCTTTGTTCCCAATACTTTTATGACTATCCTTGCTTGGTAAATGATGTGAACTCTATATAACCTACCCCAATAGTGTCATGAGGTCTTCTTTGGGCTCTTAGATATTCATCAAGTTGTCTCATAGCCTCTCCAAATCTATTCATTCTTTTCCATGATTTCTTTCTCAGCTCTCAACTCAGCATTCGGTTGATTGTTCTCAAATCTCATATTTATAATCTCTTCCACCTTCCTATCAATCTCATGATTTGCACTTACTAAGTGATTGACTAAGTCAAATTGGTTGTGAGTCATATTTTATACTTCATTAATATTTTCATCAAGACTTGTAGCTATCTACCTTTTATCTTCATTAGCCATTACCTTGTCTTTTTCATATTTTTTCTTTTGTTCAGTTGCTTCACATAGCCTTACTAATTGTATTTCATGTTCTCTTTTCAGTGCTCTTACTTCTTCATTTAGAATTTCTCTCTTTTCCAATAGATCTTCTATTGCTACATCAATTTCACTAGATCTACCTTCATCACATAGGTCTTTAATACTTTATTCTATGCATTGTGTGTCATTTTGTTTAATTACAATCTCCTTCCTTGTCTTTAGAGATTTCTTCAATTCTTCCTTTGTAGCCTTGAATTGCTCAAAAGAAAGCTGCAAATCAATATTTTGAATCTCAATAGCCTTTCCCAACTTGTAGGCTCCCGTCTCCTATATATTTGACTCTCAAGTGGTTAGTGTTGGAAGCATGAATGATGATGATATTCCTATGGGGGAGTATTGTAGAAACATTATTAGATAATTATCATGATGATATATTACATTCATGACTCTGTTTGTCATTGATGTCAACATAGTAGTTTTTTATGGTATCTGACAAAATAAAAATGGTAAAGATCAAGTTGGTATAGATAGATTGTTGAGTACTTTCAATAGTGAGGTTAAAGGAAGATTATACTACGTGTCTAGTATACATAGCTAACCTCAGAAGCATAAGACATTAAGTTTGGAAGAAGTTATGCAAGTTTTGGTGAAGATTGTTCTAAGATAGAGTTTATAGAGGCATGTTCTAGTAAAATTTTTATATCTCTTAGCAGATTTGTTATTCTGAGAAGCCAAAGTTAAAGATGTGAAGAAGACATGTTGGCGATGATGTGGCTAAGCTATCTCATCATAATGTTACATGTATTGAAAGTTATTCAAGTTACAAGGAAAAAGATTAATGTTATTGCTAAGTGTAACATTTTCTTAATGTGGTCCTATAATAATTAATTCGACATTTTCAATTATCATGTATGAATGCAAATGATGGTAAGAAACAAAAAGAGTGGAATGTGAAGATAGGCAAAGCAGAGCAGAAGTGAAGGAAACTTCATTGCTGAGGTTTTTATTGTGTGATTTCAAGTTTGATACTTGGATCCAATGTTTGTGACCTAGTCTACAAGGTCTGATAGTGATTGGTCCAATTGATAGGAAAAGAGGAAAGAAGTTAAAGTATAGTACATACAATTATTTTGCAAGGAATAGTTGAGAGATTAGTTGGACAGTGAGTTCAGTGGTCTTGCCCCAGAAGTTGTTTGGACAGTGGGTCCTTCTATCTTTTACAACTCCTAATAGGGTTGGAATCTTCTAACAAGGATTCAAAGTCTCCTAATAGGGACTCATATGTGTCAAATGTTATAATAGACTCCTAATAGGGTCCATCCTCCAATAAGAAATATTTAGATTAGTACATCATCTTGTGGGCATCATTCCCATCGGGGTTTTCCCTTTGATCAAGGATTTCCCTAATTAACATATTTGGTATATTTGTCTATGTACATCTTGTTATGGTTTCTATTTACTTTGGTTAAATAGATAAGATTGTTTAATGTTGATAAATGTTTTAATTATTGGATAACTGATTCACCCCCCCTCTTAGTTATGTTGGTGGACTCTTGTTTCTAACAATTGGTATTAGAGCATCATGTCCTTGAAGATAAAGTTTAACAACTTTGGGAAATCCATGGAAAACATGTTCAGGAAAGATAGTCTGAAGTTTGATGGAACAAATTATGATAGCTAGAAGGAAAAGATGAAGATACATCTATTGTGTATGGGTCCAAGATATCAGATCTTGACAAATCATCAAAGACAATCATTGTTGAAAGTGATTTGGAAACTTATACCAAGAAAGAGATCTTTTCATGTGCGACATGAGAGATAGAGAAGCACTATTGTCTACACTTCTTGGAATTGAATACAACTAGGTAAAATCACTAGATACTTCTCATTTGATTTGGAAAATAGTTTTGAAGATGATGAACACTATAAGAAATTGAGGCTAAAAAGTTGGATTTGTGCATTTCAAGATGCTAAAATGATGGAAGATGAATATATAAGAGCATATGTAGGAAAAATATCAAAAATTACTATAGGTATTAGATCTCAGTGAGGAACCAAAGAAGATGATGGGGAAATATGGAAGATATTGAAGTACTTAACACCACCATTTAAGTCAACAATTCAAATGATATAGTTGTTGATATATTGTACCAAATATTTCACAAAGGAGACATTGCTTGGGAGACTTGAAGTAGTTGAGAATAAGCTTAAATAATACAGAGAATTGACCAGAATAGAAGCAACTTTAATTGCCTTAAATATTAAACCTAGTTTATCAATGAGCATAAGTGCTAGAGGAGATGTTGCTAGCAGTAGCAGATTTGATGAGGATAGAAATATTGAAGGAGTATCCCTTCTGGTAAGAAGAGGAAAGGATGGTAAGAAAAATTTTAAATGTTGGACTTGCAATGAATTTGGTCATTATGCATCTAAGTGTCCTAAAAGAGAGAAAAAGTTTAAAAGAAGATTCAAAACTAGAAAAGATAGAGAGTGTATATATGCAAATGAAGAAGATGATTCTAATGAACAAGCAGTAACTGCTAGTGATGATGAAATGAGATTTGTAGCAATTAAAGAAGAAAGTCTAGAGAAAATAGCTTTGGTATCATAGGTTGAAAAGAAATCTAGTTGTATAATTGATAGTGGTTGTTCACATCATATGACTAGTGATATAAACAAGTTTGTTGACTTCAAAAGTCATGATGGAGGCATTGTCATAGTTAGAATAATGCAACATGCCATGTTAAATTTATTGAATATATAACTCTTGATGGTAAAACTAACACTAAGGATGTATATTTTGTTAATGGTTTGAAGCACAATCTTCTAAGTATTGGACAACTAGTGGATAAAGGTTATTAGTTGCAGTTCATAGAAAAAACATGCATGATCAAAGGCAAAGATGGAAAGGTAATTGGAATAGGAACCAGATCTAGAGGTAATGTATTTTAGTTGAATCCTACTGAAATGACATGTTTGGTTGCAAAGGTAGATGAAAGTTAGTTATGACATAATCTTGAGATTTTTTCATATAAACTTTGGCAACATTTTCAAGACTAGTAGTATGTTTGCAGTTAGATATTTTCCTAAGATTATAAATCCTACTAGCACAATTTGCAAGGAGTGTATTTTGGAAAATAATAAGAAAACTTCTTTTCCTAGCAAGAAGTTTACTACTACAAAAAAATTGGAGATTGAACATATAGATCTCAACAGTCCTACAAAGACTAAAGGATTCTATGGTGAAAGGTATTTCATGATTTTAGTTGATGAGTTTTCTAGAATGATGTGGGTTGCATTTCTTAAAGAAAAGTTTGAGGCATTTGATAAGTTCAAGATATTCAAGAATAGAGTTGAGAATGAATCAGGTATGAAGATTAAATGTTTAAGATCATATAGAGGAGGAGAGTTTACTTCAAATGAGTTTAACATTTTTTGTAAAGCTAATGGAATAAAAAGATAGTTATCAGCTCCAAGAACCCTTGAACAAAATGGTACAGAAGAGAGAAGAAACAAGTCAGTAACAAAAACATCAAGAGCTATGTTCACTAAGAATAATGTATCCAAGATGTTTTGGAGAGAAGTTGTGAATACAATAGTCTACACTATGAATAAAGTGCAAGTCAAGAAAGTCACAAACAAGGCCCCTTATGAACTGTGGTTTGGTCACTCACCTACAGGTAAGTATTTCAAAATTTTTGGCAGTAAGTGTTATATCAAAAGAGATGATGATATTGGTAAGTTTGATGCTAGAAGTGATGAAGGTATATTTCTTGGTTATTCATTGAAAATTAAGGATTATAGATTTTATAATTTGAGAACTAAGACTATCATTGAAAGTGCAAATGTAAGAGTTGATGAAAAATTTAGGATACAAGAAAGAGGAGTTGATTAGAATTCAAATGATGATGTTGTTATTAAACCAAGGAATGATGAAGTATTCTTTGAGACTAAAAATGATTTGTAGAATGAAGGAGAGCTAAGGAAGGAACAAAGCTCAGAATGCTCAACATTCCTAAGAGTTGAGATAACAACTCCTACTTTGGGTAAGAATATGACAAAGAATCATCCACCTGAGCAGATCATCAAAAGAAGAGATAAAGGCGTGATGACAAGAAGTAGAATCAATGAAGAACTATGTTTGATATCTCAAGTTGAACCTAAGAATGTAGATGAAGCATGTAAAGATGACTATTGGAAGCAAGCTATGAAAGAGAAATTAGATTAGATAGTAAAGAATGAGACATGGGAATTGGTCCCTAGACTAGAAGATAAGAATGTGATAGGAAGTAAATGGGTATTCAGGAACAAGATGAATGAACAAGGTGAATTTGTAAGGAACATAGAAAGATTGGTATGTAAAGGTTACTTATAATAAGAAGAAATGGACTATGATGAAACCTATGCTCTTGTGGAAAGAATAGAAGTAGTAAGGTTATTCTTTTCATATGTAGCATATAAGAAATTCAAATTATATTAGATGGATGTCAAGTCAACATTTATGAATGGAGAACTTGAAGAAGAGGTATACATAGAAAAACTTGAAGGTTGTCCTTTAATAGATGAAAAGGACATAGTATGCAGATTGAAGAAAGGATTGTATGGCTTGAAGCAAGCACCAAGAACTTGGTATGCAAGGTTAGACAAGCATTTGACAAAGCTTGGATATAAAAAAGGTATGGAAAATAATAATCTCTCTTGGAAAGAAATTGATGATGGATTAATGATTTTGGTAACATATGTTGATGATATCATATTTGGAGGAAATGATGATGAATGTGACAATTTTGCAAAAGAAATGAAGAAGGAATTTGAAATGAGCATGATAGGAGAAATGAAATATTTTCTAGGATTATAGATTGTGTAGGACAAAGAAGGAATTTTTATTTCTCAGACTAAGTATTTGAAAGATTTAGTCAAAACATTTGGTTTGGAAACATGTAGATCCATTGGAACACCTATGGTAACTGAACACAAGTTATCTATAGAGGATGAGACACCTTCTATTGAGAAGAAGAAGTATAGATCTATGATAAGAGGATTACAATATCTGACTCACATAAGGCCAAATATAGCAAATGTAGTTGCAGTTGTTGCAAGATTCCAAGATGATCCTAGAGAAGCACATTATGCAATAGTCAAAAGGATATTTAGATACCTAAAAGGAACACTAGAGTTTGGATTATGGTATGATCTAATGATTTCACTCTATGTGCTGATATTGATGCTGATTAGGTAGGTAGTATGGATGAAAAAAAAAGAACTAGTGGTCAAGTATTCTTTTTGGGAGGAAGAGTGGTTTCTTAGCTAAGCAAAAAGTAGGACTATATCTCATAGAGTATGATGGAAGAAAAATATGTTGCAGCAACAAACAATTGTAATAAAGTTTTTTGGATGAAGTAGATCTTGAAGGATATAAGGATAGAATTTAGCGAACCTGTTGTCATACATTGTGACAACACAAACACAGTAAATATGTCTAAGCATCTAGTGTTGCATTCTAAGACCAAGCACATTTCTAGCAAGTATCACATGTTGAGAGAAAAAGATGCATAAAAGGAAATTAGATTGGAGTATGTAAACACTAAAGAGCATATTGTAGATATTTTCACTAAGCCTCTTTTGAAATAGACTTTTGAGTAGTTGCAAGGTATGCTAGGGGTTATTCCCCTTCCTGCATCAGAGTAGATGATACAAGAGTGCATCAATCCAATGTAATAGAGAACTATTGTTTGTTTGGATTGAATGCTAATGCTTCCTATATGGGGGATTATCTACTATGATGAAAAGAGGTGGACTTTTTTTGGATTTTTTTTGAATAGTGTCTTTGGACTCTTGAGCTAGTCAGAAATAGTTTTTGTAGAGTTTGATGGTTGTTAAAACCTTTGACGTTGATGTCAATGGGGGAGAAGTATAGGATGAAAAAAAAGAGCATGAAATAGAAATACAACATGGAAAAACAATTTGATGTAAAGAACATTGAGTTATATCAATGTGGGAGAATGATTGATGAAGAGGATTTGAAAATGATTCATGAAGAGGATTTGAAAAGAAAGGTTAATAGTCTTTTGCAATTGGTATTCTTGGAACTAGATGTTTTTCATCTATATTTCCATCAATGCCAAAGGGGGAGATTGTTGGAAGCATGAATATTGATGATATTCCTATGGGGGAGTATTGTAGAAACATTATTAGATAATTATCATGATGATATGTTACATTCATGATTGTGCTTTTCATTAATGTCAACATAGTAGTTTTCTATGGTATCTGAAAGAAGAACAATGATAAAGATCAAGTTGGTACAAGCAAATCATTGAGTACTTTTAGTAGTGAGGCTAAAGGGAGATTATGCTATGTGTCTAGTATATGCAACTAACATCAAAAGCATAAGATATTAAGTGTGGAAGAATTTATGCAAGTTTTAATGAAGACTGTTATGAGATAGAGTTTATAGAGGCATGTTCTGGTAAACTTGTTATATCTCTTAGTAGAGTTGTTATTTTGAGAAGCCGAAGTTAAAGATGTGAAGAAGACATGTTGGTGATAACATGGCTAAGCTCACTCATCATAATGTTACACGTACATAAATTTATTCAAGTTGTAAGATGAAAGATTAATGTTATCATCAAGTGTAACATGTTCTTAATGTGCTCCTATAATTATTAATTCAGAAGGTGTAACAACTGACTTATAAAATTGTTTTATGGATTTAATATAAAGGAAGGACATTTTCCTTTTATCATTAATGGAGGAATGTGATTGATTGTAAGAAACACAAAGAGTAGGGTGTGAAGATAAGAAGAGTAGAGTAGAAGTGAAGGAAACTTCATTGCCAAGGTTTTTATTGTGTGATCCAAAGTTTGATACTTGGATTTTATGTTAGTGACTTGGTCTACAAGGTCTAACAGTGATTGGTTTGGTTGATAGGACAAGAGGAAAGAAGTTAAAGTACAATACATACAATTATTCTACAAGAAATAGTTGAGAGATCAATTGGATAGTGAGTTCAGTGGTCTTGCCCCAAAAGCTATTTGGTTAGTGGGTCCTTTTGTCTTCTACAGCTCCTAACAAGCTTGGAATCTTCTAGCAAGGATTCAAAGTCTCCTAATAGGGACTCATATGTACTAAATGTTGTAATAGACTCCTAATGGGGTCCATCCTCTGAAAAAGAATATTAATATTAGTACATCATCTTGTGGGCATCATTCCCACTAGGGTTTTCCCTCTAATAAAGGGTTTCCCTAGTTAACATATTTGGTGTAATTGTCTATGTGCATCTTGTTATGGTTTTTATTTTTATTTTGGTTGAATGGATAAGATTGTTTAAATTATTTATTTATTGGATAACTGATTCAACACCCCCCCCCCCCCCCCCCCCCCCATAAGGCTTGACCCTTCTTCTATAAGGCTTGACCCTTCTTCTACTTCAGGCTCTACAAAACCTAGGTGAGTGGACCTCATATTCAATCAATATGTTACCAGTGCAAAAAACACTCCTGAATCTATTAACCAGAATTAACCCTTATATCTCCTAATACTTATGCAATAACATAGATCTATAGTAGCAAATTTCAATCCTATGATATTCACAAGATGAGTGAGGGCATTCTATTCTAGCTCTTCAACATAAAAGGGAAAATAAATTGATTAATAATATTGAATTCAACACAAATCCAAATATGTAGCAGTAAGAACTAATTGATCCTATAATTGATTAGTACCTAATCCATCGGAAAATTTCATGAATTCAATACATACATTTGTGATACCAGGACATATTTCATATACCCAGACATCAAATCTATACTATCACTTTGTGAATCAGACATCGATGTTCATCAAGACCTCATTCTCATGAAATATACTTCTCAAATAATCAACAACCCTGTCAAACACATCAAGCATTTACTTGGCCCTTTGTTCCAATAGAAAAACATATTTGACGTACAACCTTAAAGGGATGCCAATGGATCTCAACTCTTTGTTCCTAGACCACATACGATTATAGATTACTGAGATAGGAGATGAGAATTAAAATGAAACTAATGAAATTCTTGCTCATTTGTATTCATTTCCTTGAAATAATACAATCAAATGCATGAAATCAAAACATGAAAACACCTAATAGATCTAAACTTTCTATGTTATCTTTCCTACTACTATTCATACAAGAGAAATTGCTAAATAAAATATGGTGTCATAGTATTGGGAATACATCAAAATTGGAACCAAGACTTGGTATCACAACAGTGAGTAGTTTTTCTCCAAAAAACTAGAACCAACCAGTTTCATAGTGAAAAAACTAGAAGCACCACAATGGATGAAAGAAAGAAAGATATAGACAAGGAGTGAAATTCCCAGATCTAATATGAAGATGATAGGTGTCCACTTGAAATTTCCTTCTTTGCAGTGAAAAGAATCTCTCTAATCTCTCTCCCCTTTGATCTGATTTGGTTTTCATTAGTATTTTGTAATTGACTTGAAATATCTCCTATTCAATGATGAAAACCATTATGTTTTCCAAAATTCTAAAAAACTCATGAAATGCTGGTAGAATTTGGGTTTAAACTAAATAGATTTAATATATAATTTGGAAATCTCTCTTCCTCACTGGGTCCACTGGACGCCACTTGAGCTACCATGTGGTAGCCCCTAATAGGCCAGCTTATGTTAGATACTCACCCACAAGGTGTCATGTAATCACCCCTAGCCCTGATTGGATCGCCACCTTAGAATGCATCCCAAGCCCACTGCCATATGGTGCCTGAGCACATTCTTGCATTCCTTATCGATCGGGCAACTTTCGCAAGCGAGGAAGCACCCACCACATGATGCACCATGTTGTAGCATCCTGTGCATCTACCTCTTTTCTCGGCACATCATCACATGCATGTATTTGTTCAAAATTTTGTTTGGGTGACCTCTAGCTGTCTTCACCATGCACAGGTGGGTCCCTCCAACTAGGGCTGTAGCTTTCAAAAGAGCCTGTCTTTAAGACACCAAGCTTTATGTGATGAATAGTATTTTAAAGTTTATAAACTTCAACTTGCAGTGAATGTGGGATATATCCTACGAACTAATTTTCACCTACAATTTCACCTTTCTAAGCCACCTCTTCTTCCAAGCCCTGCATTTTCATACTTCCCCTTGTATTTGAAAATAACATTGCCAGTCAATGTTCTTTCTATAAGATATGTGCTATGTGCTAGAAGACATCCCCCTCTATTTCTTACATGATGCTCCTCCAAATTATTCATGTTCTATAGCCATGGATTGCTCTACAGATTTGTTATCTTTCACTTTGTATGGAAACCCTACAATGAGTATCAAGTTCTCTAACCTGTCACTCAAAGATCTCCCATGTAATACTTCTCGACTTAGCCATCTTATTAACTAGATTGGCACCTCTTGGAAGAAGAAATCCTATGCTTCCCAAGACTTGTGCTCCATTTTCTATCATTCCTTGTGGGCATCCCCTATTTTGTCCCCCAACAAATGTTAGCTTGGAGACACCTTCCCTTCGACTGGCTCGTTGACGGTGGCAATAGCTAACGCTTTGCAAGCTTTAAAAAAAAAAAAAAACACAAGAAATTACCTCCATTCACTATGTTAAACCCAAGCTGAAAAAGTCATCCCTATTTTGATTTGAAGCATGGTCCTTTTGTTGGCATCTACCATTGTTAACGTGTGCTTGGATCTCCTTCCTTAGCATATTCTTCTATTTCTTGCTGCAGCGGCTTCCCTCAAACATGATCATACTCTCTGTCGTTGTGTGGATGCTATTCATAAACAAACTTTTTCTTTCTGTTGGCTTAAACTAGTTGAGAAGTCTTCAGTTCACCCTCTTTAAGTGATGCTATTGGCTTATAGTGAAAGTAACTTTCTGTCTTCCATGAGAAATCATTGTTTGCTATGTGTAAACATTTCTACAAACATGAGTTTTTTGCTCTAGCATTAGAATCTATTGTTCTTACTATATTTTCTACTTTTGAATGAAGATCTTTGTTCTTGACTACTACTTTTATGCACATGAAAGCTCTCTCATCAATGCTATTTGAGCTTATCTATTGTTATTTGTCTTGGACTGCATGTTCTTCTTGGAAATAAAAATCCCAAACAAAAAACATAAAGCTTCACCTAACTCCATGTTAGGGTTGAAAACAAGATATCTTTTCCTTTACTCCTTAAAAACCAATTCCTTCCAACATAATGTATAACTTGCCAAATTCAACTTAACTAAGGGACATGATTTTCTCTTCTTTGAAACCCTTATTTGACTTCTATAAAAACCAAGGGCTTGCTTTATGATGTAATATTTGACAACATTTAAATATTTTAAGTTATTTCTCTCCTCTGGACATTTAAACCTTCCAAAAGTTGACATAAGATCTAGAGGAAACACTCCAAACTATTTTTGATCGAAAGGTGAAAAATAAACAATAGTTACAATAAAAATTAAGCTATGGAAGTAATTTGTGCCTCTGCTCAAAGTTTCAAAACAACTTGCATAAAAGAGAAGAAGGGAGCAAGGAACTCACCATATAGATGATAGGATATGCCTATACATCCAAAATCAAGGGTAATCATTCTGTGGAAGTCAGAAGCACATTCTCTATATGTTCAAAGTTTGGTTTTTTAGAAAGTACCCTAAATTTTGACTTTTAATTCCCATGTCCTCGACTTGCATTGGATTGTGTCTATGCAAGTTTCCTTTAAAAAAAATTAAATTAAATTGTGTTTTCATTTTGAACATTGACATTTGGGATCACAATGTGTTCACAATTTGCTCCATTTAAAGCTATGTTTCATCCCCTACCACAAAGATATGCATTGTCCCTTCGTTCTTTGTGTTTTCTTCCTCAAAATCAATGGAGGCTTTGGTAACCTTTAAGTCCCTATTTATATGTCATGCCTGCTTAAAAACCCTTTGAGAATCTTGAGTCCACACACATTTGCATTGTCATGATGAGATCAATCGGGCCCTAGGTGGGTCCAACTAAAAAAAAATTCATTTTCAAACAACTGACTTCTTAAAATGCTCTAATGAACATCCAATACCGATCAATTCTGAACTTGATCATTTAGCCATTATTTTTTAGCTCAATTTACAACTTTTTTCCAACAGTCAATTTAATGCCAATGGGTCCTTTGACTAACTTTGAAAACTGACAAAAACTCCTGATCGAGCTATGAAATTAGACACACTAATTCTCTATTCTACATACTCCTACCCTAACGAATATCATCTCATGATGAATTCTTAGTCAAAATAAATTAATTGTCGAAGTTGCCTTCTCAGAATTGCCTACACATAAACATGTTAGAAAACATTAAAATGTGTCCAGATCTAGCTTCAAAAACTAGGCAAACTGACACTTGGGGAAACAAAAACTGAGACATTTGTTCACTATCACAAGGAGAGTATAAATTTGGGATTAGGGCTCATGATGAATAACTAGACACATTTTGTGAGCGGTCAAAGTAGGCTACTCAGAATTTGATGACAGGAAAGAATAGTAGAAAAGCATTTTTTGCAAATGGAAATGACCTGGGAAATTGACTGATCTCTCAACATCATTAGTAACATCAATCATAGGAATCTCTTCATTAAATGTTAAATTAGAATCAATAGATATCAACAACCTCTTGTTATCATCTATAGAACATAAATCTGATTTAACATCACTTATGACAATAGTAATTGCATCTCTATTGGTCTTCACTTATTCAAACAAATCTTCATGCTTATGCTGAAAGTCTTCAAAATAATAACAATGCTGATATGTAAGAGAGCCAACATAGGAGTATACATCATACCTTATGCCATCCTTAAGAGATGTACACAATAATAAAGGTGAAGTTGAATCACACATTAATGCATACCTTTCAAACTCATGTTGTAACAAGGCTAAAACCTTGTCAGTGTTCAATAAATCCCTTTCACAAACTTCTTCATCTTGATTGCAATGATTTCATGAATAATCTGAAGAAGTAATAACAACATATTATGAAAACTCAAAATTAGATTGATCACTTCTAGCCTTTTCTTCTTTGTTATATTTGAAACCAATCTCAATATAATCAGCATGATATGAATTTGAAACAAAATGAAACTTCTCCCTATTGGTACTCTCCTTATTAGAAAAGTCATCATGTGTATTGATACTTGATCTATTATCACATACACCTCCAAAACCTAACAGTGGATATTCTGATTGTATATCAAATTCAACACCAAACCTTGGGGAAATGACCTCACCTTGAGAAAAAGTATGACAAGGGACAACATGAGCATTCAGAGAAATATTTTCATAGCTTTCAAGATCATGAGGTAGGAGTTCTAAAATTTCATCAGAACTCAACAAGACTTCATCACAAGTCTCTTCTCCTAGGTTCTGATCATAAACTAACTGATCTAAAAAATTTATAGTAGTTGTACCATTAATATGACAATCTAGAAAGCTAGAATCCATACTACAACATATTACCTCTTCTTTGCATAATTCCTTTTTACTAATTATATCATTCTTATCTTTACCAAAAGAATTATTATCTATATTGCTATTAAAACTTTCCACACTCTCATGCATACTATCACATGATTCATTTTTAGTCACATAACCATCTTCATCCTGCTGACTAAAATCATCTAATTCAGTAGATCTAGAACCCATCTCTTCATGATCACAAGAAATGTTTTGATTAAGTAAAAATAGGTTTTAAAGGACCCAAAACCTTTACAGTAATAGAATTCTAGAGATAAAAATCAAATAAAAGAAGCACAGAACAACATGAAAAAAACTTCCAACAAAAATAGTCATGATGTCACACAAAACAATGCTGGAAAAAATAGCAAAAGTACAACAAAAGAACAACAACTAACCAGCTAAGAAGTCTTTATCAGGTCAACAACTTGGTCCACCAGACTCTACATATTTTCAACAACAACCTTCACCTCATCCTTCTTACTGACTTCCTCATTCTTCTTAGAGTGAGCATAGGTGTGTTTGCTTGGTCCCTAAGTCTTAGCCCCCAAAGGAGAATCCTAGCCCTTGTCACTCTCATTCCTCTTTAGGAGGTTACTCACATTGTCTGCTAGCTGTTTGAACAATTTATCCAAATTGCCCAGCTTTGTTTCCAGTTTTGACACCTTCCCCTGAATACTACTTATCTCTTTATCCATAAACCTTTATTTTGCTTCAAGTAGTGGAATCTTATGCATGAGATTTTTTACTTCTGCATTCCCAATAACTTTCAAAATTTTATCAATATGTTGACCCAATGTTCACTCCCCTCTAGAGCTTTTGCTGAGTTGCTCCATTTCCTTGCCCAATAGCTACATTTGTTGCTTAAGGATACCAATATCCTTCCAAATTGAACCTGGGTTGCCAAATAAGCCCTTGGAAGACCCAAGCCCACCTTCAGCTTTATCACCCAAATTTGACATATACCACTATTCTCCATCATCCTCATTGTCTAAATCCCCATTCTTCCTTGTTTTATACTTGTCCTCCTACCACCTTAAGGAATTTCTTTTCCTTTCCAATTCATGAGCCAGAGGCTCGTCATTAGAAGGAGGAGAGAATCAATCATCCTAAAAGCCTTTACTCTTTCTTTTTCCTCCACTCCTCTTGTTGTAATGGTCTCTCACAATTTCCTCCACGAAGTCACTTTCCTATTCAGACTCATCATCCTCAACAATCTTTTTCTTCTTTTTTGAACTACCACCCAAGCCCTTTTTCATGCTTCCCAAACCCCCTTTGCCTTCATCTTGGGTGTCAGAATCATAGCCCTTATTTGGGATGCTCCCTTCTATTTCCTAATCATCCCCTTTCAAACTCCTAGGTTTCAAAAAAAAATTAAACTTTAACATTTTCATAAGCAAGACCATGAGAACCTCATGGAAAACACACTCTCCATTTGGGTATTTCTGAATGGCCTAAGTGGAGATACTAAGAGACTGCAAAAGATAAAAAGCAAAGTTGATCTTCACATCATGTCAAATATGATTTTCCAACATGAAGTGATACCCATACAACTTGGTGAATCTCCCATCTAAAGTTAGATATTCCATTATCACAAAAAGCACAACACAACATGGTCAAGAAACAAAGGCTAGGTTATAATGCGAGTTACCTATTTTGACCAGATGATTTCTCTCCTATTCAGTCTCCACAAAATCATCAATAGCCTTGTCCGAAAGCTTCCTTTCCTGATAGAAATTAATCCCATCCATTTCCAGCCCTATAGCCTTTGCAATAACTTCTTTAGTGATATCCATGTGTTGGTTCCCAACCATAATAGAGCCATCCTTCCAAGATTTAATGAACCAGTGTTTAATTGCTAGATTATTACCTCTAAGCCTTTCCATGTACCCTGTGAAACCCCGCCGTAGAATGTCCCACACCTCTGACTTGTTCTTCCACTTTAAGCAGCTAGGTGGCCCCACCCTTTTCCTCTTTCCCCCCATTTTCTCAGCATCGATATCATCAGTTTTTGTTCTCTAAAAACCCCAAAATGCTTTGCAACTTAAAACCACACCATCATAATAAAAGTGTTTTTGCTGAGATCTCCATTTATCATACTCAATATGATGGCATCCATATGGAGGTAAGGCCTCATACAACTCCCAAATGATATTATGATCACTTAAACAAGCCACATTCGAAGCCCAATCAGCTAAATAGTTGGCTTCTCAAAAGTTATGAGATATAATGCACATTTGGAAAGAATTAATGATATTAGCCTTGGACATAATATTACTAATAGTCCACGATGGTTGAGTAGTTTTATTTAAATAATTAATGATATTGAGGGAGTCATCTTCAACCCATATATTCTTCAAATTTATCCTTTTGGCATAGATAAGACATGAAGAGCAGTAGAAGCTTCAACAAAATGATTAGTTTGTCTCCTAATGGTATTGCCATGCCTCCCACAAAGTCTCCATTAGAATTTCTGATAACAAGTCCTCAACCTGCTTTACCTAGGTTCCCTTTCGATGCCCCATCAAAGTTTATCTTAAATCAATTCACTGGAGGACAATCCCATCTAGCATTATCCCTTGGGTTAGAATCCTTAATATTCACACCCAAGATCCTTATGTTCCACCTATTAAGTACCCCTCCTTCCCACTCATTACAAAGTTGCTGTCCCAAACCACAAATTTTAAAGTTTTCAGTCACAAGGACCTTAATTTTATAGAATACCTGAGTAGGAACTGATTCTACTCCTCTAAAGATCCTATCATTACACTCCTTCCAAATGCTCCAACACAGATAAGGAAGAATAAAGTCCCACAATTTAATAATCAGAGCATTCTTGGAAGGAGCCTTCCAACTAGAAAAGAACAATTGGATGGTGGCATGGAAGACCCAATCCACATTCATTAAGTTCCAAAATTTATCCCAAACCATCTTGGTAAAGGGACAATGCAACGTAATATGATCCACTGATTCCCCATCATTCTTGCAAAGAACACATCAATTAACAATGATGAAACCTCTCTTCTTAAGATTATCAAGAGTAACAATTTTATTTTATAGAAGAATCCAAAAGAAGATATTAACTTAGGGAGTCAAACCTTTCACCCAAGTTGTAGCCCAACAAAGTTCATCGTGATCATCAAAAGAGTTAGCAAAGACTGAAGCAATAGAGTACATACCACTAGGATTAGTTTTCAAAATCAAAACATCCTCTTCATGGTTTAGAAAGAACACATTCAAACACTTATCAAGCTCAATTATATTGTGGTCCACCCTATGAAGATTCACTCACACATCTTCCTTCCAATAATCACTCACAAAAGTTCCAAATTGAATCTTGCACTGCTCCATATACCTGTTCTACCTTGAATCAGCACAAAGAGGGTGATCCAAGATCCAAATGTCTTCCCAAAAAAAAACTTTCCTACCATTTCCCATTTTCCATTTAACCCCCCTCCTTAAAATATGTTTAAATTTCTGAGCATTCTTCCAGATCAAAGAACCCCCTTGATCAACATCAATAGAAAGGAAATGCTAGAAATCAAAGTGCTCCCTATTATATTTGTCAGCCCAAATATTCCTCCATTCCCCCTCTTCCTTGTGCCATCTCCAAAGTAATTTAGCCAATAATAGTTCATTCATTGTTGAAATCCTTTGCAAACCAAGCCCTCCCTTCCCTCAAGGTATACAAACATTCTCCCAAGCAATAAGAGGGAGTCTTTTTTTAGTCTCTGTGCTAGTCCACAAGAAAGTCTTCTGAATTTTCTCAATAGCAAGGGAAAACTTTCTCAAAATTTTGAAAATACTCAAGGCATAAAGTGGGACACTTTGGAGGATAGAATTCAGAATAATAACCTTACCAACCTGATTGAGGAGAGAGCCTTTCCAACTAGCAAGTTTCAAGTGGATTTTATCAATCAGCAAGTTCCAAAAGCTGTCAGGAGGGGTTAAGCCCAAATGTAAACCTAGATAGGTTCCAGGCAGAGAACCACTCTCACAACCAATAATCTCTTTTATCTTATTTTGTCTAGCCTCACTAACATTGATAAAGTAAATCACACTCTTATTCCAGTTAATGATTTGACTAGTGGCCAAACCATAGTCATTCAAAGCCATCTTAATGTTCCTAGCATTCCTCACCAAAGCATCCCCCATAAGAATAGAGTCATCAATAAATTGTTGATGCAAACATGCAAGGGCATAAAAAGAAGGATTAAGGCCCATAAAGTCCGCTTTCACCACCATATTATTAACAAATTTCCCCATGCATTCAACTAGGATAAAAAAAAGAATAGGAGAGATTGGGTCCCCTTGTCTAAGACCCCTTGAAGCCTTAAAGAAGGAGGTAGGGGATCCATTAACAAGCACCAAGAAAGAGGCCGAAGAAACTAACATAAAGATAAGATCCTGAAATCTCTTATTAAAGCCAAATGCTTCCAAACCCCTTAGGAGGAAATTCCAGTCAACTCTATCATAAGCTTTTGAGAGATCAAGCTTAAGAAGAAACCCTTCCTTCTTAGACACCACTAGAGAATGAATATTTTCATGAACTAAAATAATGGAATCCAAGATCTGTCCCAGAACAAACCCATTTTGCTGCGTTAAGATGATATCCAGAAGAAGGGAAATGATTCTAAGAGTTAGAATTTTAGAGATGATCTTATAAAAAAAATTACACAAGATAATAGGCCTAAACTAATCCATACTATTAGCTCCCAACATCTTCAAAATAAGGGCAATAAAGATCCCATTTAACTCTCTTAGGATGTTTCTAGTGCCAAAAAATTGCTTCATACCATTACAAACATCAACACCAATGATATTCTAGTATCTATGAAAGAACAAAAGAGGAAACACATTAGGACTAGGGGCTTTGTCACCCTCAAAAGAGAAAAAACCTTAGAAATCTCATCTAAAGAAGGAATGGAAGTAAGGAACAAATTTTGGGCCTCAGAAATACAAGAAAGAATGCACTCTAAGAACATATTCTGCTTATCCAAATTCAAGTCAGGGATGCTTTGTAACAATCTACTAAAGAATTCCATAGCCTCCTTTTTGATAAGCTCTTCATTATTAGTAAAACCTTCCTCTGTATGAAGTCTGAAAATTCTATTAGCCATTCTATGCTTTAAGGTGGTCAAATGAAAGAACTTAGTGTTACAATCTCCTTCCTTCAAAAAGACCTTTCTAGAATGTTGTCTCCAAAACATCTCCTCCTTGCTAATAAGATCACGAAGATCAACTAGTTTGCTGCTCTCCTCTTCCCTAGAAACCACCTCATAACCATCAATCCAAATCCTATCTTGAATATCTTTGGGTTCCTCCAAAATCTTTTTTTTTTTCTCAAAAATGTTGCTAAAGGTATGTTTATTCCATATCTTAATATTCTTCTTAACATTTTTCAATTTGGCAGCCACTCTAAACATTGTTGTACCTTCCACTTTAATATCCCACCACTCCTTAATGAGGTTCTCCAAATTCAGATGAAGAGTCTACATTTTTTCAAATTTGAAGGGAAAATTCTTATGAAAATTAAATTTATCAGCAACAAGGAAAATAGGGTAATGGTCAGAACCCACATGAAGTTGAGCATTAAGTACAATTTTATAATTCAAAAGCTAATCATTACTAATAAGAGCACAATCTAGTTTGACCTAAATAAGATCCTTTATAGCTCTTCTATTCATCCAAGTATACTCAATCCCTTGTAAATCAAGATCATGGAGAAGATGAAGATCAATAAAGTTCATTAATCTAATCTATTATCCAAATTGGTCTGACTACCTCCCCATTTTTCAAAATCCTTTAGAGGGGTATTGAAGTCCCCCATCACTAACCAATTATCCTTAGCAAAAAGCTTTCTTTGATTAGAAATTTCTTCCCACAAAGCCTTCCTCCCCCATTTAGAATTGGGGGCATAAACATTAGTAAAGACCCAACTAAAATTGTCTTTTGAATTAAAAAATAGATTATTCATCATATTTTTGCTTTGAGAAATGAGTTCCCCCTAAATCCATTTATTAATCCAAAAAATTGCCATACCACCTAATGCTCCTTTAGAATCATTACCAATAATCTTGCATCCCTTAAAAATAGAAAGGCATTCCACCTTATCCTTCAGCATCTTAGTTTCCTAAATAACAAAATTGTTCGGCCTATTATCCCTAATCATATTTTTCAAAATGTCATGTTTATGAGGGTTATATAACCCTCAGATGTTGCAAGAAATTATCTTCATGATTTATGATTTTTTTTTTAAATTCAAGGATGGTTCTCTAACTGCCATCAACAATGCTTCTATTAGCCTCAACTATTCTCCTCTACAAATTGGAAGGTCTTCCAACTGAAGATGGAGAAGACCCAACATCACCATTCTTGAAAGTAGATCCACCATTCTTAGATGAAGAACTTCCTTATTTACCCTTAAAAGGTTTTGACTCCCCAATTTTGGAATCTACTTTTGATCATTTCTTATTATTTTTCATTGGAGCAAAGTCCTCATCTTTTTTATTACCTTTCTTCCTTCCTTTAGACTATTTACAAACTGTAGTCCAATTGGCATCAGAACTGTCATCTTCCCACACTACTTCCTCAACATGAGATATAGTTAGAAGGTCCTCAACTTTACCACTAACAAAGTTACCATCCTTCATCATAGGTTCTTGGGCTTTAAGTACAGAAGGCACACTTGTCTTCTTTTGGGTCCCTTCTTTAACAGAATCCCTAACCTCCTTAGTCATGATCACCATATCTACTCGATTTCTCTACAAACTATCACTATTAGGGATCTCCATAGGGACCTAGGTAGAATCAATTAGACCAATCTCCTACTCTAGAGGTGAAGCCAAGAAAAGATGGGGGGCCCCCACATCATAGTGTGAACTAACTAAATGAACTTGAGGAGGACCACCTTCAATAGGAACCTCCACACCCTTAGTCACACTACCCACCACACCACCATCAAAACACTTAGACTGGTCTTTTGGGGGAATATACTCATCTAAATATACCTCCACACCCTTAGAGAGATCTTTCTTCACCCACACTTTCTTGATCTTCTTAGTCTTTCCTTTTAGAGAAGGACATTTCTTAGCCTAATGACCAGCTTTCTTACAATGGAAGAAAGCAAAAGAGATAAATTCATACTCAATCCTTTGGTCCCAAATACCAAGTTTAGATTTCAAAGAGATAGATTTGGGCACACCATGTGAAACCCCAACACAAAATCTGGCAAAGTTCAACCGTCTCCTAGAAACAATCATAGGATCTAAAGAGAGGAGTTCCCCAAAAGTATTAGCAATGCCCTTGAACACATCTTCCACCTAGAACTCAAGATGGAGGCCATGTAGTCTCACCCAAATAGGGGCTTGAATAGAAAAATCATCTAGAGAGTAAAGGTTTGGGGTCCATTTTTGTAACAATAGGGTATGCCTCCCCATAACCCAAGGACTGCTGCAGAGGATATCCCGCTTATCCTCCTCACAAGAGAAAAAAAGGAAAGATATCCTTTAGCCATCACTGAGATGTCAACTTGGCCCTTCAAACACCATTTTTTGCAAACAAAATCTTGTACATCTTCAATAATGGGTCTAGCTCCAATGAAATGCCCAACCAAAGTCCTATCCATACAGGAAATATTTTTATCAATAATCTGATCAAGGATTTCAATTGAGAACTTACCTTTATCCCTCATAGAAATATCTCTAACTAGTAGGAAAGCAGACTTTCCAGTAGGATATATCCCAAATAAACTAGACCATTTTAAAATCTTCTTAGGTCCCCCTCTCAAATCCTCCAAAAACCTACCACCATCAACATCCCTACATTCAACATCCCTAGATTTGACAAGGGAATCTCCAGAATGCTCATCAGGTATAGAGGATTTCAAATTCAATTTTTTTCCCAAAAAATTCACACTACTCTCCCTACTCCCACTTTCCATCTTCATTGGATCCATAGAGGAATAAACATATAATCACAAGAAATGTTATCATTATCTATGGATTGACTAAACTCACAATTACTTTCAACACATTCACATTGGTTATTTAAATCATTCTCAAATTTCTTGAAAAGACTATCAACATGAAAAATATTTTGTTCCCTCAAATGTGATGGCCAATTAACTAAATTAGGTATAAAGGCATCTAAGAAAGCAATAGGCCATGAAGATTCCTTTGGTCTTAAAGACACATGCAACTCCATAAGTGTTGATTTAAACTTTTCATAAATTTGATTATCTTCTAGACCTTGAACACTTCCTACCACATTTCTTATAAATCTGGTAATCTGATTTCAAAGATCTTTCTTAATTTCTACCATATCTTCCAACACATCTTCATGTCTTGGTAAACCAATTTCAGATTTGAGATCTGATTCCATTTTAAAAATAAAACTTCTACCTCTTTCTCCTAGTTCTTAAATCACTAAATAGAGGCTTTGATTTTTGATCTCATAGAAAGAACACAATCAAACAAGTGTTGTAATTTTTGGGATTCCAAAATCCTAATCTCTCAAAGTTTTTCCATCACAAAACTTATACACATACCTCAATAAGTCTATAATAAAACTACAACAATATTTGCTCTCTCTACCAGTTCTCATACTCAACCATATTCTTTTCAAACTCTAAATTCAAGAATATGAAAACTTATAAAGAAAATTCTCCTATGTATAGTGCTGATCACCAAATGGTGAATAATTTTGAATAATATTATTTTCATGAAAGATAAATCTCATGAAAATAGAAATACCTGAACTATGGTGGCTGCAAATAACTTCGATGCTAGAAACAACAACAGATCTAGAATTTATTCTATAATTTAGTATCTCTTTGCAACTGAACACCACATAATTTCTTCAACCATTGCCAAGAAGCATAGATAAAACCCTTCAAAATTCTTTCTAGCTACTTTATCTTTCAATCTTACCATGAATCTCAAATTGCACTGGTTCAGAGATTTGACTTCGAGTTGCCATTCACTTAGTGAGAAAGAATATACCAGCTTGCACAAAATTACAAGCCAATCCAAAATTTATAAGAAGTATGTGAAAATTCTAATTAGTAAGATGGAAAGCCAAATATTTGACAAGTTGAAGCAAACAATATAACTTTGTGATCTAATAGCAACTTGGTAAAATGCCAAGTGACTTTGACACTAAAATTTCTTCAATTTAGTCAAACTACTGCTATCAATGAACAAGGAATATGGGGTGCATGATATTTGAGTAAGAAAACTAGAAAACACATCAAAGTGTATATGCTACTTTAGTATGTTAGAAACACTAAATTAAAACAATCAAAAAGCATTTGCATACTAATTTAACATAACTTCATGAGAGACAAAGTGAAGCCCTCAAATGAGAATATGAGCCATGTATAGGCTCTCTCAATGAGGATGATCACTTGATGTAGAGGTGTGTCTAATAGCTAAGATGGCTTGATTATGTATGTATGCTCAAATGATCAAATGGGCTTCAATGGAGGATTTTTGATAGATTTTGGTGAATGGATTTGATGTAAAAAATGGCTTCTCAAAATGGCATTATGGCTTTACTTTTTAGATTGTGTTGTGTTTGCAAATGGGAAGGATCCAATTTATAGGAAAGAGGCTTGAGGGATGGAGGGCTAAGATGGAAGGAAAGGAGAAAGCTTATAAATGGCTTAGATTGAATGAGAGGAGAGCACATGGATTGTGCTTCCTTATAGCCAATCAGGGAGTGACACATGTCATAGGGTGAGAGGATGGAGGAAAGGGCAAGTATGAGTCAACAAAGGAGGCTCAAGGGATAATATCTTCATAAAGACCCTTCATAAGTGCTTTGTAAGAGCATTGAAGGAGACTGTAAGAGATATTTGAGGGTCATTTATGTTGGAGGGTGAGGAATTTTGACTTGGGTTGGATTAAGAAGGTTTTAAGCTTGCTTAGGATTGTGCAAATGATTAGAGGATGGATTAGGATAGTTTAGGATTAGCTTAGGGATAGGCAAGTAGATGGCAATAAATGAGGGTGGGTGAAGGAGGAGATATTTGTTAACTTTTGCTTGGGTTAGCAAGTCTTAACCCATGTTTAGGGAATGTGACAAGGTTAAGGGGGGGGGGGGGGGGGGGGTGGGATTAGGATTAGGATTAAAGATAAGGACTGACATCTTCTAGAAGAGTCTAGAACTTCCTAGGATGAGGATAAGAAAGGTTTTTAGGAAATAAATAAAGTTTTATTTATTTCAAGGGTTTGGGTTGAGGAGATATTTATTAAAATATTTTTAATAAACATGAGGATTAATATTTAATCTTAATTAAATATTTTGAGTTGGGATTAGGGGTAGGAAATGATGGGATTAGCCTTTAATCGAAATTAAAGAAGGATTAGAATATTTTGGAAGAGGTTAGTGGTCTTAAGGAAATTGGCCAAGTTTTGGGCAAAAAAAAATTATTTATTTATTTTGGGATTTTTGGTCAATTTATTAATTAAATAATTAATAAATAAGGAAATAATGTTTAAATAAGATTTAAACACTTTTGGGAGGGATTCCTTAATTAAATATTTTTAATTAAGATAAAGGGATTTAATGGCATAAAAATAAATAAATAAATTAAATAAATAATTAACTAATAAATGATGATGTCATCAGAAACTTTTTTTCAAAAAATAAAAATATTTTATTTTCTAAAGGATTTTTAGGTGTCTACACAAAGAACTTACTGCTGCAGCCTTTTCCATGCACGTCTTCCACTGTATTGAATCTCCTTCTTTTAAATTCTCAAGGTTTGTCTACCATTTAGGTTCAATACAGTCCCTAGTAGAGTCACCATTTTGTTGGTGTTTTGAAACATTTTGGGTTTCAAATTACCCCAATGAGAACTAGACATATCTAGGGGTAGCTAACTCCCATTTTCAACATGTCCTTTCAAACACTGGGTCAACTATAAGGCTTGACCCTTCTTCTACTTCAGGCTCTACAAAACCTAGGTGAGTGGACCTTAGATTCAATCAATATGGTACTAGTGCAAAAACATACTCTTGAATCTATTAAGCATATTTAACCCTTATATCTCCTAATATTTATGTAATAACACATATCCATAGTAGCAAATTGCAATCCTATGATATTCACAAGATGAGTGAGGGAATTCTATTCTAGCTCTTCAACATAAAAGGGAAAAGAAATTGATTAATAATGTTGAACTCATCACAAATCCAAATATGCAGAAATAAGAACTAATTGATCTTATAATTGATCAGTACCTAATCCATCGAGAAATTTCATGAATTCAATACATACATTTGTGATACCAGGACATATTTCATATACCTAGACATCAGATCTATCCTATCACTTTGTGAATCAGACATTAGTGTTCATTATGACCTCATTCTCATGAAATATCCTTCTCAAATAATCAGCAACCTTGTTAAACATATCAAGCATTTACTTGGTCCTTTGTTCCAATAGAAAAACATATCTAACATACAACCTTAAAGGGATGCAAATGGATCTTAGCTCTTTGTTCCTAGGTCACATGAGACTGCAGATTACTAAGATAGGAGATGAGAATCAAAATGAAACTAATGCAATTCTTTCTCATTTGTATTCATTTCCTTGAAACAATACAATCAAATGCATGAAATTAAAACATAAAAACACCTAATAGATATGAACTTTCTATGTTATCTTTCCTATTACAGTTCATATAAGAGAAATTGCTGAAAAAAATATGGTGTCATAGTATTGGGAATACATCAAAACTGGAACCAAGATCTAGTATCACAACAATGAGTAGTTTTTCTCCAAAAAATTGGAACCAACCTATTTCACAGTGAAAAAACTAGAACCACCACAATGGATGAAAGAAATAAAGATATAGACAAGGAGTGAATTCTTGGATCTAATCTGAAGATGGCATGTGTCCACTTGAAATTCCCTCCTTTATAGTGAAAAGAATCTCTCTTATCTCTCTCTCCTTTGATCTGATTTGGTTTTCATCAGTATTCTATAATTAACTTGAAAAATCTACTATTCAATGACAAAAACCATTTTGTTTGCCAAAATTATGAAAACCTCATGAAATGCTGGTAGAATTTGGGTTTACACTAAATAAATGTGATCAAAATTGACCCCGACTGCATTCTTACCATGTTTTACCAACCTTGTTCTGTCCATGCCCAACAAATGTCAACTTGGAGACACCTTCCCTTTGACTGGCTCCTTGACAATGGCAATAGCTAACGCTTTGTAATCTTTCAAAAAAGAAACTAAAGAAATTGCCTCCATTTACTATGTTAAACCAGAGCTAAAAATTCATCCCTATTTTGATTGGAAGCGTGGTCCTTTTGCTGACATAGACTACATTGTTAACGTGTGCTTGGATCTCCTTCCTTAGCATGTTCTTCTATTTCTTGCTACAGTAGCTTCCCTCAAACATGATTATACTCTTTGTCATTGCATGGATGTTGTTCATAAATAAAATTCTACTTTCTATTGGCTTAAATTGGTTGAGAAGTCTTATGTTCACCTTATTTAAGTGCTGCTATTGGCTTATAATGAAAGTAACTTTTTCTCCTCCATGAGAAATCATTGTTTGCTATGTGTAAATATTCCTCCAAACATGAGTTTTCTACTCTAGCATTAGAATCTGTTGTTGATGCTATATTTTCTACTTTTGAATGAAGATCTTTGTTCTTGACTACTGCTCCTTCAACTCTTGAATGAATCCTATCTTTATGCACATGAAAGCTCTCTCATCAATGCTATTTGAGCTTATTTGTTGTTATTTGTCTTGGACTACATGTTCTTCTTGGAAAGAAAAAACCCAAACACAAAACATAAAGCTTCACCTAACTCCATGTTAGGGTTTAAAACAAGAGATCTTTTCCATTACTCCTTAAAAACCAATTCCTTCCAACGTAATGTATAACTTGTTGAATTCAACTTAATTGAGGGACATGATTTTCTCTTCTTTGAAACCCTTATTTGACTTCTACAAAAACCAAGGGGTTGTTTTATGTTGTAAAATTTGATGACATTTAAATATTTTTAGTGATTTATCTCCTCTAAACATTTAAACCTTCCAAAATTTGACATAAGATCTAGAGGAAACACTCTAGACTATTTTTGACCTAATGGTGAAAAATAAACAATAGTTGTAATAATAATTAAGCTGTGGAAGTAATTTGTGCCTCTGCTCAAAGTTTCAAAAAAACTTACATAAAGGAGAAGAAGGGAGCAAGGAACTCACCATATAGATGATAGGATAAGTGTATACATCCAAAACCAAGGGTAATCATTCTATGGAAGGTGGGAGCACATTCTCTATATGTTCAAAGTTTGGTTTTTTAGAAAGCACCCTAAAATCTGACTTTTAATTCCCATGTCCTCAACTTGCATTGGATTGTGTCTATGCAAGTTTCCTTTTTTTCAAAATTAAATTATGTGTGCATTTTGAACATCAACATTTGGGATCACAATGTGTTCACAAATTGCTCCATTTAAAGCTATGTTTCATCCCCTACCACAAAGGTATGCACTGTCCCTTCATTCTTTGAGTTTTCTTCCTCAAAATCAATGGAGGCTTTGGTAACCTTTAAGTCCTTATTTATATGTCATGCCTGCTTAAAATCCCTTTGAGAATCTTGAGTCCACACACATTTGCATTGTTATGATGAGATCAGTCAAGCCCCAGGTGGGTCCAGCTAAAAAAGATTTCATTTTCAAATGACTGATTTCTTAAATTGCTCTAATTAACATCCAATAATGATCAATTCTAAACTTAATCATTTAGCCATCATTTTTTTAGCTCAATTTATAACTTTCTACCAACTGTCAATTTAATGCCAAGGGGTCCTTTGAATGACTTTGAAAACTAACAAAAACACCTAACTGAGCTCTAAAATTAGACACGTTGATTCTTTGTTCCGCATACTCCTACCCTATTGAATCTTGTCTCATGATGAATTCTTAGTCAAAAGGTATTAATTGTCGAAGTTGCCTTCTCAGAATTGCCTGCACATAAACATGTTAGAAAACACTAAAATGCATTCATATTTGGCTTCAAAAACTAGGGAAACTAATATTTGGGGAAACAAAAATTGGCATATTTGTTCAGTGTCATAAGGAGAGTATAAATATTGGATTAGGGCTCATGATGAATAATTGGACATGTTTGGTGAGTGGTCAAAGTAGGCTACTTAGAATTTGATGGCTGGAAATAATAGCAGAAAAGTTTTTTACAAATGGAAATGACCTGGGAAAATGTGCAAATGGATTTGTCAAAATGTGAAAATTGGTGCACTTAAATTATTTTTAGAGTACAACACAGTGATACAATCCATTTGATCTCATCTATCACAGATTTCAAGTTATGACATCATGAACAGGGGTTTCAATAAATCTATATTTCTTGACAATAGTAAAAATTTAGAAATTGCATTTGAAAACTGATCAAACAGATTTGTCATAAGCTCAAAATTGAAATTTAGCAAGTCTCTAACCTCTAAAATGAAACACCAAAGAAATTTTGGTATTTTAGTCAATTGGATCAAAATTATAACAAGTCAAATAGGGCTTTCTAGAATTTAGAACAAATTGTATCAGCATGACATCAATTAATGACCAACTTTGGGGGATTCAAAACCTAGTCAAACAGAGTTGAAATGACTTGGAATATAAAACATAGGTTCTCTGGTATGGAGATTAGATAATCTCAAAGTGGTGAGTCATGAAACATTACTGGGTGCAAGATATTCAATTGCAAACATAGCCTCCTGTCATTGTTTGACACTTTGGCAAAAATGTAGATTTGGAAATTACACAAAACAAGACTTTACGAAATGGTTCAGAATGTCAGTTTATCATCATGGAACAAATAGATGCACTAAATGAAAGGTGCTAGAAACATTAAACACCTCATAGGTCTCAAATGGATAGTTGGGTATACATGCATCAAAAAGCGTCTATAGGGCATTAATTCTTCAAAATTTTCAATATGTGACTGAAAATTGACCATGCAATTTTTAGTCCCAACAAATTGGATTCAAAATTAATTCACCAAACACATCTCAACCTTAACTTCAAAATTTAACATGAAACATCTTATGTGAACATGTAATATCATATCTAACATCTAATAACATGAATATCACATATAAGAACCATATCAATACATGACAACATAGATGGTAATGTAGAAACCCTCCAAGGTGAAGGTAAAACTATGGTGGGGATGACACGGAAAAATCTTCACAACTATAGTAATAAAGTGTCTTAAAAATCTAGCTTGTAAAAAAGTGTTCCTATTAGGGATACAAGGTTTGATCACTTTTGATGATCTATCCTGTAAGAGGTCTTCCCTATTAAGAGATTAAAATACTATTTAGTCTACCTTGATTAAAGGATTTAAACAATACAATTAAGTGAGCACTTT
Organism: Cupressus sempervirens; assembly: GCA_028749045.1. Lineage (NCBI taxonomy): Eukaryota > Viridiplantae > Streptophyta > Pinopsida > Cupressales > Cupressaceae > Cupressus > Cupressus sempervirens. The sequence goes on along the minus strand of CM053785.1, from coordinate 445,794,955 downwards.
GTTAGGAGATTTACATAGGCTTGTTAGGATCACTCTGTTAAGATCTATTCACCTAATCCACTGGTTAGAATGAAATCAGTACCATGATCCTTTGGTCTATACTTTGTCATTGATGACAAATCACCTCTTCCCAATATGTAATCAACTGTCTATGATGGATATACTTTATCTCTTCTCTACATTGCTCAGTTTCCTTAGTCATTCTACCTCGTAACACCTTCAACTATGCAATTCATTGTCTTACAACTTCAACCAAAATTAAATGACATAACAACTCAAAATTAGGTCTTAAACCCTCCTTAAATATCTATCCAATGAAGCTTCTAGATCTTGATCAATGATCATAATTCATTATTTTTTTTGCTTGACCTTTCCATTTTTTTTTATTGGTTATTCACATTACATAGAGATTAATGATCTGCACTTACAAGCATAATTACCTCTATCATTGACTCCTTGATCATATAAACACACTTCCAACATGAAAAAATGGTTTACATATGATTTTGTGCAATTCCAAACTCAAATACATCAAAATATGTTATAAGACTCATATAACTTACGACACCTAGATCTTCTTGTTCTAACTTGTTGTCCCTTGGCATAAACTTCACTTTGATATAACTAATCTTACCCTTATGGATTGTTCGGTGCATGTTGCCTCCTAAATCACTTGATGAATATGAAAATTCTTAGTAATTCTTATGTTTACTCAGAAACTATATATGAATCAACACTAATTGAACTTATTCATTACACTTATTGATTACTCAATGTATACGGTGACTTGGTCACAGTGACGAATGACCAACATTGCCTAGTTAATGACTAAGTGTTTTGCACTAACCGATAGTACTATGATTTTTCTTTAGCATCAATATGTCCTTGTTAGAGTACTTAGGGAAGTGACATTTTTTTTTATATGACAATCTTAATCCTAGGGGCTAGATCCAAATACATTAGGAAGGTATGATGACACTTGCCTAGATGTGGTTGAACCTGTGACACATGCTTTTTACTCTAGTTGGCTATTTTCTTTGTGATTTCATTTTGGGCATTATTGTTTGTGTGGCCTTATGTTACCTTTATGTATTGATTTTTGGGAATATGCCTTAGAATACCTTAAAACCTACATGAATCATGGTCTTATCTTCTAGCTCTATAGAGTGGACCATTGATGACTCCATGTGGTTGGGTGGAAATTTATTTAAGTTATTGTTTGAGTGTTCATGGCTGACTTTATATGGATCCTTATTGAGTAGTGGTCTAAGATCATTTCTTGAAGTCTATATGCCTCATTTCTTTGGAAGAAATTTATGTAATATTGTAATGTAAAATCTTGAAGAAAGTAAAATTCCATATGTATATGTATCATGAATTAAAAAGTTATGTAAAAGGGTAAAGGGTGTTTCTAGGAGAAATGAAGTGTTATGTGGACATATTATATTATTTCAAAAGATGAATGAAGTTATATGGATTAAGACATTTTTTCATTATTTGTAAATGGATATTTAGATGTATAATATATCAAATCATAAGTAGACATGAAACTAATAGATGGTTTAACTTAAGTAGTAAGGATAAAATGTCATAAAGAAAATTAAGTAATGTTGTTTAAAGATGACATTAGGGAACCTATTAGGGCTCTAAATGTTGGAACAAATGATTAATTGTGTATTTTCTTTGATGTCACACACAATTTCATATCATCACTAGTTAGTGTATGCCAAGCTCACTCAGGTATTGAAGATAGTTTTCTATGTTTGTTGAGCATTCTAAAGTTTACCTAGTTTAGAAGACACTGCCTACCAAGTTCACTCAGGAGGGAGACAAAGGAAATTTTGTGGAAGATGAGTATTAATTGAGATTACTTGGTTAATGAAGGAAATGTTGGATGTAACTAGTGTTAAACAAGCTCACTTAGTTACCAAAGGAACTTTGTGAATATGCAGTGTTAACCGAGTTCACTTGGTTAACATAGGAAAATCATTTCAAAGTTAGTGTCTACTGAGCAGGGTCAACTAACAAAGCATTTTCTTGTTTTGGCATATTAAGTTAAATTGTGTTGTTTTTTGGTTCTAGCCGACTGAGGAGATGAATATTAATTATTCTAAGTTATATTCTAGCTGACTTGACAATATGAAAGATATAAATATAAGGTCAAGTTGAGATTTAGAAAGAGTGAATGCATGGAAGATAATTGAAGATTTAATGATGCTAAGAGGAAGCGAATTAGAAGGATAAAGAAAAATATCCTTATAAAGCTAAAAATATATATTCGATCAAGAAGGATCAAGTATACAACCTCGAATTGAGATCTTTAATTAGCAATTTAGTTGCATTTGAAATTAGGTAGTCTCATTGTTACTCTCTAACCATTGTAGCAGTGATCTAAATCTCTTAACAGAGTTGGCTTAACAACTATTTGTAAATCCTCTAACAAGGTGACATTTCTATTGAATTGTCCAAAGAACTCTAGCAAGGCCACTCCTAATAGGGTGATTAAATCCTCTAACAAGTTCACACCTAATAGTGTGTTTTGTAACCTTTAATAGGGTTGGCTCCTAACAGGGCTTACTTTAGAAAAGTGAAAATAAGTAACTAGTTGCAATTGGTGGTTTTTCCCAAATTGTGTTTCCACATTAAATCTTGGTTTCAAATGTGTTCATTGCTATTTCTTTTTATGTGTTTGCATCTAAGTTAAAGTAACAGTAATCATAGATAATATCTTAAGATTTTCATGTTAAGTATTTGCTGAGTATTTTTTACTATTTACTAATTTACAATATTTTTCTATGTCTTTATAGAGTATTAGTAGAGTTTAGTTTTCAAACTTTAGCTTGTATTGACATCTAAGGGATCTAAGATTTATTTTTGTGGTGATTGATTCACCCCTCCCCTCTCAGTTACTCCTCTTATATTTCCAAGAATCAAATATATGATTAAGCATAATTAACAAGACAAAGATGTTTTATAAAAATATTCACCAATTTTTTTATCAGTTTATCTTATCCTTTTGGGTTCCTTGGTGGGGCATTACAACAACTCTCAAACTATCCTCAAAATAGACTAACCAGAATACCCACCAATTTGTGATAGCATCTGATTACCACCATAAAGAACTAGCTAGATAGTGACATCTTCTATGTTGTTAAACTATATAAAATGATAGTAGACTCAAACTTACTAACCTATCTACAAAATAATTGAGCATAAGTTTGAAAATGGAGGGAGATCCATGAAACATCATTTATCATGGGATTTTCCATGATTTTAAAAGAATTTTTTACTCCATACATCGTACGCTATAGAAATTTCTCCTTGGTAATCTTTGATGGACAATGTAGATGGTATAAAAAGGTTATGTAGAAAAAATAGGTAGTATAAAATGATAATCTAACACTCTAATATATTTCAAAGTGTGAGTTGTATTATCAATAGTTTCACATTCTGCAATGTTAAAGCTACTTGTAAGATGAACAATGAGTGTTCATCTAAATGTAGAAAGGGATGAAAGGGATATAAGATCTACCTCTAAATCCAAATTCCCAAAGGAGAGATCCAAATTAATTAACCAAAAAGGCTAATGCACAAAAGAATCAATCTATGGAGAATATGAATAGAGAAGAAAACCTTATATCTTGTTATTAAAAGTGTGTATTGAAATCTTAATTGAATTGAAAACAAATACTAACCTTAAAGTAGAGTGAATTTGGAAATTGTTTTTTTTTAAATGTTTGTATATAGTTTCGCGAAATTTTGCAACTTGATCTGGTCTAGAAATGCAAAAACAAAGAAAACCTAGAAACCTTTTTTTTCTTTTTGAAGAAGGTCAATGTCGACCCAAAGTTGGGGTAAGATCTTACCCCTTTATTTCTAACCTTGACCTGTACTACTCCAATGAAAATTTTGTTCACAGATCCCAAAAGTTTGCCAAAAAGAGTACTCAAATATTCACTGATATTCATTGTCTCACACTTGCTCCTATAAGAAAAAGGGTTTTGTTGTTAGATGTGAGGTTTGGCTTGGTCAAACCATGGCTTGGAATTAACCTTTAAAAATGGAATTAAAATTGCAATAGAGATAAACAAAGTAAATGGAACTATTCACCTTGCTTATGTTGAAATCCTTGTAGAGGATTCAAATCCTCAAATCTACAAGTATGGATGCTTCAAATAAATTTAGAATTGAATATAGGATGTCTCGAATAAATTGCACTGGATCTTCAACACCAATCTTGAATGGATCTTGGAATAGAAAGGGGCTTAAAGAATGTGGATGTTAGAATCTTCAACAAGAGGGCATTGAATCCTTTAATAGCTATCAATGGATCTCCTTGATGAATTTTAATACTTGAATTCTTGGATACTTGAATTATTTAATGCTCAAATTCAATGGAAAGCAGATTCTTGATCATGGAAAATCTAGATTGTGGATTGTGAAAATGAGAGAGAAAGGCTTCCTTTTATACTGATCCAAGATGCAAACTTCTAGAGAGGCCAACATAGGCATGAATAATTTTAAGAAACCTCCCTTTGGAAAAATATATAAAATCATGGTGAATCCAACATCATTTTAGGGGAAAAAATGATTTGCAAAGGTGATTTTTTTTTTCAAAATAGGAAAAAAGTTAATTTCATTGGCGATTTTTTTCCATTGTATGAAAATTTGGTAAAACTTGGCAAATCTTTAATTATTTCAAAAAATCATGATCAAATGTACAAATACCTAGAAACCATAATTTTTTATTATCCAAAATACAATAACACTTTTTAGTAATCGTTAGATGATCCTAAATCAATGATATAAATCCTATTTTGGGCTAAAATGTTAAGGAACAAAAAGTTTTAGTGAAAGTTTCTAAAATAATGTCACTTGTCCATAATAGAATCTATTTTAGGGAAAAGATTAGAAGGATTAAAAGTTCCTTGGAAAGTCTTCAGAACAAGATTAGAATGATTAAAAGTTCCTTGGAAAGTCTTCAGAATAGAGACACCTATCAAGTATATGTACTTTACATATAACTTGACTTCAATGCTATCAATTTTTTATAAAATATTGGAAAATCTTTCATTATTGAAGAAAATCAAAGCTAATAAGCCATAGGTGCATGATGGGGACACAACCCAACAACAGAATAGACACAATAGAAAGGGGGAATTATATTAATTGAGAAAATATGCTAGTACAAACAGTGCAGAGAAAATAAACTTCAAAACATGCCCTACAAGCTTACAATAGCATAAATCTGGAGAATATTTCTCCTTTTAGCACCTCTTCTCAAACTCCACCCCGAACTGCCTTTTACAATGCTAGAAATCTCCTTAAATAGACCCTGGAGGGTTAAGGACTAGGAGTACATTCTAGAAAGTGCTAGTAAGCATCCACCGACAAAATGGAAGGTTCCAGAAGCTGCATTAGAAGTCGGTGCAAATCTAGAAGAATCCAGAAACGGTAGCCGAACTTCCGGGAGGCATAACTTTTGAACCGTAGCTCCGATTGACGAACCGTTTACATTTTCAGAAAGATCTCGAAGCGCTCTATAGCCCTATGGAAAAGCTTTGCTTGTCCCCCATTTTTTGGCCCTTTTCGAGGTCATTTAATGCCCCAAACCTGACTTTGAAGCATTCTTAGGGGGTCTCCAAAACTCAAAAAACTGCAATAACTTTCAAACCGTGGGGCCTTTTGACTTGATTCTTTTTTTGGAATGCTCTAAATCTCAATTACATTCATCTGGCCAGGTCGCACCTTCTAGGCCACCAAAATGATGGTCAAATTGCATGCTCCTATTTTTTCGGGATTTTCAAATGCACTGATAGTTGAACTATGAGAGTTGGAACCTTTATTTGAGCCAAATGGGTATCCAAAAATGTAAAGACATAAAATAGAAACTAAGTCTAAGTACATTTTTTTGGGTGACACAGGATTGCCCTTATACCTCTGGATGCTCCTGCATCAGTGCATAAGTACACATGCCTAGAAACTATTATTCTATTATTACTATATGTAGCCTAATAAATTATTGGAGTTGAAGGTTAAATGAGCCTAATTTAATATTATATTGTATAACATATAAAACCCTATTTTATAACCGTTGGATGATCCTTAATCAATGACCCAAATCTCATTTTAGGAATTTTTTTTGAAGTACATCAAGTTTTAGAGAAAAATTACCAAAATAAAGATACGTGCCTACAATAACATCTATTTTAGGAAAAAGTGAGAAATGATATAACATTCCAAGGAAACTCTCTGGAATAGAGACATGTGTCATATATATGTATTTAGACTCTAACGTAACTTTAATTTATACCACATAACGGTGAATATGACTATCAATAAAGGCAAGCCTTGGAAATTGTAGGAAAAAATATTTAATGTAATGTGTGAAAACGTTAAATTCTACTGGCAAAGACATCACTAAAATTAAAATAATTTTGTATCATTATTGGTGATTGGTTGAATCATGGGACCCAATTTTCATAAAGTGTGGGCAATACGACCAACTCAAAAGTTCAATTTTTTTGCTAAATCTAGGTTTCCTGGTGAGTGAGATTCATCAATTGGAAAATATTCACCATTGAAATTATCCCTAGACATAGGAGAATTAAATTCCAACTAAGCCTTAACCCCTATAAATGGAGCTAAATTAAATACAATTTAAGATTTTGTTGTTTTGAAATCTGAAAGAGCAGACCTAGAAGTGGGAAATGAAACTTTCTGAATCCCAATATCCTGAAACCTTTGAAACTTGAAATTTGGACCTAGGATTAGGGTTGAGTTTGACTCTGACCTAGATCACAGTTGAGGTCATCCTTGACCTAGGTAAAATTCAAGGTTGACCTTGACCTAGAAGGTCTTCCTAGACCCATAAGGTCAAAGATCTTAGATCTTCAAAAAAGGTTGCTAGAAAAGGGTTGGAAATAGGGGAGAGAGAAGTCAAATAGGGGGAAAATATAGATCCAGCCAAATACCCACTCAACTTACTTGACATGACCCCATACCACTTTCTTGGAGGGTTAAACTAGTCCTAAATTAAAGTGCTTCCATTTTTCGACGATACATTTAACCCCCACTTTAGCAAGAGTATGGACTTGATGAAATTTTTTGTTATAGGAGATCTTAATGAAAAGAAATTCTCAAGCCCCTAGGAACTAAAGTCTTAATCAACTCCAAGATCACAATAAGAGAGACATCTCTAGAAAAGAGAGAAAGAGAGGGAGTGTGATTACCTCACCCAATGAGAACTTATGTCCTATTGTGAACCACACAAGGAAAAAAAAAAATGGAAAGATGTAATTGAACTACCTAGTGAATGTGGCTACTCACTAGTCAACCCATTAAAGATTCACCCTTAGGAATATTCTATTCCATAGGAGTAAAACCAAAAGAAAAAGAGATCCAACCTTAAGGAAACCTTTGACCTTAAGGGATCAAAAAAATAATATTTTGAATCTGGAGGGATCAAGAGATCCTATAAAAATAAAAATCCATGCTTTAAGGATTAGTCGCTAATTCATAAAGGAAGAGAAGTGCCTTGAAAAATATATGTATATTGAAAGTGTGTGTGTGCAATAAGTGAGCAGAGCATATGCCCCCATGTTAAAGTCATTGTTAACACTTTAAAAGGAGAAATGGATTGAACAAAAACATAAAAAAACTCCACTAAGTATGTTTCCACTATAAGATGCCCCCAAACAAAGATAAATCAAGGGAAATACCACATAAACATACAGAGAAAATAGAAGGGACCTACCTTGCATGGGGTCAATATGATTGTAAGACTTTATATATATATATATATATATATATATATATATATATATATATATATATATATATATATATATATATATATATATATATATATATATATATATATATATATATATATATATATATATATATATATATATATATATATATATAAAATTCTCTAATTAATGTAGAACTACAATCACAATGGAGGAAAGAACATGAAAGAGAGTTATGAAGAAGAATCTTTTTAGACCATGACATGGAGACCAAAAAGAATCAGTGCTACCAAGTCATAGATCCAAGCATATTACACAAGGAAACTTTTACAAAAAAAAGTATAGATACAACATAGCATGAAACAACATTTAGAAGAAAAATAGATACATATAAAGGAGTAGCACAAATTTGATTCCTTTATCACCTTTCACTAATAAAGAAACAAGAGTCGTAGAAAATAACCTAACAAATATTTAGAAAACACATTTCAGGAGAAGCATAGTATGACAAACAAACACACAAAAGGCTACCATGAAAGACTAGCCAATCAAGCACACCCCCTACTCTCCCCATCTCATTCTATATCATTTAGGGAAGATGGGTAACTCGCAAGGGGGATTGTGTCCAACATAGTAGGAATGATAGCCAATTCCAAACAAGGATCCTCTTGAGAATCATTATGTTCAATACTAGTTGTAATTGTCAATTATGATGAAAGCATTTGAGGTAAATCAATGTCAATGTTCATTAACATCATCAATATCATCAAGACTATCTTCCTCATCCAAATTAATGAAAATAGGATCAAAGATACAAATAAAATCATCATAATCTTGCATCTAAACCTCATTGTTAGCATTAACACCTTCTAACACATCATGCATAGGTTGATCAAAAGAAGGTAAAGAACTTGGAATAACAAAATTAGAGGCTTTAGCTTGAGCACGACACTTATTATGATGTTCATTAGTAGATAAATTACATTTTTTCTTGTTTGAAACATGTCAAGAACTAGAAGGAACAACTACCAGATCCTTTACAAATTCTGTAGGAGTGTTAATAGGATTGTTAGGAGACTGACAAGCAATAGCAAGAGCTTGATTAACAAAACCAAAAACCATAGAAAAAGGAGATATGAAACATGTAGAAAAAAGACCATGATTAAGATCCATCAGGGGCATGCTTAACTCAAGATCCTTGTGATGTTTATATGCCTAATATGAGTGAAAAATATTTTTGGTCAAGAAGGACATGAATTAGGTATTGAAGGCCAAAAGAAGTTAAGTATAACATAATCCCTAGGCCTAGAAGGTTGATATAAATTATGGTTAATCATCTTCACTTATTCATCATGAACAAATTTAAGACACTTATGAATAGGAGAAGCAACAAAATGCATGACATTCAACCAAGGAAAACCAATCTTAACTTGAAATTGATTGAGAGTAGGAACAACAACAAAGGTAGTGTTTACAATTTTACCACAAAGTTCAACTGGAAAATCAATAGAACTCAATGATGGATAAAGAAAACCATTACAAGTTTGAATCCACACATTAGATGTATCATAAGAATCACATTGCAAGCATTTCATAAAAATATTTTCTTTAGTAATAACATTGACTAAGGATGTAGGATCAACTAGACAACAATGTGTAGCTATCTTAGAAATCTTAGCATAAATATAAAGGGGACCATCATGAGCTTTAATAATCTCATAATTATCAAATTTAATCAAGAGTTCTCGAGGTCTTTTATTCTCATACTATTTTTGAGGTTTAAGTTGAGTTTTTAGTTTAAACTGAGGTTGCTGTGTGACTTGAGGTTTAATTTGAGGGTGAGTTTGAAGTTGAGGTGGAGATACAAATTGTGATAAATCAACATGCTCCAAATGGTTGACAATATGATTAAGATCATCCACCTTCAAATCATAAACAATATCCATAGAAGATGGCTGAGCAATGACATTAGTATCATGTGTAGGTAGGAGACAAATACATGTTCCCACTACCATAAAAATTATCAATAGATAAGGCATTAGAATCAATCAAGTCTTGAACATTATATTTTAAAGAATAAAACTTCTCAGTATCATGGCCATTTTGATGATGATATTAACAAAAATATTTAGGATCAAAAGGTTTAGACATAATCATAGCAGGTAAAAGAGGTCAAATAGGTGGTAAAGTAATCATATTAGCAGTTAACAATCTATTCATAATAGAATGTAATGATTTAGAGAGGGGAGTAAACATACGATTCAAACGAAAAGAAGTGGATGAAAAAGTAACATTGTGAGATTCAACAACTTGATCAACAACTATATTTTCTTTTAAAAAAAATTAAAAAATCTTGACATAGTTTTTAGGATTTTGAAATTTGTTTGGATTAGGAGAAAAATAACTCTTATCAATTGGAATAGGATCCATTAGAGTGTTGTTCTCAAATTGGCTCATTTGTAATTGATAATGATTAAGCATTACACAAAGTTGTTGAAAAGAGGTAAATTCAGTAAGAAGAATCTTATCTCTAATATCCTTTTGAAAATTTGAAATAAACATACATTGAATAACAATATCAAGAATAGGATAAGAAATCTAAGCATGTAAATTCTTAAAAAAACCAATGAATTTAGTCAAATTTTCCTTAGTGTTTTGTTTACAATGCATTAAATCAGTTAAAGACACTTGCGGACCAATGTTATTTTGAAATTATTGAATAAAGGCTTTGGGAAGTTTTGGAAAAGAGTCAATAGAATAAGGAGACAAGGAAAAAAACCATTGCAAGACCTTATCACAAAAAGTTTGAGCAAACAAATTAGCTAAAATTCTATGGTCATGAGTGTAGTCACTACAAAGGATTTGAAATGTTTTAACATGAGTACTTGGGTCTCCTTTTCTATTCTAATTTTCAAGATAAGGCATATCAACTTGTTGAGGAACAAGAGTATGAATGATGTCTAAGGATAGAGGACTTCACATGTCACATGTAGGAATGCTAAACTTGTTTTGAATTAAAGAAGAATTTTTTTGTAAAGATGACACAATTTGAGCCAAACTGATAATTATTGAATCATTAAAAGAAGTAATAGGCACAACAACATTAGAAACACTAGGTCAAGTGTAAGAAACAACACAAATGGAAGAGACAACTAGAGGAACGGTTGGAACCACAGTTGGAAGAGGATTGGAATACGTAAAAGTAAAATTATGGTAAGAAGGTTGTGATGTAAGGAGAGATATAGGAGGACCATTGTAGTCACCAAAGGAGGGGTATAAGTAGAAAAACTAGGTAAAAGAACTAAAAAAGGTTCGACAATAGTAACTAGAGGAATAAATCCTAAATCTTGAGCTTCTTGAGCTAAGTTTTAACATTTGAATGCACGAGGTGAGTGATACCACATAGGAGATTAGCACCTTGATCATTATCACGAAGGAATTTCTTAAGAGCCTTTATAGCTTGAATAGAATCTTGATTATGGTTTTCTTGAATAAGCTAATTACCCATTTTATCAAGTTTGGTTGAAAGTTTTTAGAATTGTTCAAGAGGAACTCTTAAAGAAAAGTCCTCATCATGAGATGAGTGAGAAGATTTTTTTTCTCTATAATAGGGTTGGAATCATGAATAATCAAATTTTCATCTAGGATCGTAAGGAAAGGAGAAGAAGGCTCAGGATCAAAGGCACCCATAAGTCTATGACTTCTTCTAACTAGAATATTATAAGTAGAACTAAAGGTAGTAAAGCTCATATACCAATGCAATGCAAATGAACTAAACTAAGAAAACACAAAGCATGAAGAAATGAATATTTTAATATTTTTGCTTTATATGAGATGCAAACACATAAAAGAAATCTAATACATGCAAGATCTAACACCATAAAAGAAAGAGTTGTCTATCACGAGTTCACCAAAATGTAAGATGAACAATGAGGGTTCATCTAAATGTAGAAAGCAATGAAAGGGATATATGATCTACCTCTAAATCCAAATTCCCAAAGGAGAGATCCAAATTGATTAACCAAAAGGGCTAATGCACAAAAGAATTAATCTATGGAGAATATGAATAGAGAAGAAAACCTTATATCTTGTTATAAAAAGTATGTATTGAAATCTTAATTGAATTGACAAAAAATACTAACCTTAAAGTAGAGTGAATCTATAAAATGTTGTTTTTTGATGTTTGTATACATTTTCAAGAAATTTTGCAATTAAATCTAGAGTAGAAGTGTAGAAATAGAGAAAACCTTGAAACCTTTTGTCTTTCTAAATAAGGTTGACCTTGACCTAAAGCCAGGGTAAGATCTTACCCCTTTATTTCTAACCTTGACCTACACTAGTTTGACTAAATTTCTATTCACAAATCTTGATAGTTTTCTGAAAAAAAAGTACTTAAATCTACACTGATATTCACTATCCCACACCTTCTCCTACAAGAAAAAGGGTTTTGTTATTGGATGAGGGGTTTTCCTTGGTCAAACCTCAGTTTGGAATTAACCTTTAAAAATGGAATTGAAATTGGAATATTGATAAAAAAAAGTAAATGGAACTATATTTCACCTTGGTTATGTTGAAATCCTTGAATCTACATGTATAGATCCTCCAAATAAATGTAGAATTGAATGTATGATATCTCAAATAAATTACATTAGATATTCAACACTAATCTTCAATGGATCCTAGAATAAAAAGAGGCTTGAATGAATGTGGATGTTAGAATATTCAATAAGAGGTCTCCAAAGAGATTGAATCCTTCAATATCTATCAATTGATTTCCTTGATGAATTTGAATACTTGAATGCTTGAATTCTCAAATTCAATAGAAAGTGGATGATTGATCATGGAAAATTTGGATTGTGGATTGTAAAAATGAGAGAGAAATGCTTCCTTTAATACTAATCTAGGACACAAACTTCTAGAGAGGTCGATATAGGAGAATTAAATTCCAATTAAGCCTTAACTGCTAGAAATGGACCTAAATTAAATACAATTTACCATTCTAAAATATGAAATAACTGACTCGAAAGTGGAAAATGAAACTTTCTAAAGCCTGATATTCTAAAACCTTTGGAACTTGAAATTTGGACTTAGATTTAGGGTTGAGGTTGACTCTAACCTAGTTTAGGGTCAAGGTCATCCTTAACCTAGGTCAAATTCAAGGTCAACCTTGACCCAAAAGGTGAAAGATATCAGATCTTTAGAAAAGGCTATGAGAAAAGGGTTGGATACATCAGAGAGAGAAGAAAAATAAGGGGTAAAAGCCAAATCTAGTCAAAGAACACTCAAGGTACTTGACATGACCCCAAACCACCTACTTGGAGGGCTAAACCAATCCTAAATGGAAGTGCTTCCATTTTATGATGATATACTACCATATCCATAATTCAATGCAAATGTTTTAAAGCAGTGATTTAAAAAATAATTAATAAACCAACTCAAATAATTTTTTAAATTAATTTAATGCTATGCAAATGTGCTTAACCACAATTTTGAAGTGTTTTAGAAGGTATAAAAGGAAATAATTTACCTAAGATTTAAGTCATATGATAGGGTTACTCCACATGCAACAGAGTTAATAATGTTAATGGGATCCATTGTAAGTGAAGACTTATTTTGTGGGATCAATCTTGCATTATCTAGAAAAAATTGATAAGATGTAGTGTATTGCAATGCTATAAAAGCCATTATTCATTTTTGGGTTATTCATTTTATTTCTTGATAGTAAAAGGTAAATTGTGTCATTTTGTGAATTAGTTTTGTTTAATGAATTGGATGAGCATGTAAAGTGTGGGTATGCCCTAAGGGATATTTTTAGAGGTGTGTCTTCCATAAGAGGGGAAGGGGGCACACATTCTAGTGATTTTTAATGTGACTTCCATATTGAGTGGTACAAGTAAATTAGAGTCAATGGGTGAGTAATACAAACAAGGCCACAATAATCCACCAACTTACTGTGCCTACAATGATTTTCCTAATTGATTTGCTTCACTATATTACAACTCTATAATCACATAGCACTAGTACTCTCTTCCATTCACACTCATTTTAGTGCCTCAAATAACTACTTGAATTATTGTTAAATATGTGATGATTGGTCATGATAACTATAAGGGACCCATGGTAGTAAGTTGACAATAAGGCCTTGAAAGTGTTAGTTTGTGGTGACTAATCAGGAAAGTACTACCCATACTTCATAAATTTTGGGGTTGTGGCTGATGTTGTGGCCAACATATGGTTGACATGTTGTAACCCTAAAGTGACATAAAATACTTGTATAAAAGGGCTTAGGGTTAAGTATTTTCATTAAGTTGTGATGTGAAATTAGTTCTTGTGACAGTATTGAGCTGTAAGGGATTACAGATTGTAATCAGGTTATAATCACTAGATCATAATAATATCAGACTTGCTGTTTGGTGGATGTAGCCTAGGGATTGGGTGAACTACAATAAATCTTGGTGCCTTGTGTTCTTTTCTGTGTGATCTATTATTTTTTGTTATTGGTTACATTTGCATGTAATTGTTATTTCTGTCTATGGTTTAATCCTCACAAGTGGTATTAGAGTGAGGTTGTTTTTTCAGTTATCCTCTATAGGAAAGTCTCATAGTTGAGTTGGAGCAATGGTAAATGAGGGTAAGCTAAGGGTTGACAGGTTTAATGGGTAGAACTTCTAGTTATGGAAGATGCAAATGGAAGACTATCTTTATCAGAAGGATTTATGGAAGCCGTTAGAAGGCAAAGCCAAGAATTAGGGATCTATGTCAAATGATGAATGAGATCTTTTGGACAGAAAGGTACTTGGAAGCATTTGTTTATGCTTGGCACCATCAGTGGCATTTAATATTATAAAATTGAAGACGACAGAAGAATTGATGCAAACCCTAGTGAAACTATATGAAAATCCCTCCGCTTCAAACAAGGCATTTCTCATGAAGCATTTATTTAATATGAAAATGGCAAAAGGTGGATCTATTGCAAATCATTTAAATGAGTTTAATACTATTGCTAGTTAGTTATCTTTTGTGAGTTTCAATTTTGAAGAATAAATTAGGGCTCTCTTTATTTTGTGGTCTTTGCTTGAAAGCTGGAATGGCTTGGTAATGGTTGTGAGTGATTTCATTCCTAGATCTAGTACCCTAAAATATGATGATGTGATCGGTGTTATTTTGAGTGAGGAAACTCATAGGAAATCCTCAGGTGGATCTACATTAGGAAGTGCTTTGAATGCACAAAGCAGGGGTAGAACGACTGAGAGAGGAAGTAATTCTAGAAATCATGGGAAATCAAGAGGAAAGTCAAAGGGGAGGAGGTCTCAATCGAGAGGACCAAATGACTGGTAGTACTGTGGGAAACCAGGTCATAAAAAGAAAAATTGATGGAATTGAAAGAAAAATGAAGGAGATAAACCAAATGGAGATAATGAGGCAAATGTGGTAAGTAAGAAATTTGAAGAGGATGCTTTGCCTTTATCTTTAGAAAGTGTTGATGATTCATGGGTTTTAGATTTTGGTGCTTCATTTCATGCTACACCTCATAGAGGTTATTTCATTGATTATGTCCAAGATAATTTTGGGCTTGTTTATTTGGGGGATAATGAACCTTGTTAGATTTTTGGAAAGGGGAAAATAAAGATTAAGTTGTAAAATGGGAATCATTGGCTACTACATGAGATAAGACATGTTCCAAGGCCGAGTAGGAATTTAATTTCAGTAGGGCAACTTGGTAATGAGGGTTGTGTAGTTACATTTAATAATAAAAATTGGAAGGTTTCAAAAGGCTCCCTTGTATTAGCAAAAGGTGTGAAAGTAGGCACCTTATATCTTTGTATAGGCCATATTGTTCCTTCTACATGAGTGAGAAAGGTATGAAAGTACTTCATTCAAA
The DNA here is from genome assembly GCA_028749045.1 of Cupressus sempervirens. Taxonomy (NCBI): domain Eukaryota; kingdom Viridiplantae; phylum Streptophyta; class Pinopsida; order Cupressales; family Cupressaceae; genus Cupressus; species Cupressus sempervirens. The sequence goes on along the minus strand of CM053785.1, from coordinate 445,779,319 downwards.
AAAAGTTTTAACAGGTTTGAAATGTGTTAATATGGATTTATGTGAAAGTTGTGTGTATGGAAAACAAAAGAGAGTGAGTTTTGTGAAGACTAGGAAGGAAAAAAGAGAGGAGAAATTAACGCTTGTGCATACAGATATATGGGGATCAGCTCAGGTATCTTCCCTTGGTGTCTCTCATTATTATGTTAAATTTATTGATGATGCAACTAGAAAAGTATGGGTTTATTTCCTTAGATAGAAATATGATGTATTTCAAACTTTTAAGAAATGGAAATGCTTGGTTGAAAATGAGACTGGTAAGAAATTAAAATGTCTTAGATCCAATAATGATGGTGAGTATTGTAGTCATGAATTTGAAGATTATTGCTCCATTAATGGTATTCATAGACATAAAATTATTCCAAGGACTCCAAAGGAAAATGGAGTGGTTGAATGCATGAATAGGACTATAATGGAACGTGCAAGGAACATGGGGTTGCATGGTTGGTTTCCCTTACACATGTGGGTGGAGGCTATTGTTAGTGTAGTTTTTAATTTTTTCTATTTTGCTAGGTTTTTTCTACACTTTTTAATAATCTTTCTTAGATTAATAAAGCATGTCTTATTAGGTGAATGGTTATGAGGTGTCACCTTCCTACATGTGAGCATCCATTAGCTATCTTGGGAAGATACTTTGCTATCTTTAGTCCAAGAGATGGTTGCTCCTCATTGGTTGGTGTTGCCACCTCCTCCCTCTTCCTAGCCTATATAAGCATGCTACCTGGCTTGTATTTGCATCCTCTTAATGCTATTTTGCTTCTAGCATTTGCATTACTCTCTTGAAGAGTAACTCTATGTTGTTATTTTGATTTTGTATCATTTGCATTCATAGTTTAGATATTTATTCTTTGCACTAGTTTTCTGGGTTATTAATCTTTTCAAATTCTAACATGGTATCAGAGCTTTCTATGTGCAAGAGTAAATTTTAGTTTCCTTATTTGAGAGATTTTGTGGGGGGGGGCGGGGGGGGGGGGGGGGGGGGGGGGGGGGGGGGGCGGGGGGGATAATAAATTTTATTGTAATTTTTTGAAAAACAAAGTATGCTCTTCTCTTGCATCTTTGGATAATCTTGAGAATTAGAAAAGTTGTGATAAAAATGGTTTTTCTCTGGGGTTTCAATCTCAAATCTGACAACCAACTTGTATATTTAGAGTTTTCAATCACTATTGTAGGTTTCGGCATGCCAGTGATGGACTTAGGAAGCTGATCCAGCATTTGCATGTCATATTTTGGTTGCTAGGGTCGTTTCTTGATTTTTGGAGCCATTTTTACTGTTAAAGGCATTTGATTTACATTATAGCAACATCTTTTGTACATAAGCAAGAAAAACACTTTTTGGGTTTTGTTTGCAGCCTCGAAAAACCATCTGGGTATCTTTTAGATTTTGAATGCAATATATATATTTGCAAGATTGAGCACGGAAAGCTATAGCCATACCCCTCTCTATTGGCAGTCACAAATTTGAACACAATTTTCAAATGTCTCGTTCTTGCTCATACAGACTTTGATTTTGACGACTCTTATTATGACCTTGGCTATTTTTTTGTGCTCTATCTAGTAGTGGAGTTTTTTTTTGATTTTCATGTATACATTTTTCAAAAATTGTAGATTCTTGGCTGTAACTGTGCATAGTTCTCATTTTGGAAACTTCGGAGGATCGTAACTTTCTCATACGACCTCGTATTGAGGTGATTCTTTTTTTAAAAGTGCATGATTTTTTGAGTAGATCATAGTGGTGCTATTTTTTTCCTTGATTATTGTGCATAAGTTTCACTTTCAGCATATGCTCTTCATGAGGGTTTGTAATGCATTGAAATCAAGACCACTAAGTATTTGTTTCTAGTGGTAGTTGTAAACACACTAAAATAAAGTGCCAAATCATTTTTTTTTGGGGGGGGGGGGTTCTTTGATTGTGTAAAAAGGGGGGGCATTGTCGTGGCTGGATTTTCTTTTTTTTAGCATTTCTTCATCATGGATCAAACAAATATGCCCATCCTAACTCTATACAATTACTTTGAATGGAAATCATGCATGACAATTCACTTAAGGAAAGTGGGATTAAATAGGATAACTATGGGACTTGAAACTGAACCTGATAAAGATGAAGATAAGCCTAAGTGGTTTAACAAATGTGATGAGGCATATGGAACATTGTGTTTTTCTAGTTCTCCTGACTTGCTATTTCACATTAAGTCTTTGGATACACCAAATGAAGTATGGAAAAAGCTAGAAACACTATTTGGTACACAAGATTCAATGAGGGGTCATATGTTGGAAAATAAATTAATTAGTTTAAGTCCAGGCAATTTTAACACAATCCAAAATTTCTTCACCAAATTGAAATCACTAAGGCTAAAGTTAAAACAATGTGGAATTGAAAAGAAAGATGAACAACTGATTCTTAGTATTCTCTCTAAGCTAAGTTTAGAATATTCTATGTTTGTCTCTACCTTCTATGCTACTAAGGGTGCACTTGGTACTCAATTCACCATGCCATCTCTAGATGATTTTGCTATCAATCTCACTTGAGAACAGGACAAGCTAATCCAAATGGGCACTCTTAAGTCCTCTAAGTCACATGCCTTAGTAACCAACCAAGGCACAAAATAACAAAAAGGACAAAGTAGTAACAACAATAGTAAGGATGAGAAACAAAGTAATAGTGAGGAAAAGAAGGATTAGATACCAATTGCTTCAAAAGCAACTATTGATACCTCATCCTCTAAGGGCGATAAGCCTAAGAAAGAAAAGGTTAAATGTGCCTATTGTAAAAGACCCGATCATAATGAACATAAATGTTTGAAGAAATAAATTGATCACTTGATACACATTCTTGAGAAGAATAATATTAGTGTTCCTGAGTCTATCAAACAAAGTTCTAATGAAGAGTCTAACAAGGCAAAAGAAAAGAACAAGGAGAAAGGAAAGAGCAAGGTTCTTGTTGTAGTTGCTTCCTCACCAACCACTTGGGTTCTTAATTTGGGTGCTTCGCACCACATGGCTTCATCTAAGGAAGAACTTGCATCCTTGGAGCCATGTACTATGCCTTCTATTTTGATGGTGATGACACTCCTATTGAGGTGTGAGGGAGAGGGTTTGTTGATGTGGGGGATGGCACATTCCATGATGTTCTTTGTGTACCCTTGTTATCAACTAATCTCCTATCAATATACCAGATCGCTCACACAGGTTTAGGCAAGTGGGTTGAGTTCACTCTTGATTCATTGGAGGTACGTGAGTTGCATAGTGATTCTGTAGTTGTAGTTGGGAGAGTAGATCATCAGTCACGACTCTATTTTTTTCTCACTTTGTTCCTAATACTCCTTCATCTATTTTTCTCACTTACTCTAATGATGTGAATAAATTATGGCATGAGCAGTTTGGCCATCTTAACTTTTGCTATTTGCATCAGCTCAACCAGTAGAGCATGGTCATAGGGTTGCCTTATGTTCAATTCTTAGGAGGTGTTTTCCAAGGTTGCATTCTTGGTAAGCATCCTAAGGAAAAGTTTGACAAAAATAAGGCATGGAGAGCTTCATAGATACTAGAGTTAGTTCATAGTTATTTGGCTAGTGCATTTCAACATCCTTCTTTCAGTAGGGCCCGATATGTCCTCACATTCATTGATGACCTTTCTTGATATACATGGGTGTACTTTCTCAAATAGAAGTCAGAGGTATTTGATCATTTTCAAGACTTCAAAAATTTTGTAGAAAAGAAATCTGGGAAAGTCATCAAGGTTTTGTGCATAGACAATGGTGGTGAGTATGTCAACCATCGATTTGAAAGATTTTGCACTTCGAAGGGGATTGATTTACAACATTCAGTTCCATACAATCCTCAGCAAAATGGTGTTGTAGAATGGAAGAATAGATCCTTGAAGGAAATGGCAAACTGTATGATTCACTCTAGATCTCTTGCACCACAGTATTGGGCAGAAGCCATTAACTGTGCTTGTTATATCCAGAACCATGTTCCTCACCGAGCCTTGAAGGGAGTTACTCCTTTTGAAGCTTGGAGCTGTCAAAAACCATCAGTTAAGCACTTTTGAGTTTTTGGCTCCCCTGCATGGGCCCACATTCCTACAGAGAAACGTAAGGCCTTGGATCTACAAAGTAGACCTTGCATATTTATAGGTTATCCTGATGGTGTGAAGGGTTATCAGTTGCTCCACCCTACTACACATGAGTTATTCATTGAGAGGAGTGTTCAGTTTGAGGAGGGATCTTCAAGCTCACTTTCTATCACTTCTCCAACTCCTTCTACCTTGACATTAGAGTCACTTGGAATACATGATAGATCTTCTAATGAGTCAGATTCACCTGAACAGTCTTCTACCTCTACTTCTAATGCAGAAAGTGATTTAGAGAACTCACCTCCTTCCTCTCCTAGTCAACATTCAGAGGTTAATGATTCCACTCTAGATTCTCCATCTTCTTGTCCACTTTGGGCTAGACAAACCTTGCAGTCTATAGGTGATTGGGTTGGGGATCCATTAGACACTAGGCAAACTCGTTCACAATTCTAGGATGCTCCACATGTCTTCAGTGCTACTGCCTCAGATCCATAGTCCTTTCATGAGGCTTTTGGTATTCCTGAGTGGGATATAGCTATGCAGGAAGAGTATAGTTCCTTGATGAGGAACCACACTTGGGATCTTGTCCCTCTTCCTAAAGGAAGAAAACTTGTTCGATGTAAGTGGATCTATCAGACAAATTTTGCAGCAGATGGGTTAGTTGACAAACAAAAGACTCACTTGGTCACCAAAGGATTCTCCTAGGTTCCTGGGATTGACTACTCTAAGAATTTTGTGCCAGTTGCCCGAATGAATTCAATTAAAATTATTCTTTCCATTGCTGCAGATAATTGTTTGGAAGTACATTAGATGGATGTGAAGAGTGCTTTTCTTCATGGTGACCTTCATGAGGAGATCTACATGGAGTAGCCACAAGGCTTCCTTTAGGATTCTTCACTTGTGTGCCATCTTCAGAAGTCTCTCTATGGCCTCAAATAGGCTCCTCATGCCTGGTATGCCAAGATGGACTCCTTCCTTCTATCAATTGGGTTCACTCAGTGCCATTCTGATCCTAATGTCTACAATTTGCAACAGGGTGATTCACTTCTATTTTTGGTTTTGTATGTTGATGACTTGCTAATCACAAGAAGTTCTTCACCCACCATTAAGGTTGTCAAAGTGGCCCTTCAGGATAGTTTTTTGATGACTGACTTGGGCTTGTTGCATTACTTTCTTGGGATTGAGATCCTTCAGTCTCCTTCTGGGATCACCATCACACAATCCAAGTATGCTCTAGATTTACTCTTGAGGTTTCATATGGCTGACTGTAAGCCTACTCTGACTCCCTTCCTTTCTGGAGTCAAACTTGAGGCTCAATGTTCTTCTCCACTTGTTGATGGCACTTTGTACCACCAACTTGTTGGGAGTCTCATTTATCTAACTCATACAAGAACTGACATCTCGTATGCTATAGGCATGGTCTCTCAATTCATGCAGGAGCCCCATGAGTTGCACTGGAAAGCAACTAAGTAGATCCTTCACTACATTCAAGGTTCTCATAGTTGTGGGATTCACTATGTAGTGGTATTGAGCTTGATTTGGTGGGCTACACAGATTCAAATTGCGTAGGTGATTCTGAGGATCGCAAGTCTACTTAAGGCTATAGCTTCTCACTTGGGTCAGGTCCTGTTTGTTGGTCGAGCAAAAAGCAGTCTGCTATTGCTCTATCTTCTACTGAGGCTGAGTATTAGGGGCCTATAAATGACACCACTAAGGCCATTTGGCTTCAAAATCTTCTCACTAAGTTTGGTATCTAGATTAGATGGCCATCAATCATATTTTGTGACAACCAGAGTGCCATTCAGATCTCACAGAATCCAGTTCATCATCAGCGGACCAAATACATAGAGGTCCAAATGCACTACATTCGAGAGCTCATCCATGGTCATGTCATTGACCTTAGCTATTGTCCAACTTTTGAGCAAGTTGCTAATATCTTCACCAAACCCTTCACTGAGAGCAAGTTCCTTCATTTGTGAGCTTTGCTAGGGGTGCGGGATGCTTCATCTTTTGGGGGAGCCTTTTCCTCTCACTCGGAGTCCTAACCTTTTTTGGGGGGTCTCTTTTCTCTCTCTTTTGGGAAATCTTATGTACATGGTACCTCATTAGGCTTGACTTGTCAGGAACCATTTCTACATCCACCTAAACTTTGCTTATGGGGGGGTGTTAGTGTAGTTTTTTATTTTTCCTATTTTGATAGGTTTTTTGTACACCTTTTAATAATCTGGCTTAGGTTAATAAAGCATGTCTTATTAGGTGAATGGTTGTGAGGTGTCACCTTCCTACATGTGAGCATCCATTAGCTATCCTGGGAAGATACTTTTCTATCTTTAGTTCAAGAGATGGTTGATCCTTATTGGTTGGTGTTGCCACCTCCTCCCTCTTCCTAGCCTATATAAGCATGCTACATGGCTTGTATTTGCATCTCTTATTTTTGCATCCTCTTAATGCGATTTTTCTTCTAGTATTTACATTACTCTCTTGGAGACTAACTCTGTGTTGCTATTTTGATTTTATATCATTTGCATTCATAGTTTAGATATTTATTCTTTGCACTAGTTTTTTGGGTTATTAATCTTTTCAGATTCTAAAAGCTATCAATATTGTTGTATATTTGATTAATAGAGGTCCCTCCTCTGCTTTGGGCTGTGGTATTCTAGAGGAAGCATGGACTTGAAAGAAGTTGAGTTATTCTTTTCTCAAAATCTTTGGCTGTGAAGCATTTGCTCACATAGATTCTGAAAATAGAACCAAGCTAGAAGCTAAGTCAAAGAAATGTGAATTTTTTGGATATGGCATTAATGAATTTGTTTATAGGCTTTGGGATTTTGAAAATCATAAAATATTAAGAAGCATGGATGTCATATTCAATGAGAAAGTGTTGTACAAAGATCTGTTGCAGCAACATGAGAAGAAAGAAGATGATTATGTAGTGTTGGATGATACTCCAAAAGCTAATGTTTCAGCGATTCCTCATGATGTGTAACAATCACAACAACAAATACCACAAACACTAGTGAATGTTAGATGGTCAACAAGGCAAATTAGACCTCTAAAAATATTCTCTCACTCTTTGTTTTCTATTTTACTTACTGATGCTGGTGAACTTGAATGTTATGATGAAGTTGTGCAGGTGGATACTAAGATTCGGTGGGAGCCTACAATGAATGATGAAATGGACTCTTTGGTAAAGAATTAGACATGGGATTTATGTAAGTTGCCTATTAGTAAAAGAGCATTATAGAATAAGTGAGTTTACAGGTTGAAAGAAGAGGAAGGAGGTAAGAAAATATTTAAAGCTAGGTTAGTTGTGAAAGGATTTTCACAGAAAAAGGGCATTGATTTTGATGAGATATTTTCTCCTGTTGTTAAGACGACTTCTATCCATACTGTTTTAAGTCTTGTGGCTACTGAAAATTTTCATTTAGAGCAGCTTGATGTTAAAACAACCTTTCTTCATGGTGATTTGGATGAAGAGATATATATGGCTTAGCCATAGGGATTTGCGATCAAAGGTAAGGAGAACTTAGTGTGCAAATTGAAAAAAAGTTTATATGGCTTGAAGCAAGCACCTCAGAAATGGTATTTGAAATTTGATAGTTTTATGCATGAGAATGGATATAATAGGTGTCATTCAGATCATTGTGTTTATTTTAAGAGTTTGGATGATGACAACTACATTATTTTATGTTTATATGTTGATGATATGCTTGTAGCTGGGTCTAACATGGATCACATTAAGGGGCTAAAATGCCAATTAGCACATGCATTTTCTATGAAGGATTTGGGGGTAGCAAAAAAAATCCTTGGTATGAAGATTTTCCAAGATGGAAAAAATAGAAAATTGATGCTATCTCAGGCTGATTATGTTGAGAAGGTGTTGTAATTTTTTTCTATGGAGAATTGTAAAGCTGTCAGCACACCTTTACCTGGTCATTTGAAGTTGACTAAGGAGATGTGTCCTAAGACACAAGAAGAGGAGGATAAGATATACAAGGTACCCTATGCTTTAGTTGTAGGAAGCTTGATGTATGCTATGGTATGTACTAGGCCAAATATTGCACATGTAGTAGGCATCATTAGCAGTGATATGAGTCATCTAGGAATTGAGCATTGGAATGTAGCCAAATGGATTCTTAGATATTTGAGAGGAACATCCAATAAGTGTTTACACTTTGGGGGCTCTACTATTGATTTACAAGGCTATGTTGACTCAGATTTGGTAGGGGATATTGATGCCTGGAAGAGTACTATAGGTTATGTCTTTGCTGTTGGTGGGGCAACCGTGAGCTGAGTTTCTAGGTTACAGAAGGTAAATGCTTTATCTACTACAGAGGTAGAGTATCTAGCTGCTATAGAGGTAGCCAAGGAGATGATATGGCTTCAGTTCTTCTTGGAAGAATTGGGACATCCTCAGAGGGATAAATTTTTTTATTATTATAGATAGTCAAAGTGTCATTCATCTTGCCAAGAATTTAGCTCTCTATTCAAAGACCAAACACATATAGTTGCGGTACCATTTCATTCGATTAGTTTTGGAGGATGGACAGTTAAAGCTGGACAAGATACATATAGATGAAAATCCAATAGATATGTTTACAAAGGTAGTAACAAGGGAGAAGTTGAACTTCTCTTCAGCTTTAGTTGGTCTTTTAGATTGAACATGAATAAAAGAACAATAGAGTCTAGGGTGGTTTGATCTAGTGGGAGCCTCATGGAGTAGTGGCATAGCTACAGGATCAGTCTCCAAGTGGGAGATTGTTGTTTAGTGTGGAGCTTGATTAGTCGCCAAGTGGGAGATTATTAGTTTATGGTGACTGATCATGAAAGTTTTGGGCCGTGGCCGACATTGTGGCTAACATATGGCCGAAATATGGCCGACATGTTGTAACGATAAAGTGGTATAAAATACTTGTATAAAATGGCTTAGGGTTAGGTATTTTCATTAAGTTGTGATGCAAAATTGGTTCTTGTGGCGGTATTGAGCTATAAGGGATTACAAATTGTAATCAAGTTATAATCACTGGATTGTAATAATATCGGACTTGCTATTTGGTGGACGTAGCCCAGGGATTGGGTGAACCATGTTAAATTTTGGTGTCTTGTGTTCTTTTCTATGTGATCTATTATTATTTTGTATTGGTTATATTTGCATGTAATTGTTATTTATGTCTGTGGCTTAATCCTAACAGAAAGGATAGTAAGATGGAAGATCAAAGTTTAGTGTCTAAATCACAAAACTAGCTGATTACTAACATGAGAGATGGGTCACAATAACTATAAGGGACCCATTGTAGTAAGCTGACAATAAGGCCTTGAAAGGATAGTAAGATGGAAGATCATGGTTTAGTGTCTAAGTCACACAACTAGTTGATTACCAACATGAGATAAAGTAGTTGTCAAGTTGGCAACTTGTTTCCAACTTAGAAACCTTCCTTAATCCATGGATATTGCCAACAAGTCAATAACAACCTATCAGAAAGAGAAAATTGTCATTTTGGAAGAAGTTAATAGTTATCACACCTTCAAATGGAGGTGGTTGTTTATTAAAATAAGAAATAAGGAGGTGGTCAACATGTGTTTTGAGAAATTATTCGTGAACCATGACCCTGGCAAAAGAGAAATATCAAACTTGAAAATATGTAACTAAATGTAATTAATTTTTCAACTTTAATTTGATAAAATTACAAAGAGAAACACTAAATTAGAAGAAACTATTGTGGAAACTACTCATTTATAGTGTTTTTAAATTATAGTTACAACTTACAAGTGATAAAATTACATAATTTTGATTTTGGGTACACAAACAATGGATGAAAATAATTGATTGACTAGGGTAGTGTTAATGTTGAAGCCAAAACAGTTGCTACTCTATGATAGTCAACCATACAAAAGATCAATTTCATTAAATGATAAACCAAGAAAGTCTAAAATGAATAATAAGCCAAATAACTTCAAGAATCAAGTTATAGATAACTTGTATAGAAGCCAAAAATTTGGTCCTTAGACTACTATTGCCAAAGCACATCCTACCAAAAAACTTAAATGTTGAAACTGTATATGTATGTAAAAAATGTTATAACAAAGTAAAATTAGAAAGAAGAAAACTTTATTAAAATCTTAAAATAGGTTATATCCTAATAAAGGGATATAAAATATCAATAATTAAGAGAGAAACATACCTTTAACAAACAAGGTTCCATGGAAAGGAACTATCAAAATGAAGAGAAGGTAAGAAGATATGCAAAATCAAGTTTGGATTAATCTTTCACTCTATCAATCAATATTACATAATCCTTTTTAAAATAGAACATTCTGAAATGATGTTTTCCTTCTTCTACAAGTACTGTACTAATGTAAATAGAATAAGTAAATAACCAATTTTTACCTACTCTAGACTGCCATATTTGTGAACTAATTTTTAATATTATTGGGTTTGCTTAAAAATCATCTATAAGTCCATCACATAGTGGGAAGTAATGACTAGAGTTATTTTTTTGGCCTTTTCGACTTCTCATTGACTCATTTCTCTACTAGTTCTACTTGAGCTAGGAACCTTGTCCCAATTAACCTCCTCTAAACATTTAACTATAGCTTAGCTTGAGCCATGAACCCTTTTCCAATGTGCAAATCAAGATTTATTTTCTTTCTTACATGCTCAAATTAAATGTTCTAATTTTTCCTTTGAAATTTTTTAATGCAACCTATATTATTCTAAAAATAATACAATCAAAATGTAAAAAATTAATAAGAACTTTTGAAATTTCTTTTTCATCAATTAGCAAATTTCAACTCATAACAATGAGTGTAAATGAACAAGAAGTATTCAATACCTATGATCTATTTTATTATGATTAACATGAATATTTTCTATTTAAGACAAGTATATTTATTCTTAAAGAAACAAAATCCCTTGGAAATTACTTCCTACTCCACTTAGTTAAAGTATCACTAATGTCTATTTTCCCTAGATGTTCACTTTCAACTTAAATGTAGGAAGATTTTGTACTCTTTTCAAAATATGATGTAAGTCCTCTATTTTCCATTTATAAATCACATTGTATGTTTACATCCAAATTATTTTTACTTGGAAATAATATTTGACTAGGATAGGGATAAGTGACTAGCATAAAGGATATTCAAAAAATCAAGTTGAAGAATGTGATCAAACTTGAAGATGCAATCAAAGTTGATATGATCCATGATGAGAAGAAACATTGGAAAGGAAGCTAGCAAATGGTCTTACATGGTGAGAGGATGTTGGTATGTTGTTGGCAATGGGTAGGTACATTACAAAGGGGGAGTAAGATGGATATGTGTGTTGGAAATTTGGCTAAGTAGATAGTATGAGGTTTTCAATTATGACAAGATATACTTAGTATGAAATGATAAAAGTATTAAGATAAAGTTTTTGTAAGTAGAATTATTAAATTATCTAAGTTTAATGAAGGTTGTCTTTCAACACATGAAAAATTTTGGTTGTTAAGATTTATAGAGAAATTATTGACATGTGCACATTTACTTGTTGATAGTAGAGTATGTTAGGATATTATACCTAAGCACACAATGCAATACTATCAGTACAGACATTGATTTAACAATTTTACTAGTTGTAGTTATGCATAGATAAAACAAGAAAAAATTAAGGAATTGAATATTTTTGTGTTAAGGAATTTTTATTTACCAAAATAAATACTTGAATAATTAGGGATGACATCGTAGATGTAACCCTAAGTGGGAAAGATATAGTTTTGTATTTTGGGACACGTGTGAAAGCATGAAGGTCAAAAGAGAAAAATATTATGAAATATTATAGTATAAAGGAAAGATTTGAATTGCAAAGTTAAGTGTGGTTAATGTCATATCTATGCTATTTTTAAGTAATTCTACTTACCAAAACATACATTCTAGATTTTTAATGTTAAAAGTTAAGTGCGGTTAATGTCATCTTGCATACATTCTTTAATTTTAATAACAACTCCTAATAGGGTTGAGGCTTCTAGCAAGGCCTAGTTCTCTAGAAATGACCAAGACACTATATGGATGTTATAAGATTGTGAATGATATCCATAATCGGGAATTTTTTTTTGAAATACTAATTCACCCACCCTCTTAGTATTTCATATTTCTAACAATTTCTATCAAAGCCTAGTTACTTAAAAGAGACTTGATAGCTTGAGTAAGATCTCTATGGATATGGATCAATTACAAAATAACCTAGAAGAAGCTCTTGAGAAACTTGGTGTACTTAACGAAGAAAGAGATACTCTAAAGGACAAGTATGAAGATGCAAAATATTACATTGAGAAGATGAATGATAAGATAAAACATATCAAATCTAAGAAATAGACTAAATATTAGATCAATGATTGCAATAAAGTTTCAAGGCTTAAGAAAGAAAATAAGATCCTAAAGCATGAGCTAGAAATTATAGATATGAAGTTGAGTCTAAAGGAAAATGACAAAGAAATTGAATCAGATTTGAGATTAGAGAATGCAGATTTGAGTCAAAACTTGTGAAAGTGACATCTAAAATTGAATCATCAAAGTTATAATATGAATAACTTGAGAAGTAAAATACGATTGTGAAAGAAGATATTACATAGTCTAAGAAACATCTAGAAAGGTTGTATTTAACTAGTGAAAAGCTTGATGAGAATAGTTTTACACAAAGACATCCTTATAATAAGATTGGTCTTGGATACTTTCGAGAATCATCTAAGAGTTCTAAAGCTACTAAGGAACTAGATCTTGTGATGCAACAACCCAAGCCATAGAAAGAAGATCATAAAAAGGATTAGTCAAGTACATATGAAGATGTACCTAAAAAAGTTGAACCACTTAAAGATATGCAAGAAGGAAATTTACTAGAAAGTGTTTTGCATGTAATACAATTGATCATATAAAGAAGGACTATATAGGTAAGTATACTAACCACTATTTTTGGCTATTTCCATAATTTTTATGGTTTTGAACATGAAGCTAATGAATGTAGGAATACTAGATTTATCAATAATAATGGTAGAATATTAAGGGAACAAGTTATTAAGACATTAATGGGAAAGAATAGAATGAAGACTCAAATACTTGAATCAGAATTAGAATATGAGGAATCAAATAAACATGATATAGAGGTAGAAAAGGTAGAGAAAGAAAAAAAAATGAGAAAATAGAGACAACAATAAAAGGAAGAAAACTATGGAAACCTAAGATTGATAAGTTGAATTGTATGATTATTGATAATGGAAACCTTGCATAGTTGAATAAGTATCATGCCTTGTATGATAACTTTGAGAAATTTTTATGTTAGAGAATACATTGATTAGACACATGATTTTGAATAATAAGAAGTTTGCAAATATTGAAATATAGAAACCAAAGGACTTGTATGAAAGATTAGAAAATAGAAAGAAGAGAGTGACAAAGGAAGAAATAGACATAATAAAAAGACTACTTAGAAAATTTTGTGTAATAGAGAGTGAAGAACATTTTTAGAATATATTGAAGAACCTTGAACCTCTTTTGAGAAGCAATAATAGAGCTATTTTGAACATGGGAGACAACTATGAAGAGTTAAATAGAGAAATAGAGGAGATAATAGTAAAAGTCATGAAAGAATTTCAGAATGCTCCTATGGCCAACATAGAGGAAAGTATGAAGTTAGGGGAGAAGCCCCTAATCCTATCCTAGTTGTAGCAAAAATAGTAAAGAAGGAAGAAACTAAAGTAAGGAAGGATAGACCATCAACAACACTTTCGATTACAACCATAATAGAAGTAGATACAACAATGAAAGAATTAGGGGCTACAACATCGGAGACACCACATATCACCATTGTCATAGACACAATGAACATTGATAGTACTAATATTATTATTGATGTAGAAGAAGATACTTTCAAGAATTATGGATCTAGTGTTGACAATTTGGTAGGGTATGCTAGCTCTAATGATGATGAAGTCACTAAGGTGAGAAAATAAGAACATAAAAAGAAAGAGGGAGAAGAAAAGGAAGAAAAAGGAGAAGTAAAGAAAGGTGAAGATCTAGCTACTCTTATAGATGATTTAAGGAGGGCTGATCAAAATTTACAAGTTATTTGGAATTTGATTACACAATTAATATTTTTGTGTCTAAATTCCTGAAGCCCTAAGATTCTAGAATCTTTATCTTAAATCCTAGAGGGCTAGAACCCATCTCAAATGAATCATCCCATATATATAGAATATATCTTAAGTATAAGAGAGAATAAGGAAGAAGAGAATGCCAAATTATATTTCAATGATATATTTTATATATAGGAAGAAAGAACCCCCAAAAGGGTGCCCAAATCACCTTAAGAAGTTGTGTGATACTTCACACAATTGTCATATGATACTTTTGCTTACTATGGTGCAATACTTCACCAATATGGTATGATATTTCTTTCAAATGGGGAGATAACTTACCAGTATCATATGATGCTTCCTCTAAATGAGGGTGATACTTTACTAGTATTGTATGAGATGATGTCATATTGCCACCTAGAAATAAGAACAAGGTTAAAAGGTTAAACTAGGATACAAATGAGGTTAGAAACTCCACACCTAGAGTACTAGAACCGCCAAACTTGAGGAAAAAAACACTCAAGAGCATCAAATGCATAGAGAATATATAGATAACTTTTTCTTACTATGGTGTGATACTTCAATAGTATCATGCGATATTTCATATAATTGTGGTGCGATACTTCATCAATATTGTATGATATTTCATATAATTGTGGTGCAATACTTCATTAGTATCATACGATATTTTCGCTAACTGGGGCTGATCATTTACCAGTATTGAATGTTACTTTCTCCAATTGAGGGTGATACTTTATGAGTATTGTACAAGATGTCCTACTATTGCTCATAAATAACAAGGTTAAACTAGGATACACATATGGTGAGAAACTCCACACTAAGGAGTATCAAAACCACCAAACTCAAGGAATAAACACTTGAGAGCATCAAATGCATAGAGAAGATATAGATAACTCATGTTAACAACATGCTACTCTAAACCATGATAAATAACATTGTAATGAAGTTAAAAAAAGATCTAGACAAATAGATGGACATAAACAACATCTCAAGAAGGAAAGTACAAGCATATGATGAAACCAAATCCAATCAACCATGCTTGTTTCCTCCCTACCATAATGGCATCATGAGATCTTAAGGGCCCTAACCATACCTCCAAGCATAAATCTCAAATTTCCAACAAGATAGTTGGAATTATCTCACAAGTTCATTTTTACTAATAATCATCAATTAATATCATAAGAACAAGCACATTCAACATGCTAATCTACCAATAGCATCACTAATCCAAAGTAGTGGTAAGAAACATCATCTAGCCATATGATACAACATCATGAAAAAGGAATGGATCAAGTAGCATATTAAACATCATCTAAACATGGTATTAATGCATCCAAAGTAAAACATAAATCACAAGGGAACATACCTAGGATACACCGAAGTACCAAGTGAATATCTAGCACTAACCTCAACTAGAAGTAGACCATCTCTCTATACTATATACATGAAAATGAGGCCTCAGATCTTTCACCTACACTTAAACATGGTCATTAAATGCAGATTCATCTTGGAATAAACATGGAGTCATTTATCCAAGAGGCCCAACAATGTGACCTATTGCCTTCTAACTAGAAGACTTTTGCCTATTGTGCTCTTAGAATGAGATGTAGGCAACCAAACCTTTCTAGAATGAAGGATTTGATGCAAAATATGATTATGCAATTAGTCTATATGAAAATGTAAGCATTAATCTAAGAAATAAAAGACATTAAGCTAAATGTATGCATTCTTATTCTAAAATGACATCAACGTATTTAAGCAAGTATGAAAGCTAGAATTCGTGATTATTTTGACAGCAATTCAATACAATCAAATTCCAACCTCAATAATGAGGGATTGAGAACCCCTTAAATAGAATCTAGGAATTGATCAATGGTCAGGATCAATTTGGATGAACAATTAATATTAGAGAGAAGATTCAGTTAAAATGGAAACTTCCTTGTACAAGTGAAGTTGACTGTTTCAAAATTGAGTGTGATGAGTAGTTAACTGAGCTGTTCATGAGTGTGAGAACAAGTTAACTAGCTTAATTCCAATTTCAAGAGAGAGTTCACTCAGAGTTTCCATTTTGGAACTGAAGAGAAGATTTTGAAGATACTATTTAATTTGATAAAGTGAGATATGACCTCATAAATGCCTTTTCCATTTAATCGAATAATCTCATTCAATTAATTAAAGTAAGCATAAATATTAAATTAAATACTTATAATTCCTTAGTACATTAGCCTTAGGATATAATTTAATTTAATTAAAGTACAAACACTTTAAGTTAAACTAAATCTTAATAAATAGGTTTAAAGTGACTAATTCAAATCAATACTTAGGAATTAAATAGGTAGCCCAATTAATGTAGATTTAGGGTTTTCTACATTTGACAATTAAGTCAAGTAGCAAGAATTAGAATAAGAATTGCCTAGTAAAATAGGACTTTAGAAGTTGATCAAAATAGACCAGAATTGGTTAACATGGTAATGAGCCAATTTTGGGGTATTACATTTTTTCCCTTTTTGAATGAATGTGGGAGCAGCAAGTTCAATTCAAAGAAAATTAGAAAGCATGATGTGGAGATCAAGAAATGAGATTGGTTCCAAAATTGATGATACATAGACCAATTGATAAGCTTTTAAAAACTATCTCCAGAATGGAGCTTAACCTTAAGGGATCCAAGAAGAACACCTAGATACTTGAATTGACAAGCTTTTAAAGATTATCTCTAGAATGAAGCTTAACCTTAAGGGATCTAGGTAGAACACCTAGATACCTAAATTGACAAGTTTTTAAATATTATCTCTAGAACAAACCTTAATCTTAAGGTATCCAAGTAGAACACCTAGATACCTAAATTAAAAAGCTTTTAAAGATTGTCTATAGAATGGAGCTTAACCTTAAGGGGTCTAGGTAGAACACCTAGATACCTGAATTAACAGCTTTTAAAGATTATCTCCAGAATGGAGCTTAACCTTAAGGGATCTAGGTAGAACACCTAGATACCTGAATTGACAAGCTTTTAAAGATTATCTCTAGAATGGAGCTTAACCTTAATGGATCCAAATAGAACACCTAGATATCTAAGTATGAAATATAACACAATCCAATTATGAGTCATAGAATCATCCTCATAAAAAGGCTTAGTCCTCAGGAGTCAAGGTTTAGACTATCCTGATACCTATCCATTGAACTTTGTTAAAGACCATTATAAGACATAATTAGCTGATGAAAAGAAGAGATAGATGAAAAAGATGCCACATAGAGGGGAAGAAGATGCCCCTAGCAATGAGGACATAAGATGGGAACAAGATGCCCAGAGCAATGAAGATTTAAATTGATTTTGAAATTTAGATTCAATGATGTAATCATCTTGCTCCCTCGGGAGAGAAATTGAAAGATGACACACTAGAAATATGATGTAAAGCAGTCTAGAGAGAGATAGAAAAGAAATTGAAGAGTCAACACAATATACAAGGGATTAGAATGATCAAAAGAAAATTCAAAGTCAATTCATTGTAAACTTGAGGTCTAGGAGACCAACTTTGACCATAGTTGACTTTTTTTGAGATTGGTGATGAAATTTGAAGTTTTGATTTGAAAAGATTCCAAGATTCATAAAGTATTAAAAGAATTTGGACTGCACAAGCATTCGATCACATTAGTTCCAAAATTTTAAAATGCATGTCTGGGTTGTTTAGGTGTGTCGGATTTCAAATTTGATCCCAAAAATGGATTTAGAATAGTCAAATTAGCCAAGGGTGATTTTTGTGCAAATCATAGCACTTTGAAAAATTAGGTCAACACCTATATAAGGGCCCAAAGGGTCATTTTCAAATCATTTGTTCATTTTGTCATTAGTGAAGAAGAGAGCTCTGAGAGGAAGATGGTAGTTCTAGTGTGCACAAACTATTTTGAGTGCTCCATACAACACAACCGACTGATAGACTATGGACCTTAAGTGAGTAGTCGAAAAACTTTCTTCACATTTAATTTTTCACACATTTTGAGGTGTTTTTGAGTGCATTTTTGCATGTTTTAAAAGTTGGTCTGTTAGTTCTCACATAGGGGTGTCTTTCCTTGTGCGAACCAATCCTTCTTCATGTGAAGATCCACCAACCCAGTGTTTCTTTGTGCATGTTGGTGGGGAATCTCACATAGGAGATACCCACCTCTCACACAGGATGCACAATATTTTGGGCACATTTTTCTCAGAGTCTCATTGTTTCTCGCATGAAAATGCAAGATTTCGCATGAGAACATGAATTTCCACACAAAATTCTAGCATAGGGAATAAATTTAAAAATTGCATTTTTGATTTTTCATCTAAAATTTGTATTTGTTTTGTCATCATTTTGACTTTTCGAGCAAGTACTAACTATTTTCATGTTGTTCTTGTTTGTGTGTGCAAATGATCTTCAATGACATCACGTTTAGATCACACTATCCACCTTACAAAGCTTTGTTACAGAGCTTAGATGATGCCAATATGGCACACATTGATAGATTAGGATTAACATCTCTATGCTGGATCCCAACAGTGCTAATGAATCATGGCCTTTTGATTGCCTTGGTGGAACGTTTCCATTCAAGGATGAACACCTTTCATCTTCCATAGGGGGAGATGACTATTACACTAGAGGACATCTATTGAATACTATGAATACCCTTCCATGGGTCACGAGTAGTTTATGACACAGTTCCCAGAGTAGGCACAGAGGCATTAAGGGCCATATTTTAGAGAGATTTGGCAATATGGGGAGCTATCA
Source organism: Cupressus sempervirens (assembly GCA_028749045.1). Taxonomy (NCBI): domain Eukaryota; kingdom Viridiplantae; phylum Streptophyta; class Pinopsida; order Cupressales; family Cupressaceae; genus Cupressus; species Cupressus sempervirens. The sequence continues at coordinate 445,760,327 of CM053785.1, read as the reverse complement.
CATGCGATGAGCTCATCCACACATATGGGACTACACATAAGTTGGCCTTAGTTTTTGCCATTTTCATCAGTTGCTTTCTAGCACCTGACAAAGGACAACATGGACTAGAGTATGGTTAAGGCATGATGCTGCAATGGATGTTGGATGCTCCAAAGAGATTTAGGTGGGGACAATGCATGCTTGCACACATGTACCACAAGATGCATGAGATAGTGTACCACAAGGGGAAGAGTATGGCCACTGGGGTATATGTTCTACAGATTTGGGCATGGGAGCTCCTGCCAGTGACATGACCCATTTTTGAGGATGCATGAGAGATGATGGAGCCCTACATATGTAGGTATAGAGGCTAGCTTACCCAGATAGGTCTGGGTAAGATTGAGCACTAGAGGACACATCTTGATGACCTGGTATCCATTGTATGGCAGATCTAGAGAGAGACTAAGGACTAGGATGATGCTTCTTAGGAGCTTAGCTAGATGTTCTCCTCACAGCCACTATTAGGTCAAGCCACCCACATCATAGAGAGATTCACCATCACATGGGTATGGAAATAGTACAAGTAGCCTTAGGACATCTCACAAGAGTATTGATCCTATGCTAGGTTAGCCCGAGACTTGGAGCGAGGATGGTTAGCAAGGTTAGATCTTGGGAGATTGATGATAGATGTGCACAACCTAGTCGTAACACAGTGGGACTACCTCCCAAACATAGTAGATGTAGGGATGATGTTGCATACTAGGCATATTTTATTAGCATCACTTCCCATAGTTCACAAATCCATTGGGGATGGCAACTCCTAGGCTACATGGACCAGAATAGGTGCCCATATAGGCTCCAAGTCAGCAGCCAGCACAACAAGAACCACCATAGGGTCCACCATAGTAGGTGTGGTAGAGATTAAAATAGGTACAAATTCCCCCATGCTAGATGGGGTTAGATCTAGGTGCTGGTGGTAGTGGGGTGGAGCAGAGTCAGTGGTAGAGACCGTGCATGAAGGAGCAAGCACCTGTGGCATAGCAGGCAGAGACAATCAATGAGGAGATGCACGATCAACCTACTATCGGGCCCTAGGATGCACTACGGAGGGTGAGAGAGTAGATTAGATAGGCCTCTCAATAGTTGTGAGAGTTATAGATACAGGTGGTGGTGTGAGATACATGGATAGCAGAGTGTGATCATGAGATCCTGAGGCTACAAAGTGGCTGAGTGGAGGGAAGAGATGATGTAGGTTGAGGTTAGATTATAGGTAGCCTGAGTGGCCTATTATTTTGTAGTGTACTCCATAGTGGTGCCTGATGAGGCTCAGGAGGTTACTAGATTTTCTTAGTATGCTCGAGAGTCTGGGGTGAATGTCCATTAGCTAGACCAGATATGCCATCTCCTCCCCCTCCTCCTCCTCCTCCAAGAGTTGAGGGTACTAGTCAAATTAGATCTAATTATTTCTCCTTTGAGTTTTTATTCTAGCTATGTATCCATTGGTGTGCCAACACCATTTTGTACCATTTTTTTGATCAATAGTGCTTGAGTAGCACCCATTTTTTGTATTGACACATTCTTTGATATATATATATATATATATGAGATTTTGAGCTGAGCATCTTGTGTACATGTCATTGTCAGTATCCATCTTTTAATTTTATATAAATGAGATGTTTTATGCTATGATTATGAGATACAAATGTGATGTGATGTATGGATGCATTTTTTATTTGAGTTTTTCATGTAGATGAAATGAATTTATAGATTTATGGATGAAATGCATAGGTAAATGGACTGACATCTCATGTAATGTTTTCATGTTTTTACTTGATAGTGATAGGTATTTCATTGAGGAGGGCAAGAGAAAAAACCAAAGAATCAAATGCTTGTGCAACTAAGAAGAATCATGATTCTTTAAAGAGATCAACAATCCCTCACCAAAAAAGACGGAAGTAGATTTGGTAAACAAATCATATGCTAAATCGAGTAAATGTATGCAATGCAACCCTATAGTAGATGCAACCTAAAACTAGATGCAACCCTAGGTCTAGTTATCAAGCTTTGAAAATTTATCATCACCAAGCATATAGCAAGACCCTAGATGTCATACAATTCTCACTAACATTGCAATCATGAGAATATGAATAGGACATCTATTCTAGTTTTTGTCGGGATGAAATGTAAGCATTCAAGGCACAAGAAACCAGAATGACCAGAACATTTGTCCCTTTTAATGTAGCAAGTTAACATAAGAATCAAAGCATAAATGCTAGGATGACCAAAAAAATTTTTGCATGCAGACACACTAGACACATGGGAGATCCCTCTAATGCTAAGTAATCAATGAGTATTGTGTCCGTAATGACTCTTACATTTGTAACCTAAGAAAAAAGTGTGCTAGATATACTTGTAGTGACCCATACGTTCACTTAGTAGGACGAGTATCAATATTTACTGTAGCATGAAGAGTTCACTCCAACAAGCAAGGAGAAGAACCAATGTTATTTGATGTATCCATGTAAAAGGATTCAAGGTACACCCGACCATCCATATGAGATGGAGGCTCTTATAGTGCACACCCCTCTAATATGAATGTTTCAAATTATTGGAACTAAAACACAAACAAAAAGAAAAGAAAAGATCATTCCCCTAGTCATTACGGCTCTAGTCAGGATGGCATCATTGAGTTTCTCAAAGAGACATGATAAAGTAAAAGAAAAATAGACAAAGAAAAGCTCAACATATCCAAAACAAATGTATCATTTTGAGTTTTTGGGTTTTTGGATTGATGTCAAGTGTTAATGTCCAGAACATGGATGAAAGAAATCTCTTGATTAGGGTGACAATAGTAGATAGAAATAGCTAGAAAAAATAGTGATTGAAGTCAAAGAGGAATCTTCATAGTTAAGAACCTAAGTAAAACCGAGCGCCAGTAGAGAGACATGGCTAGGACAACTAGTGATTGACGTAAGAGAGATCTTCCATAAAGGAATCTCGAAAAGTGACATGAGCGATAGTAGGCAGACGCAGTTGAGATAACTAGTGACTATCACAAAAGAGAATCTATGAGGAGAATCTTGAAAAGAGTAACACCAGCGATAGTAGGTAGACATAGCTAGAATGACTAGTGACTATCACAAAATATTCTATGACACTGAAGGGCAGTGCCCTCGAGTTATGACAAGATTCAATCCATGGATACATGAGTAGAAAAAAAACTATATAGGGAGCCAGAAGATGCGTTACAAGATGGAGCATTGGGAACAAGAGGCGACTATTTAGTAGGTTTTCACCTTCTTGGCAGGGCTTTCATTTTTTTGCTACCATGATGCATGTTTCCAAGTTTTCATCAATGGCACTTTTCTTGTTTTACATTTTTTTGTATTTTTAAAAATTTTCAATTTTTTTTGTATTGCCAAGGCACCTATTGCTAGGTTTTCACTAGGGTAATGAATTTTTTTAGGACTTTTTACAATTTTAAGATTTTTTTTTAGGATTTGTTGAATATATAGAGAGCTAAGATCAGCTATAGAACTTCTTTAGGTGGAGAGTGTTGACAGGCTCCTTGAGTACTTCTCCCTTGGCTATAGAAAGCTGGTAAGCACCATATCCATATACTACAGTGATTATGTAAGGAACAAGCTAGTTTGGTTTGAACTTCCCTTTCTAGATATGTTGTTGTTGATTCTTAGGATTCTCTCTTAGGATGAGATCACCCAAGTGGAAGTCACGTGGCTTAACTTTCCTATTGTAACTTCTAGACATTCACTTCTAATAAGCTTGCAGATGATCACATGCTACTGTGTCGACATTCATCTAGTAGTAATATCTATTGAAGCCAATCTATTCTATAATCTTCATCAGTAATGAGGCTTTTCATAGAGATTCTCAAAGTAGGAATCTCAACCTCTATTGGAAGCATTGCATCTACTCCATAAACCAAAGCAAAGGGTTTCATACCTGTGGGAGTCCTAATACTTGTTCTATATGCCCATAGGGTTGGATTAATCTAGAGGTGTTAGTCCCTCCTAGATTTTTTGGTTGTGCGATGGAGAATCTTTAGGATCACCTTGTTGGATGCCTCTACCTAGCCATTATCCTAGGTGTAATAGATAGAAGACCAATGTTGCATGATTTTGAATTTCTTGCATAGCTCCTTGAGGTCTTTGTTTTTAATTTGTCTTCCATTGTTAGTAATGATGGAGGATGGTACACCATACTTGCAGATGTTGTAGTTTATGATAAAAAGAGCTACTATTTTGCCATTTTCTATTGTGAGAGGTACTACCTCTACCCACTTTGTGAAGTAGTCTATAGTTTTCATAATGAACTTATGTCCATTAGAGGAAGATGGGTGAATCTGATGCACAAGATCAAAAGCCCATTGTTGAAATGGCCATAGTGTAGTAGATGGAATCAACTCCCTGGCTGGAGCCTAAATCAGATTCCCATGGAGCCGACACTATTTGCAGGACTTGAAATACTTGATTGCCTCTTGCTCTATTTTAGGCCAATAGTAACCAGCACTAATGAGTTTGTGAGCTAGTGTCAAGCCATTTGAGTGAGATTTGCAAATACCCTTGTGAATGTCAATTAATGCACATTTGGACTCTTCAGGTTCTAGAAACCTAAGGAGTGTTTCATCAAGACCTCTCCTAAACAAGTTATCAACAATAATGGCATACCATGAAGCATTATGAATAAGGTAATATTTTTCATTCTAGGTTAGAGCATCTAGAATGGTTTAGTTACAGAGAAAGGAGTAGATGTGATGGTAGCAAGATGAGTCTTGTCCTACAATAGAACAAATCATCTTAGAATCAGGAGTATTGTAAGTAGGGTAGAGTAGAGCTTCCACCAAGAACTCATGTCGAAGATCATGTTTAGGAATATGTAGCAAGGAGGCCAAGGTAGCCATAGCATCAACCACTTTGTTATCTGCTTGAGGAATATGTCTTTTGTTTTTACTTTTTTGGGTTTCCACACTACCTTAATGTGGTTTTCACCATCGAATCTTCTATGTTTTTTCTTTTTAATTATATGGCTAAGATATTTGATGTCAGCTTTAGTCATGTTGACAACCTATTCATTGGTGGAATATGTTATTGGTTTGACAACATTCAAATAGCAGGAAAGAGCATAGTCATTCTAGAATGTGGGGACTTCACTAGATGCATTAGGATTCTAGTTTATAAGCTAAGGATATGTGAGTGAAAGAGTAGTGGAAAGTTTGATTGTGTTCATGGTATAGTCATTAAATGCTTGGACTAGCAATTTGAGACCTAGAGCAGCTTCATCCACAAGTGTTTTCAAATGCATTTGAGTACTAGCATTAGAAACTGAAGACTCAAGGACACTAGTTGGATCAGACCCATTTGACCTAACCCTAGAAATTTCACCCACTTTGAGTTGGTTTTCATAGACATAAACTTGGTTAATGTCTTTATCTATAGTCATTTCTAAAAGGGAGTCAAACTCATATTCCTTAGAATCAATGCTACATGGTGAGAGGCTATAGAATTCTCCAATAGTGATAGGGACATACTCACCTTCATCATCTAGATTTTTGCACAAGTACTGAACACATAATGCCTAACTAGACTCTCCCTTTTTAAAATGAGCACTATGTGGATCAGTATTGTCCTCAAAAGAATCACTAGTATCATCCATAGTTCTAAAACGTGGCACAAAGTCATTTGGCTCAGAAAAGAATTTAGCAAGGTTGTGAGGAATAGGATAAGGATAAGGATATTCATTATCCAAATTATCTTCTTAAGTATCTAACTTATCTTGCAACTCATTTTTAAATGAACCCTCAGACTATAGTATGAATTTGTTAGCTTCTAAATGGAAGGGAACCTTCTTAAAGCCTAGAGTAGATGTATCTTTGTTTCTTTGAGCTATTGCTTTGATCAACTAGACCATTGTTATTGCACCCAATAGGACCAATTCCCTTATAGCTAAAACACTTCATGAGTCTAAGACTAGGGCCATATTTCTTGGGAGTGATCTCATGAGCTTGTTCTATTAGGTCTATTAGAGTCTCTTCTTTATAAATCAACACAACAATGACTCTATTTTCACTTTCATCCTCTAAGGGGACTGTAGCCTTGACAAAAGTTCCATTATACTTGGTTTGAGGTGTTAACAAAAATGGCTTCTTTGCCTTAGATGGTCTCCCATAATGATGAGGAGACTCAGGAAGAGATGTTACTAATAGCACTAGTTTAATATGGTACTCAACCATGCTAGTTTCTTTTAGCTTGAATGACTGCTCAATTTGTTTCAGCTTGTTGTCATGATAATCGATAGATTCCTTATTAGTAGGGACAAAATTCTTAGCAACTTTGAGCATATTGTAGGTGTAGCTAGTATTAGTAGGAATAGTGACTTTAGATCCATGAAATGGGAATTTGATGCATTAATGGTATGTGGAGGGTACAACACACATCTCATGTATTCATGGCTATCCTAGTAGAATGTTATAAGCCAAGGGAATGTCGAGGACCTAATAAGTGACATCTCTTTCTATAGGACTGACGTGAAGGGGCAAGACCACAAGACCAAGAGAATTTCATTCAACTTCATCATACACTTTGATAGTAATCTTCTAGTGAGGATAAATAGAGTCCTTATAATAATTTAATGTCCTAAGTAGAGTAGTAGAGACAATGTTTAGGCCAGCCCCATTATCAATGAGGACCTGACAAACATGTGTTTGATGTATCATGACCTCAATGCATAGAGATTGATTGTGTGGGTGACTCAATGAGTTGTCATCCTCCTTAGAGAATGACATAAAGTAAGGTGAGGTCAGGTGACCTACCATAGATTGAAATAACTCAAGATCAAGATCTTGCAGAACATTTTCCTCAATTAGGGCTTTGTCTAGAATCTACCTATGAGTAGGCAAGATTTTAAGTAGCTCAAAGATCATGATTTGAGAATTAGTTTCTTTTAATTGATTGAGAACACTATAGCTAGTTGCTGCTGAATTTGTTATGATTTTTACACCTCTTCCAGATGGACCAGCAAGGGTTTTATCCTTATGTTGTTTAAGATCAAGAGTAGAAGGTGTAGGGCCTTTGAGCACCAACTTGGCATGAGAGCACATAACAACATTGGCATAGTATTGCAAAGATGTGTTGTCCATTGTATTAGAAGTAGGGCCCCTAAAGACAAATGGTGTCTTGGGTTTATTGGTATCTTGCTTGCCCTTAATGGTAATGATGTCACAGTACTCAAAATCTATAGGTTCAACCATATTGATCACATTGTTGTCATTAGAGTATGCATAGTTGACCTTGTTGTTAGGTTTTGATTTTGAGGTCTCTCCTTTTTCATATGATGGGAAGGGCTCTTCAAAAGCCTTGTGATGAGTTCTTGTTATGTCTGTCTACCACAAATATGTCACCATCATCGATCATGTCCTAGACTTTGTGATGCAAGTTTATGTAGTTGCTAGTTTTGTGTCCCTTATTTTGGTGGTACTCGTAGAATATAGTTTTATTCCACCATGGTGGGCATGGTTGCAGATCATAAGGATGAGAGCTATCCAATGGTCAAATGAGTTTTTTTTGTAACAAAGTTTTGTAAACCACATCTAAAGGTTCACCTAGAGGTGTATACTCTCATTTAGGGCATGTGGCCCATGAGTTTCTTGGTCTATTCCTAGATTCCTTGCTATTAGGAGGAGGTTTCTTAGCATTCTTGGCCACATTGAGACCATTTGTGAGATTAAATGTTACTTTAGTAGGTTTAGGAGTGACATTGTTAACAAACCCCTCATGTACAATTTCTTAGTTCTTGTTGACATACATAGGTTTGTCCTTGTTAGAGGTGGATCCTTGTTTGTGTCCTTCTGAAGGGTAAGTTCACCATTCTTGACCATGAATTCCTTTATGTGGATAGCCTATGTGACCATGTCTTTGAAGGTGTGTGGACCTTGAAGCTGGACTCTATACCCAAAATTGGGTAGGAGATTATTAGTGAAGATATCAAGCTTATCTATTTCAGGGATCTTGTGTGAGTACTTTGCATAACATTGTCTCCACATATGAAGGAATATGAGGAAAGGTTCCCCAAACTTCTACTTAAGGTTACATAAATATTGAATATTAATAAGGTGTTGAATGTTATGAGAATACTTCTGGACAAACAAGTTGGCAATTTCATTAAACGTCTTGATACCAGGAGGCAAGTGTGAAAACTACTCCATTGCCTGACCACCTAAAATTCTTGGGAATAAACACATAAGATATGTCTGATTATGCATAAATTTCATAGACAAGGCACTAAATTGTTGCAAGGTTCCAAAGTATTTATCATACTTAGGTAGCTCTAATCCTCTTGGAAAAGGAGGCATGTCTATGCTCCTGTCAAATGGAAATGGACAAAGAGTGTCTAAGGTGTATGTTTTTTGCGGGTTTGTCTTTCTCATGAATCATTTGAGCTAGTTGGTCTTGCATGATTTTCAATTTTTTTTGGAGTTTTGAAGTCTCAGTTTCCTCTTTAGGTGTGATGATAGTTTCCACATTGAAGTGATGGGGTAGCTTAGCTCCCTCTTGGGCAAGCTTGAGAAAGTACTTTTCTTTCTCTTCATTGAGTAGGATTTCCATGACCTTTTGAAAGTTTTTTTCTTTTCAACAATTTTGTATGTGTTCAAGAAGTATTTCCATGTCTTTCTATTCCTCATCAGTGTCATGGTCTTTCTCTTTGTCATTCCTAGGTTGATCTTGGTGTCTATTGTGACTACCATGTTGAGGTTCATAATTAGCCATTGTAGGAATGTGTTCAGTTTCAGTATGTTGTGATTGGAAAGGTCCTTTGAAAAGAAATTCAAAAGTTTTTTTTGGAGATGTTGGACCCTTGCTAGTCTCAAAATCCTCTTGATACAAGGGGTTCCCAGTTTGTTGTAAGTTTATGGAGAATGTTTGCTAGACCCAAGGTGATCTGACGGGTAAGGGAGATTGTGAAGATTCCTCACTAGATGAATTAGAAGCAAACTATGCATAAAATCAAAGATGACCTCTATCATGATTATGACCCCTAGTGCAACCTCGTGTAAGTCTAAGGGGATAAAAGACATTTCCACTTCTTGTTGCGATAGTCATAGACAAGGACAAGAAGAAAAAACCAAGAAAAGGATCACACTAAAATGTAGTCTCAAAAAGAAAAGAAAGAGTGTTGTATACTAAGGTATGAATAGTTTGAGTAGAGGCTAGAATAGCCAAAGATTATGACTATCATGACATGGAGTATAAAAAACACTAGAGGATGAGAATAAGATAATTGAGAGATAAGACTAGTTAGAGTATAGACTGCAAGTCATCAACTAAGAAAAATGTTGTTGTTTGGGATTGTTTACAGATAGAGAAGAGGTAACCTGATGTAGGAAATATATTAGATGCAAGGTGCAAATTGCTCAAAAAATTTGATTTGATAGTTTTGACTCAAGGTCTTGCATGAAGATTCTCTGGGAGGTGTGCAAGAAAGTACACAAGTATGTGCAAAAACTTAGATCAGCAACTAAAACTCACATGAGGATGTGCTCCAAGTCACGTGAAGAAGGGCAGAGTTTTGGCAATCGAGACAATATACCAAGGCAAGATCTCGTATGGAGATATGAAACTACTCATGCAAGAACCTAGACAAAACTACATGAAGAAATGATAAGACAAATTGGGCTCACGCAAAAGCATGCAAAACTGTGTGCAAAATTTGAGAACAAATAGACAATGGAATTGGATTTTGAAGAGACTTTGGAAAGTTTAGATTGTTTTGGATAGACTATTGGTAAGTTTGACATATAACGGATAGATCTTAGGGTTGATTTTTAGATTGTGAAATAGCATTAGGTTTCAAGTAAGATAAAGTGTTTTCAACCAAACATGAGAAGCAAGTAGTAGTTGAATACAATCCAACTAAGGGCAAAGAAACTCAGAGGGATGGGGGAGTCTTGACCTTCAGTTTGTTTAGATAGATCTAAACATGTTTAAGACTCAATAACAAACACACTTTATCCCTAAAAATAGAAAATGGTAGAGAAGGAAAAATCTTTATCCCACAACTTATGTTCAGGTGTGCACCTCACATAGTCATATCACCCCTAGAGGGCACCCATGTTTTTGGTGTATTCAAAGGGATCAATAATGTATATGCCAAATGAACACCCTTGTGGCAGGGGTCAAGCACATATACCAACTTCCAACACCTAGTAGCATGCCTATGGTGAGTTCTATAAGAGAGATTCTTCCCCCTCCTTGCACAAAGATTATGCCTCCTTTCAGAGGTGAATTGGGTAGCCTCTAACCAAAGGGTTTTACTCAGATTTCATTTGTATTAATCCCCAATGGCTCCACAAGTAGAGTTGAGACTAGTAGCCCACACCAGTATCTAAAAGTGCACACACTTTCTTAGCAAGATTGGGGCTGGCACTAGCTAAAGCAACAGACAAAGCCTCCTCTTGATATGCGATATCAAGAATCAAGAGGAAGAAATTAATATGGCTTTTGAGTCTTTTTTCTCTAGAAAGCTTCTTTATTATAGCGAGTTGGAATCTCTAATGAAAGGAGTGTACTCATTTGGGTCATTCCTAGAGGTGGGATCACTCCAGTAGGCCCTCTAAAAGATTGACTCAGACTGGTGGTTCAAACACAAGGGTAAAATTTTTGGATTTCCCTCAAGAGGAAAGAGCATACTCCTCCACCTTATTTTCTCACCCAAATATGAAAAACACATTAATCACTGACTTAGCTTAATCAATCTAGACTCATCCTTTCTAAAGATTTTGATCCCATAAAAGGAAATCATAATCTCATCATAGAAGAGGGTTTGTACTAGAGAACCACTAAGTTTCTTGCCTCCTTCGGATGTTGTCTTTTAGAGGCTTCTAGGTTTCTAATTCACCCTTGGTCATGACCTCCAAGTGGTGAAAAGCATAATCTCCTATTGCTTTGTCTTGTACCCTACAAAGTTCACAAGCCCTAATTAGACTATGTTTGGAAAGAAAGAAAAAGACTCATTATTTTAGTGGGTTTTAATATTGGTCTTTGACAATCATATCTTTCATAGCATCCCAAAAAACACATAGTCAGTTCATGTTTGGGAAAGTTTATATAAAGGAGTCTTCATCAAATATCCTGCAGACAACTGTTAGGCTACAGAAAGCTAGAAAACTGAAATAATGATGCTTTATAGAAAACATGTCAGTAAAAAATGATAAATAGTGTACTAAAAGGTTACATTTTAATTGTGCTATTTCAAGATTTCATGTGAAATCTTGCACAGGTTTGCATGAAGTCCTTCACTGGCATGTATGAGAAAATGAGGTGCCACGCAAAAATCTATGCAATAGGGCACTTATTCACGTGAGAAAGTGGAGAGCAATAGGTGAAACCCTCAAATCTTCACGCAAAAATGAGATTTTCTACACAAAAATCTTGAAGAATGTATGAACAAGTACGACAAAATGATGAGAATATCAGAAAACCAAATAGGTGAGGCCTAAAAAATTATTTTTCTCTATCGCATGATGGGTGCTAGAAATGTATATGTGAAAGTGAGGCCTTGGATCTTTCACCTACAATTCAACATGGTCATTAAATGGGGATTCATCTTGGAATAAACATGGAGCCATTTATCCAAGAGGTTTGACAATGCAACTAGATGCCTTCTAGCTAGAAGGATTTTTTCCTATTGTGCTCTCAAAATGAGATGCAAGCAACCAAACCTTTCTAGAATGAAGGATTTGATGTAAAATATTATTATGCAATTAGTCTATATGAAAATTCAAGCATTAATCTAAGAAATAAAAGACATTAAGCTAAATGTATGCATTCTTATTCTAAAATGACATCAAAGTATTTAAGCAAGTATGAAAGCTAGAATGTGTTATTATTTCGATAGCAATTCAATACAATCAAATTCCAACCTCTATAATGAGGATTGAGAACCCCTTAAATAGAATCTAGGAATTGATCAATGGTCATGATCAATTTGGATGAATGATTAAGATTAGAGAGAAGATTTAGTTAAAATGGAAACTTCCTTGTGCAAGTGAAGTTGATTGTTTCAAATCCGAGTGTGATGAGTAGTTAGCTGAGCTTTTCATGAGTGTGAGAACAAGTTAACTAGCTTAATTCCAATTTCAAGAGATAGTTCACTTAGAGTTTCCATTTTGGAATTGAAGAGAAGATTTTGAAGATATTATTTAATTTGATAAAGTGAAATATGACCTCATAAATGCCTTTTCCATTTAATTGAATAATCTCATTCAATTAATTAAAGTGAGCATAAATATTAAATTAAATATTTTTAATTCCTTAGTACATTATCCTTAGGATATAACTTAATTTAATTAAAGTACAAACACTTTAAGTTAAATCAAATCTTAATCAATAGGTTTAACATGACTAATTCAAATCAATACTTAGGAATTAAATAGGTAGCCTGATTAATGCAGATTTAGGGTTTTCTGCATTTGACAATTAAGTCAAGTAGCAAAAATCAGAATAAGAATTGCCTAGTAAAATAGGACCTTAGAAGTTGATCAAAATAGACCAAAATTGTTTAACATGGTAATGAGCCAATTTTGGGGTATTACATATACTAGTCCCCAATTGTGGTATAGGTGACTATGCATCCCAACCATGTGGTACCTATAGGGCCACACCTCTCTTGCTCATGGAGATAATGACTCAACTAAATAATATAAGAAAATCACCCAAGGCTAACACACACACCAATCAAGAACATGATACCAACATCTATGTGATCATGAAGACAATGTAGTATATCAGGTCACTAGCCAAAACCTCTATAGGATAACTATGTAACTCTAGTGGAGTGTAAGTTACTTGGAATCACAAAGCCCAAGTTATAAGACTCAACAGTAATATAAACTCCAATCAAGAGGCCACACACCATGTCCTCGACTTAACTATTTAGACACATACCCTTGGATTAATCATTTAGGTACACACCATTGATTTAACCATTTAGGTGTTATATTATCATTAAGTTCATTTCCCATTAATAACTTTGATTATCACTTGCTAGAACCTCTTCATGTTACCTTGTTGGCCACTTTTGACTCATGGTACATGAGAGAAGCCACTCCACATATCTACCCTACATACCCATGCCCATCACATGATGAGTGCCCAAAGGAAATGCAAGTTCCCAATCTGACCCCCAAATGAACAAACCCTTAACTAACCTATATCTAGGAGTTTGGGTCTCACAAGATCCTCTCATATGCATGTACATGTGCTTGTGTGTGGGAAAAACAACCTCCATGAGTAAAATGACATAAAACCAATGCAAGGGTTGGATATGAGAAGTGCAACAATGATACAAGCATAACAAGCTCACTCAAGCAACTTATATCTGGGAGTATGGATTTGACATGAATCCCAATAATGCAATAAATTAACAAGCATCATGAACTCACCCAACTAACCTAAATATGATAGTATGGATTCTACATGAATCCTAATGTCCATGAAGTAGAAGCATAACCATAAAGGAAAGATGGAATACAATCTATTTTCATAATCTAAGAAAGCACTGCCAAAACCCCAACAAAAGTAGGTGGTATGTATAATAAGGCAAGAGTAAAAGCCCAAAATTAAAACTTCTTGGATATCAATAAAATGAAAACCTCACCTCAATAATATGGTAACAAGACTAAGGGTCCAATAAAATTGCCTAAAAAGACTAAACTTCAAAATCTAATGAATACGAGAAAATATACAAGTCCACAAAATTGACTATGGCAACATGAGTTTGGATAGGGAAATCAAATACTCCAGAATGTCCTATAACCATTTTGATTCCATGATCCTAATCATTAACATTAGAGCTATGAGATCCAAACTCTAAATAAGCCAAACAAAGAATCGGGTGAAAACCAATTGATATGCTAACCACAACAATGTCAAAAAAACCCAAAATTCAAACATCAAATAAAATGATAAAATTAAAACCCATTGGTCTAAATCTACCCAAAAATACACTTTTCAAAAAAAATCATGGACCTAGACACTTCATGGAAATCCAATAGGAAAACTCCCAAACCCACATTTTGAAAACATCAAATACTCACACCCATCCAATGAAGTGGTGGAACTACATAAAAATGGAGGAAAAACATATTTCTCTACTCCCAAATGTTTAGCAACAAGAATTAGAAGATAAAATGGAGTAAAACCATTAAAACTAGAAATCCCTACCTTGCAACCAAGAGAGCAAAATGAGAAATACTATCATAATAATGAGGATGCCAAATCGAATGAAACAATCAACATAGAAAATAAATCCCTATACAAATCCAATCAGACCAATCTCATGATGATCTGTTGAGCCAAACTCCCACAATGAGTAAAACATCGATTTCTCACAAGAGGGTTTTGAGGAATTTCCTCCAAAACCAAGGAATAGAAATATGAGAAGTGAGAATAAACTCACTTTTTAGCCAATATATGTACTTTTACAAAGTGAAATATAAATTATATTATTTAAATTAAATGATGTAATTAGCTCCCTTAACCCAAATTAAATTAGGCAATTCCAATTGAATTGGAATTCAACTACGACCAATTTGTCAGTAATAAAATAAAGATTAAATCCAATAATTAAAATCCCTCTAACCCATTAAACACCATTTAATTAATATTTTTTGTGACCATTACAAAATCCTAAATTCACAAACATGCTCATGAGTCTAATCACATAAAGAATTATGAATTTGGATTTACCAATTACTAGAGGATTAACTTAATGATAAAAGATACATCGCCCATATAGGGATAATATTGGTTCATCATAAAAGGTCTAATCAATAACCCCATGTGTCACTACTAAGAATATAAGTCTTGCACAATGAATGAATGCAATCAAGTGTAGATGCACAATAAAATTAACCGAAACAACACTTACACAAAATCATGTAATGAAAGAATCTAATTAATTTCATCTAAATAATAATTTAAATAACCCATCTCCATAAATTATTGAAATGATTGATGTAAATATCTGTAGAAAATAATACCATAAATCTAATATAGATAACCCACTTTCAATTTTTCTAATAATTTAATAATGGAAATAATAACTAGTCACTTGGAAGTAATTAGGGCACAGTAAACACATAATTTAACATGGTCAAACACATGAGTAAACACTGTTGCATGAACCTAGTCTTGTGCAATAGGACAAATAATACATAGTGCAACTACTATTCACATCTTGGGGTAATCACAACACAATATCATGATACCACATCAATCCAAGGAACTACTAACACAAACCTCAATAAAACCACCAATTACATCATAATCTCAAGAATTAGGCATAAACATTAATCAATTCAACTAATACAATAACAGAAACAAATCACCCCACGGGTGATGACCAATCATGGATCCCAATCATGATCAATTAAAAATAAAGATCATCAAGGTTGCATCCTTCAAGATTATTTATAGAGATCAAATAGGAGTGGCACTACATCATACCCCCCAAAGACTAGGTTTACTCGTGGAAGCCTACAACCCAAGAATATAAACCTCACACACCAAGTGCAAAATCAAACCTAGAAACACTCAAGAAAACCTCATCAATTTCTTCACAAGTAAAACAAAATCACTCCAATTCCCAAAAGAATATTTCCAACCCCCAAATAGGTCAACCACAAGAGAAAAGGTGCCACATTAACACAAAGTCCCTCAACAAGGAACTTCCTATCCACTAGGAAAACCCACCTAGCCATAAACTCAACATTACAATGCAACAAACCTACCACTATCATAGCTTACCAACTCACAAGAGGGTAATGTGTGTCCAAGGATACCATGTCTCTCTAGCCACATGCTAAGAAAATTGTGCCCAATATTCCACTAAACTCAATCTCCAACCTCAAGTCAACCAAGGAAGAGCAACTTGACTAAGATAGCATCCTGAAGATAAAATGATGTAGAAGCACCTTCAATTATTGCCATTGCAAGCATATCTAGAAGATCAAAGGAGAAGGGTTAGGTTAGTAGTTGGATCTAGAATCCAATGTTATAAATAATGTTGAAGTTGTAAGGCAAACAAACATTAGGTGTATTATAAACCTAGTTTTCTATCTTAGTTATTTTATGGGAAATTTCTAAGTAGAAATAGGAAAAAGTATTTTAGAAGGTTGAATAATGATTATATTATGATGATAACCTTTCTAGGTTCCTAGGTAGAGTCTAGTATTAAAGTTTAAAAGAGCTTGATGACATTTTACAACTTTTTCAAAAAGTTGTCAATTTAGCATAATGCAACTTTTGTGTAAAAATGAAAGATTTGAATCCCAACATTTACAACCACCTTTATCCATTGAACTGATCAAGAATGTGATAAATAAGGTTGAGAAACCTTTCTCAACACAAAAGAGAAGAATCTAATGTATTTTTGGCATTGAAATTATTAGTGTAAATAATTATTATTTACACTTTACTTAAGTTTACTTTGGATAAATACATTATTTTATTATTTATTAGGTTAGACACCTAGGAGTTTGAATACTCATATGAGTTTCCATGTTGAAAAAATAGTAATCCACACTCTTAATTAAGCATATGGTGTCTACAACATAATTTTACATGACACACCTTTGTAGGCTTATCCTCTCATCATCGCACTAACTCCTGTGCTTAATGGAGAATAATCCACTCTTGGTGGACATGTGCTTAGTTGTGAGACTTATCATATTGGTAACTCCTAGTCATTCTAGAAGCATTCTAGAGGCATTTATATTCAAGCACTCCTAGTGTACTCGTACATCAATTGAATGTCATATTGTTATTTTCTTCATACTCTATTGGTCTATTTTGTGCTAGTTGTTGAGCTTCCTAGTCTTGGGTGATTTTTCCCTAAGTAAAATTCTTACATGGTATCAGAGCCATTGAGGCATCATTTCATAGCCATTAGAGACCATTCTTGCTTCAAATCTAGAGTATCCACAACTATTGGGAGTGTCTAGATCCAAAGAAAACCTCGTCATTACATCTAGAGCATCGATTCAGTGAAATTTGATTATAAATTTTCCTATGTTGGGCGATAATCAAAATTGAGGCAATTTTTTTTGCAAGCCAGAATGCGAAGGCCCAATTTGCAAATCTGGTATGATCTATTAGATCTATGCATTTATTTTATTTTAGATCTATATTTGATTTTCTCTATATTTATTTCCTTTTTCAAATTATATTTTTTTAAAAAATTAGGCCTCATAGGCCTGTAGAGAATTTTTTTTGTAGGAACCGAGTGATCAAATCTTGGCTCTCACAACCATAGAATATTCTATCAATTTGGCATATTCTTTCCACATTTTTCAGCAAATCTATCCAATGGACTACACACTTCAACTGATGACCGAGTCTAAACCATGGTGAATTCCCAATATACTCTGACTGGTTCATTTGTGTTACAACCTGGGGTTTGTGGTTTTCAAAATCACACAAAACCCCAACGTAGGGTGCATGTGGGACTAAAGTCCCCAAGCCCCCCCATCAATATTCTTTCTAGCCCCCATCAACATTCGTTTTAGCTCTTGCTAGCCCATCACCAAGTGAGTCTACTGATGACTACTGTTTAAAATTCTGTGCTTTGTCACCACTGGACCTCTTGCTACTAGCTTTGCAATGTAGTCAATGCTACGTGGTGCCACCATGTCCTACAGACCCCTCCATGTGGCAACTCAAAAATAGTAGAGCACATCTACCACATCTATCAGCCATGTAATTACATGTGTCCTATCACCTCAGTGCTAGCTTGTGGCATGTCAGCCCTCCTACATCAATGTGACATGTCAGATCACCATGTCTTACATACTGCCAACTTTATAGGCCATGTGTGACATGTGGATCTTCATGACTCAATAGTCCAAGTTAGCAAGCCAGGCATGTAGATGACACATCACCACATCCATGTTAGCACCGTATGACCTATTAGTAGCCATTCATCCATACAGTCCTTGTCAACATGTATACTTGACACGTAAACGAAGTGTTTTTTGCTATCACCTTTTCATAGGTTTAAAATTGATAGTCATCTGACTATTATTAGTAGGACAAATTGCACTACCATGACAATTATTTGGACATCAAATTTAACCTCATAGTTTTTTGATCAGACCCCACTCTAGATTAAGTTTTGATTTGATAGTTTAGCTTTGGGAGGCCATATCTTAGTCATTTAGGCTCCAAATTAGGTGTAATCTTTTTTTATTTTGGCTAGAATTTTCTAAACTTTTTAGTGGTTCTATTATTTTTTGGTTTTGGTGCACGAATTTGTCAAAAATTACAATTTTTGGTGATTGTGCTTATCTAATCCTACACTTTGCAACTTCAATTTCTTCGTACAGGCTCATCTAGACTCCAAATTAGGTTCTATTTTTTAAAAAGTGAATAATTAGGCTTGTGTGGACCAAAATATCACTTTCAGAAATAGGTCCTTTTTTGCATTGTAATGCTTTGATAAAAAATCATAATTATTGTATATCTAAGCTATAGTGCTTTGTACCAAATTTGAACTCTAATAGGAGGTTATAAAGAGTAAATTAGAAGTCCAATAAGGCCAAAATTGGCAAGTGGCTATTGTAAACACACTAAGTATAAAGTGCCAAAATATTTCATTTGGGGGGGAATTCTTGATTAAGTGAATATGGGGGTGTCTCTTGGTGTTTTGTTCCTCTTTTCCTACTATTATCTTTCATTTCTTACATCATGGGAAATCTTAATATTCCAAAATTAATACCACATAACTATGGCACATAGTGATCTATTAAAAAATGTTGTGAATTGATGCATGATGAAGTTTCTCAATGTGTAGATGGTTCCTCTCCTAAACCAATAGGTGATAAAGTATCTCAAAGTGATATCGAAGCTTGGGAAATGATAGATAGGAAAGCCCTAAGTGCTCTTAGGTTAGGGTTTGAAGACAATATAGTCTTTCAGATCATGAAGTATGATACATCCAAGGAAACTTGGGATGCCCTTAAAAACTTATATGGTAAAGTGACTGAAGAGGATTTTTACAAAATTGAAGATGAGCTTATCTCCCTAGATCCTAAGAAATTTGATTCAATGCAAGATTTTATCATTAAGGTGAATGAGTTGAGAACAAAGCTTGATGATTGTGGTCATCCTATTAAAGATTACAAGTTAATTTATATAGTTCATAATAAGCTACCATCTAAGTACTCAACATTTCTCTCTTATTTCAACACCACAAGGACTACCTTAGGAGCTTCCTATAAGAAAATCATGTTTGATTATTATGCTTAGCTATTAGAGGATGAACAAACTAAGTTGCAAACAATGAGGATTCTCAATTCTTCAAAGTCTAAGGAACTGGTGGCTAATAATGAGGGTTCTCAAAATTCAACTAGTCAAAGTTCAAACAAAGGAAAGGGAAAAAAGAAGAAGTGGAAGAATAACAAACAAGAGGACACAGAAAAATCAACAACAAGGCAAGTCTTCCTCAAATACCAACAAAAAGGGGGACACTAATGAGGAGAAGAAAATGTGCCTATTGTAAGAAGATAGGTCATGATGAACATAAGAGTTATCACAAGAAAATTGATGAGTTGAAGAAAATCATGATGAATTACAATGTTCCATTGCCTAATGCTTATAAAGAGAAAGGATTTTCATCTTCAGATTCTAAGGGCAAAGGGCATGCTTTAGTCACAAACATTGTTAGTCAGGGAGAATGGATTATCAACTCAGGTGCCACACATCATATGGGTGCATCAAAGAGGGATTTTTCTTCCATGACACATTTAGAGGTACCACACATCTTTGTAGGTGATGATACTAAAATGGAAGCTGAAGGTAAAGGTGAAGTTGAGATGGACAATGGAGCATTCAAGGATGTTCTATATGTTCCTAATCTTACCTCCAACCTTCTTTTAGTCTACCAAATGACTCACTATAGAGGTGGAAATAAGGTTGAATTTCTTCTAGACTTAGTGGTAGTGAAAAGCATCAAGAATGACTCAATGATTACAATAGGAGAAGCCAATCATGATTCAAGGTTTTACACTTTCTCTTCCTTTGTGCCTAAATCAAATGCACAAGCCTTGTTACTACATTCAAATGAAAAAAGAAAACTGTGGCATGAGAGATTTTGACATCTTAACTACAGATATATTTAGCAAGTTAGCAACAAGAAAATGGGTAATGGTCTACCTCAAGTCCAATTTTTAGAAGGTGTTTGTTCAGGTTGCTCACTTGGAAAAAATCTAGAAAAAATGTATGACAAGGGAAAGTCTTTGAGAGCACAATGTGTTCTTGAATTGGTTCATAGTGATATGGCAAGCCCATTTCCAATGCCATCATTTGGCAATTCTCGATATGCACTCACCTTCATAGATGACTACTCTCACTTTACTTGGGTTTTCTTCATGGTTTACAAAGTCAAGTGTTTGAAAAAATTATGAACTTCTAGGCTCAAGTAGAAAAGT
Organism: Cupressus sempervirens; assembly: GCA_028749045.1. Lineage (NCBI taxonomy): Eukaryota > Viridiplantae > Streptophyta > Pinopsida > Cupressales > Cupressaceae > Cupressus > Cupressus sempervirens. Next base: position 445,739,848 of record CM053785.1, on the reverse strand, counting down.
AGTCAATGAAGGCCATCAAAGTTATTTGAACAAATAATGGGGGAAGTATGTGAACTCAAGACTAATAGACTTTTGCACTCAAGAGGGAATTAACCTTTAGCATTTAGTACCATATATACGCCATAGTAGAATGGTGTTACTGAAAGGAAAAACTGAACCCTTAAGGAGATGACCACTTGCATGCTAGTAAACAAGTCTCTTAATCAAGTCTTTTGGGATGAAACAAGGAATTGTGCTAACTATATCCAAAATAGGAGTCATCATAAAGCTTTGGATGGTGTAACTCATTTTGAAGCTTGGACTAGCAAGAAACTTATAGTTAAGCACTTTAGAGTCTTTAGCTATCTAGCATGGGTATGTATACCTCCATAGAAATGGAAGGCATTTGAAGCTCAAAGAAAACCTTGCATCTTTTTTGGATATGCAAACTCACATAAAGCCTACAAGTTAATGGATCTAGAGACACATGACATATTCTATGAGAAAAGTGTACATTTTGAAGAAAGAAGTCCAAGCTTTACTTCTTCAACTCCTCCTTCTTCCTCCTTCATTGAAGAGAGTGATAGTGATAATAGTGACTTGGAAGACATTCATCCCCAACCAAAATAGAGGTATCCAACAATTGAGGTTGAGGATACACCTACTACATCTTCTTCCAATATACCTAGATGGGCTAAGTAGACATTGGATGCGGTAGGACCATTGGCAGTTAATTCTTCTGATACCAAAAGGATAAGATCACAACACAACTCACTCCCACATGCTTATATTACAATTGCTTCTAATCCAAAATCATTTAAAGAAGCATTAAGTGTTCCAAAATGGGATAGAGCAATAGAGGAAGAATATAACTCTCTTTTGAGAAATGAAACATGGGACTTAGTCTCTCTTCCTAAAGGAAGAAAATTGGCTCAATGTAAGTGGATCTATCAGACCAAATTTATAGCAGATGGAAGTGTTGATAAACATAAGGCTCAACTTGTTGTGAAAGGTTTCTCTTAGGTACCTGGCATTGATTACACTAAGGCATTTTCACTAGTGGAAAAAATGAATTCCATTCATTTGACACTAGCTATAGTAGCAACTCAGAGATGGGTTGTTCATTAGATGGATGTGAAGAGCGCATTCTTGAATGGGGATCTTCATGAAGAGATTTATATGGAGCAGCCACAGGGGTTCATACAAGATGCTACCTTGGTTTGAAAATTGAAGAAATCTATCTATGGACTTAAACAAGCTCCAAGAGCTTGGTATGCCAAGATGGATTCTTTTCTTCTCTTAGTAGGGTTCACCAAATTTCATTTCGATCTAAATGTCTACATTCTTCAGAGGGATGATTCACATTTGATTCTTGTGCTTTATGTTGACGACTTTATCATTATAGGGAGCACAATGTCCATTATTGATAGTGTCAAGGATACTTTGTAGGTAAAGTTTTTGATGACAGACTTGGGTCTACTTCACTATTTCCTTCATATTAAGATACATTAGTCTTTAAGGGATTACATTATCAAAACCCAAGTATGTTATTGATCTACTTGCTCGGTTTTGCATGAGTGACTACAATGCTAGATCTACCCTATTCCTTTCAGGTATTAAGTTAGAAACAAAGTGTTCCACTCCACTTGTTGATGTGACTTTGTATAGACATTTGGTTGGAAGCCTCATCTACTTGACACATACATGCCCTGGCATCTCATTTATAGTTGGCATGGTTTCTCACTTCATGCAAGAGGCACATGAACTTCAATGGAAGGTAGCCAAATGAATATTTCACTATATCTAGGGTACACATACACATGGGATACACTATGTAGTTATTACAGGACTTCAATTAGTTAAATATATAGAATCATAATATGCAAGGGATCTTGATTCTCACAAGTCTACTTCAGGATATATATTTCATCTTGGTTTTGGCCCCATTTGTTGGCAGAGTAAAAAGAAAAATAGTGTTGCTCTTTCATCAACCAAGGCTGAGTATCAAGGACCTATAACTGTGGTGACATAAGCTATTTGGTTGTAAAATATTCTAAAGGATTTTGGTTTTGATCTACTTAGACCCACAATCATCCATTGTGCTAACTAGAGTGCTATTGATATCTCAAAACATCCAGTACAACATCAATGCACCAAACATATTAAGGTTCATATGCACTACATTAGAGGGCTAATTCATGAGTAGTTCATTGTATTGTAGTATTTTCCTATAGAGCATTAGGTAGCCAACATCTTTACCAAGCCCTTCATAGAGGTCAAGCATATTCATTTGTAAGATCTCCTAGGGGTGAGGGATTTTTCACTAGGGGGGTCACATGATCCTTCTCTTCTATATTATATATATATCTCTTTTTGGAGGAGGGTTTTTCCCATGAGGTTTTTCCTCTTTCCTTATTTTTAGAGAGATTCCATTTCATTGCATTTCAGCATTTCATTTGTACTTGGGTACCTAACATGGCCTAGTAGTCGGGACTCATTATGCATTTCATCATAGATTTTGTAAGCTTAAGTGCATTACCCTAAGTTGCAGTTAAGGGGGGGTGTTAGTGTAAATAATTATTATTTACACTTTACTTAAGTTTACTTAGGACAAATCTATTATTTTATTATTTATTAGTTTAGACATCTAGGAGTTTGCATACTCATATGAGTTGTCATGTTGACAACACAATTATTTGCCTTCTTAATTAAGCACATGGTGTCTACAACATAATTTTATGTGACACACCTTTGTAGGCTTATCCTATCATCATTGCACTAACTCGTATGATTAATGGAGGATAATCCACTCTTGGTGGAGATGTGATTAGTTGTGAGGCTTATCATATTGCTAACTCCTAGTCATTCTAGAAGCATTCAAGAGGCTTTTATATTCAAGAAGTCCTAGTGTAACTGCACATCAATTGAATATCATATTTTTATTTTGATCATACTCTATTGGTCTATTTTGTGCTAGTTGTTGAGCTTCTTGGTCTTGGGTGATTTTTCCCTAAGGAAAATTCTTCATAAATCAATAAAAATCTATTGCTTCCTACTAAAATTGTATAAAAACTTGATTGTACAGATCCACATGAAACTCTGAAGGATTGAAAAAGTTGAATGAATTTCATATGAAGGATTTTCAAGTGGTTTGAATTCTTCAAGTTAGATTGAATAGGAGAAATCCAATTTTGTGTGCTTGTTGGTCACAAGAAGGCCCTAACTAGGGTTTTAAGAGAAAATCTCTATTTCCCAAAGATTCCACCATGAGAAAAACCTAAGCCTTGGTGGAAAGAAAGGGGGAAGGATGTAAATTAAGACTTTTTGGGTCTCAAATGAGGAGGTAGAAGATGTCAGGAGTAAATACTAAAACCTCTAGATAGGTATCTATATGTTACTATCCAATTTTGGGTTTTTGAGGTACAATGTGGCATGCATCTAAAGTGTTCCAATAGGTTTGGTTGGAAGATGAATTGAATTCCTTGTACTTGATTTGTAAAAGTGACCTAATTGTAAACAACTTGAGTTAGGGTATTGATCAAGGGTCCTAACTTGGTGAGGGTTGTTGATTAATGGATTGTAAGTGTTTAAAGGTGGTTAAGGCTTTCTATGGTGGAGTTCTAAGAAGGTTTCCTTCACAAATCCAAGTTTTCTCCTTATATCCCTATGTGGAGGTTTAGGTGTGCAATTGGATTTTCCAAAGAAAATATTGTGGAGTTTTTGTTTGAAACATTTGGGAATTGCATATTAGTGTTGAAGAAGACCAATATTCCATCCTTGAAATATTTGGTCTTAATTTTTTTTCTTGTTATACCTTGCAGGGGTGTTCTAGACTTTGAATTCGATCTAATCTAGGTAGTGTGGATCATGGGAACCATTTGTAGAGCCTTAGGTTTTATTGGTGGAGAGTGGCTTTGTGCACTTCTAAGTAACACATTTTTTATATAATTAGGGCTCTCTACTCCAAGTGATATCAGAGCAACTAGTAGATCTTTGGAGAAATTTTTTTTTGTAACCATATAAGATGATGGAGAAGAAGATGATAATAAAATTCCTAATAGAATGACAAATGCTGAACTACTAAGGGTGGTGAAGAAGCATGATGCAAAAAGGAAGAAAATGAAGAAAGAGATGGAAAAATTGAAAGAACAAGTCAAGAAAGGATTCAATGGTAACTTTGAGAATGAAAAGGAGGGGAGTGATGAGGAAACCCCTTGGTAGGAGGAAGAAGAAGAGATTAATGCAAAACAAAGGTTGTTCCTAAAGAAGTGATGGATTGGATTGATTAATTCACTAGTTTCTTTGACTGTGAGGAGATACCAAAGCATCAAAGGGTTAAGATAGCCAAATCCAAGTTGAAGGGATCAACCTTAACTTGGTGGAATCTCACTTGAGTAGAAAGTTTAAAGATGTACAAAAATAAGATAAGTACATAGAAGAAAATAGGGATCTTGATAAAAGAAGCCTATGTTACCAAGGGCTATGAGATTATACTTCATAAGTAGAGGCAAAGTCTAAGGAAAAAGGAGATGGATGTCTCTAGTTACATTGAGAAATTCTACAAACTCACTATGAAGTCCAAATTGGTGGAACCAAAGTGTGTCAAATTTGCTAGGTATATGCAAGTGTTGAGAGTGATTATCCAAGATGAACTAAGTGTATGCTCTCCTAACATAATCTAGAAATTATTTTAATTTGAATTGAAAGTGGAGGAGATTCTTAAGAGGAAGCAAAGCAAAGGAGTAAAATCAAGAAGCCAGAGAGATTTTGGCAATAGAGGAAGAAGATCAAGTGGTGGTAGAGGACACACTCCTAGAGACTATGGGGAGACCAATTAGGATAATTCCTTTAGTGAGAAAAATTATAAAGAATCCCATAGAGGAAGAAGAGGAGACTCAAGGGGAAGATTTTGAGGGATATCATCAGGACCTCCAAGATGTTATAGATGTAACCAACTAAGGCATTTGACATCCAAGTGTTGTAAAAAGGCAATGAATCAGATTGATAAGAGAACAAACTTAGTAAGAGAAGAGGATAATCAAGAAGAAGAAAAAAAAAGATATTATGTAGCACCTAATAAGGGAGAAGTCCTTATGATGAGGAGGACACTATTGAATTCCCCAAGCACTCATGAACCATTGTAGAGAAGAATTTGTTCAGAACAACCTGCAAGTGTGGAGACAAAGTCTTCAAGATGTTGATTAATAATGGGTGTACAAATAACTTAGTATCTGAAGAGGTAGTAAAGAAGTTGAAGTTGAGAAGGATACTACATCCAAACCCTTACAAGGTTTCTTGGCTCACAAAGAAGCAACAGACTATCATAGATGAACAAGCTTGGGTGGAATTCTAGATTAGAAGGTATAAAGAAAGAGTTCTCTATGATATTTTCCCAATGGATGCCCTCCATTTTCTACTAGGGAAACCTTGGATATATGATGTGGAGGCACACCATGATGTAAGGTTGAACTTATATACCATCACCCATATAGGTAAAAAGGCAACTCTCTTATCCTTACCAGATTCTAAAAAAGAACAAAATGATCCTAAGTTTTTGTTTTTAGATGGAAAAGAGTTTCTAAAAGTTGTGAAATAGGAAAAGGCTCCATGCTATGCCCTAGTAATTTTTCCTAAGGATGATAGATCTAAGAAGTTTATGAAGGAAGTGAAGCCCTTGAGACATGTAGGTCCTAAAGAGGTTATAGACCTTTTGGACTAGTATGAAGACATTTTCACCAAAGAATTGCCAAGTGAATTGCCCCCAATCAGAGACATAAGCCATAACATAGATATGATCCTAGGATGAACATTCCCAAATAAGGTAGCATACAAACTAACTCCCAAGAAGAATTGACAAATGGGAAGACAAATATAAGAAATCTTAGATAACAACTTAATTTCAAAAAGCCTTAGTCCTTATGCAGTACCTGCCCTTTTAGCCTCTAAGAAGGAAGGCACATGGAGATTTTGTACTGATTCCAGAGTAATAAATAGAATCACTATTAGGTACAGGTTCCCTATGCCTAGGATAGAAGACCTATTGGATCAATTTGGGGGGCAAGGTAGTATTCCAAGATAGACTTGAAAAGTGGCTATCACCAAATAAGGATTAGGGATGGTGATGAGTAGAAGACTGCATTTAAAACCAATAATGGCTTGTATAAATGAAGGTTGATGCCTTTTGACTTGTCAAATACCCCAAGCACATTCATGAGACTCATGAATGAAGTGATAAAACCATTTCTTGGGAATTTTTTCATAGTGTACCTTGATGACATCCTTATTTTGAATAAGAGTAAGGAGGAACATTTGGAGCATCTTAACTTGGCGTTAAAAAGGTTGCATGAAGAAAATATTTTCATAAACTTGGACAAGTATGTTTTTATGTAGAGAGAACTTGTTTATTTGGGATTTGTAATCTCAGAAGGAAATATTAAAAAATATCTTGAGAAGGTGGAAGCCATTTTGAGTTGGCCTTCTCCGAGGACCATGACTGAAGTCAGAAGCTTTCATGGGATTGCTTCCTTCTATAGAAGGTTCATTAGGGGCTTCAGTTAGTTGTGTTCTCCTATCCTTTTGACCATGAAGAGTGGGAAAAAATGTAAGTTTGTGTGGAACAAGGATGTAGAGGAGGCCTTCTAGATGTTGAAGAAGAAGGTAATGGAGAAGCCTATCCTGGTGTTCCCTAATTTTCAGAAGATTTTTACTGTTGAATGTGATGCTTCTAACTTGGGTGTAGGGGCTATCTTGAATTAGGAAGGGAGGCCAATAGCCTCTTTTAGTGAGAAACTAAATGAATCCAAGAGGAAATACTCCTGTTATGACTTGGAACTATATGGGCCTTGGTCTAGTCATTGAATAAATGGAGGCACTACCTCCTTCCAAAAGAATTTTTTGTTTTCACAGGAAACCAAGCGTTGATTTTCTTAAATTTCCAAGAGAAAAAGCAACACATATGAAATGGGTAGAATCAATTCAAGACAACACCTTTTCAATAAAACACAAGAAGGGATTTTCCAATAAAGTGGTAGATGCACTAAGTAGGAGAAACCTATTTGTGTAAGAAATCCAACTCCAAAGTGTAGGGAGCAATGCATTGCATGACACGTATAAAGATGATAGTGATTTCAAAGACATCTATAAGGTATGTTCTGACTTTTCTAAAACTTATCACATTGAATATGCAAAATACTTGATTTAAAATGGGCTACTATTCAAGGGGCATCAACTATGCATTCCACAATGTTCAATGAGGGAGAACATCATTATGGAGAAACATGAAGGCAACATGGGAGGACATTTTGGCTTGGACAAGACCTTGGAATAGGAGAGAAGGTTCTATTATTCACTAGGACTTCAAACTAAAGTGAGGATGATTATGGACACATGTACAATCTATCTGAGGGCCAAGGGTACATCCACTAATTTAGGAATTTACCAAACATTTCATATTCCTAGAAGGCCTTGGGAGAGTTGCAACATGGACTTTGTGATGAGATTTCCTAGATGACAAAAGGGAAATGATAGCATTTATGTTTTAGTGGAGAGATTTAGTAAAATGGTCCACTTAATCCCTTGTCAGAGCACTAATGATGCATCAACAATTGCACGTTTATTCTTCAAGGAGATTGTTAGGATACAAAATTTGCCTCTAACCATATTACCAAAAAAAGATGTGAAGTTTATTGGTCACTTTTGGAGGACCTTGCAAAAGAAATTGGAAACTAATATGAGTTTTAGTTCGGCCTACCATCTACAAATAGATGGGAAGATAGAGGTGGTCAACAAATCTCTTGGAAATCTACTTAGATTCTTGACAAAGTAGTATGGAGATAAGTGGGAATCAATCCTACCCCAAGAAGAGTTTTCTTTTAATGACTCGGTCCATAAGAGTATAGGGAAGATCCCTTTTCAAATAGTGCATGGGTAGAATCCAAGAGGCATCTTGGAACTTAGGGAACTACCTTCCAACACTCTAGTCAGTGCTCATGGAGAGAATTTTGTAAAAAGTATGAAGGAAATTAATGTCTTAGTGAGCTTAGCACTTGAGAAGAGTGCAAAGTAGTATAGGTAGGGAAAAGAGAAACATAGAAGAAATGCTGAGTTGTAGGTTGGAGACTTGGTCCAAGCATACTTGAAAAAGGAGAGGTTACCAAAAGGAAAGCATACCAAACTACCCATGAAGAAAGTAGGACCTTGTTAGATATTGAAGAAGCATGGAATTAATGCTTATGATATTGAGTTTCCCTAATACCTTGGTATCTCTCCCATTTTTAATATTTGTGATCTAACCCCATTTAAAGGTGATGTGAATGTAGGTTTAGAAGTGTAGCTTGAAGAAATTGAAGAAGATGTTGCAAGGATACCATCCCATGAACCTAGGAGACTTGACAAGATCTTGGATACCAAGGTCATAAAAAAACTAGGAAAAATGTATACAAGAAGTATTTGGTTCAATGGTAAGGATTTCCTAAAGAAGAGTCCATATAGATGGATGAACATGAGATCCAGAAACATGATCTAAGTTTGCAAGAGATTATCACAAGAGGACTTGAGATTAATGTACCCCAAGAGTATGGTGTAGGAGCACCTTCAATTCCAGCCATTGTAAGCACATCTAGAGGATAAAAGGAGAAGGGTTAGGGTATTAGTTGGATCTATAATCCAATGTTACAAATAATTTCCAAGTTTCAATGCAAGGAGACATTACGTGTGTTATAAACCTAGTTGTCTACCTTAATCATTTTTTTGGCAATTTCTAAGTAGAAATAGGAAAAAGTAGTTTAGAAGGTTGAATAATAATTATAATATGATCATATCCTTTCTAGGTTCCTAGGTAAAATCTAGGATTCAAGTTTAGAAGATTTTGATGACATTTGAAGAGAAGAATCTAATATATGTTTGACATTGAAATCAATAAAAATCTATTGTTTCCTACTAAAACTGTCTGAAAACTTGATTGTACAAAATTGTATAGATTAAAATGAAACTCTGAAGGATTGAAAAATTGGAATGAATTTCATATAAATTATTTTCAAGTGGTTTGAAGTCTTCAAGTTATATTCAAATAGAAGAAATCCAATTTTGTGTGCTTGCTGATCGCAGGAAGGCTGTAACTAGGGTTTTAAGAGAAAATCTCTCTTTCCCAAAGATTCCACCATGGGAAAAATCTAAGCATTGGTGGAAAGAAAGGGGGGGGGCGGGGGGGGATTTTTTCTGTCTTAGACCAAGAGTCATAAGATGTGGGGAGTAAATACTAAACCCTCTGGACAAGTATCTATATGTGACTATCTAGTTTTAGGTTTTTGAGGCACAACTTGGCATGGGGGTGGAATAGAAATCTAAGCTCTTGGACTTAGATGTTTTAGCTTGTACTTAAAGTGTTACAATAGTTTTGGTTGGAAGATGAATTTGATTCCTTGTACCTTTTTGGTAAAAGTGACCTAATTAGCCTTATTGGGTCTAGGAGATAATTGTAAACAACTTGAGTTAGGGGATCAATCAAGAGTCCTAACTTGGTGAGGGTTGGTGATTAATGTATTGAAGTTTCTAAAGGTGGTTAAATATTTTTGTGGTGGAATTCCAAGAAGGTTTTTTTCACAAATCCAAGTTTTCTCCTTGTAGCCCTACGTGGAGGTTTTGGTGTGTAAGTTGATTTTCCAAAGAAAATATTGTGGAGTTTTTGTTTCAAACATTTTGGAATTGCATCTTAGTTTTGAATAAGACCATATTCCATTCTTGAAATATTTTGTCTTAAGTTTGTGTCTTGTTATTCCTTGAGGAGGTGTTTTAAACTTTGAATTTGGTCTAGTCTAGGTAGTGTGGGTTTTGGGAACCATTTGTAGAGCCCTAGGTTGTATTGGTGGAGAGTGGCCTTGAGAACTTCTAAGTAACACATTTTTTATATAATCAGGGGTCCTTTCTCCAAAAAATCTTAAGGTGAAACAAAATATAGAGTATTAGGTCTAAGAGGGAGTCTCTCTCAACCTCTGTACTAAATTAGCCCAAGATCTGTTAGGTAAAACTCAAAATTCCACCAACCATCTAAAAACTCATGCACCACTAGTTGTGCTAGTGGTATATACCAACTTACTTGATCTAGAGGGGCAATCACAAGGGAAAAACACTAGCACTAAGGTTCAGAACTACTATCAGCCGCAACTGTGATCTAATCCACACCCAATTATTAGAGGATAACATCCACTAATAGAGAATGGCTTCAAAGATGCACATTTTCATAAGACCCATGATCATAGATCAATGAATTCTAAACATTATTTCATACAATAATGCACTAATCAATAATGACCTTCACTCTGGGAGCTACAAAGAGCCAGTAGAAACCACCAGGAGTTACCAAGAGTAATAACCTTCATATCCATGCTCTATTTCACTCTTCTCAAAAGAGGTCAAAAGGGATCTACACAAGTTCTATGACATGAAAAACCTAAGGCTAGCTAAGTACCACACACAAAATAACTCACAAGAGCATCCAACAAGGTGGAAAGAAAACCATCCTAGTTGCAAAAAAATGCAAACAACCAAAATATGTAGAACTAGAAAAGAGGAGGAATGCTAAAATAACCACATTACCTAACAATAAAAGGATAGAACATTATTAAACAATAAAATATAATTTAACATAATAAAAATTAACTCCATAAATAATAAACAATTATGAATATTTAAATTCAAGATAGAAAAAAGAAACACGAATAAATTACCATCTAATAAGTACATACTTTTATAAACTTTCTTTCTCTTTCAAGGAAAGTACACTAAATTATGCATAGTAACACAAAAAATATTTTCAATAATACCTTTACATCTATTCATAAACACCCTAGGATATTCATCACAATGTCATCCCTTGTACTTACTATCAGTCATTTGAAATGAATATGATAGAGTCACAACACACAACTCAACAATAGTAAAAGACATTTAGAATAGTCATCACCCAATAAAAGAAAATCCCAAATAGGGGAAGGTAAACTCCAATAGTAAATCTCAAAAATATGAGTATTTCAACAATAAATCAAGTGTGACAACTATCACAAAGAGAGTGATAGAGAAATTTTGATGAGTAATTATAGCAAGGAAAGTACCGAAAACCAATGCTAGCCCAAACAACATGTAGAAAATTTCACCATCCAAATAAAATAAGGCATCAACTAAATCACATTACATTGGATGATTTAGAATAGTTACCCAAGAGGGATTAATCTCCACATAGTGCTAAGGAATACATCTTCCTATTAAAAATAGATTGATATAAGTATGAATATGTGTTTTAATCTTTATTTTGTCACTGATGTCAAACCTTCTACTTGATGGTAAGAAAATTTCTTAGATGATTTGAGTACTATCATTTGTTTGATTGATGAAGAGGATTTGATAAAATGAGGTAACAATAGCACCTAGAGGAAAGGTTGAGTTATGATATGGAAAAGTTGTACAAGGATTAGTTAAGATAGTGATATTATAGTGCATTGATTAGGTAGATTATCAATGCACTATAATATCACTATCTTAACTAATCTTTGTACAACTTTTCCATATCATAACTCAACCTTTTCTCTAGGTGCTATTGTTAGCTCATTTGATCAAATCCTCTTCATTAATCAAACAAATGATAGTACTCAAATCATCTAAGCAATTGTCTTACCAGCAAGTAGAAGGTTTGACATCAGTGACAAAATAATGATTAAAACACATATTCATACTTATATCAATCTGTTTATAATAGGAAGATGTATTCCTTAGCACTATGTGGAGATTAATCCCTCTTGCGTAACTATTCTCAATCATCCCATGTAATGTTATTCAGTTGATGCCTTATTTTATTTTTGGAAAATTTCACCATCCAAATAAAATAAGGCATCAATTGAATCACATTACATGGGATGATTGAGAATAGTTACCCAAGAGGGATTAATCTCCACATAATGCTAAGAAATACATCTTCCCATTAAAAATAGATTGATGTAAGTATGAATATGTGTTTTAATCATTATTTTATCACTGATGTCAAACCTTCTACTTGCTGGTAAGACAATTGCTTAGATGATTTGAGTACTATCATTTGTTTGATTGATGAAGAGGATTTGATCAAATGAGGTAACAATAGCACCTAGAGGAAAGGTTGAGTTATGATATGGAAAAGTTGTACAATGATTAGTTAAGATAGTGATATTATAGTGCATTGATAATCTACTTAAGGTTGCAAAGGATGGTTACATTAATTATATTTAAAAGAATAGGTTACAAGAATTATGTCTGCCAAGATTATTAATCTGCATAGTAGGTATCAAGAAAAGTTAGTGTACGCTTAGCAAAAAATTAGTTGGAACTGAGAAAAGTCAATTTTAGTGTAAGTCATGATATAATATAGGTCGAGTAAATTTTAGTTGATGTCAAGCACCAGTAAACTTTAGTTCATGCTGACTATTTTGATAATGGACGTTGAGCAACATAGTATGTGTTTAGAGTTAGAAGCTAGTTAATTTTGAGTGTCAAAATTATGAGAAAGATTGAGAATTTGATGAATCTGAGCTGAAAAGTTTGATTTCTTGGATTGTGTAAATTGTGTGGAAGATAAGCTTGATGAGCTGGTGGCACAAAATTCAAGATAAACTATTTTGAGGAAAATTCAAAGAGAATTGAAGGAGAAGTTTCTAAAAGGGAATAAAATGAAATGATGGGTAGATTCATTGAATCCTACCTAATCTAACCTAACCCTAAATTAGATGAAGGAGGATGAACGACAAGAGATCTTAATTTCCTATTTATATAGATGGCTAGTTAGAAGAAAAGATTTTCATGTGCAAGAACTTAAGGAAGACACAGAGTCTAGGGTATTTCTTCATTCAGTGACCTAAGAGAAGTGTTTGCATTGGCAAGAAAATCAAGAAGGCTTAAGGGTATGGATGCTTGAAGGGCGAATAAGCTATCAAAGCTAAAGTGTGTGAAAGCCAAGTAGAATGGAGGACTAAAACATAGATCTGTAATCTATAAGTGTGTTGTAATTTGTTATCAAATCAAGCCATACTATTAGTTTTGAATCATTGTATTAGTCTAGGGTAAATCCTTTGTATTAAGGTTGACCTAATAGTCATTTGTAAATCCTTTAACTGGGTGACATTCCAAGTGAATGATTAAAAGTTCTCCAAGAAGTCTCACTTCTAACAGGGTGATTAAAATCCTTTAACTAGGTCACATTTAACAATGTGCATTGTAACCTTTAACAGGGTTGGCCTTACACAGGGCATCACTTTAGAAGAGTGAGAATGGGTAGCATGTTACTATTGTTTTTGCCCAAATTGGGTTTCCATGTTAAATCATTGTATCAAATATTTTATTGAATCTATTATGCTTCATGTTTAGATTTCTACAAAGCTAATTTGACAGTAACCTACAAATTTAAGTGAATGTATGATCTAATGGATGCATGCATGATGAAAATGTTTTATGGATATGGGTGTTGACATATCAGTCAATTTCTTTATTAGTGACATACACTTATTTAGATTGTATATGGTTATCAAGCTCATTGTACCATTTTCAGTTATTGCCAAGCATTTCAGTTGCTACCAAGTCCTTTTGACAAATCCTAGTGGTTACTAAGTAGAGTCAATTAATGTGAAGACCAGTAGTGTAAAATATGCATTTCAATTGATGTCAAGTTTATTAGTGGTTACCGAGTAGTGCAGTGTTCACTAAGTTCATAATGTATGTGATGAGAGTCCATTGTTAACTAAGCTTCCCAATCTTAACCAAGTGACTTAGTTTATACCGAGCTCAAGGTGAGAATGTTTACCGAGTCATATAATGTAAATCAAGAGAATCGGTTTATATGACAAGTTTTGCAATGTCTACCAAGTCACTAGTGTAGACCGAGTTTAGGACTACTTAGAAGTGATTAGTATGGACTAAACTTCTATGTCTACCAAGTGCATGATGATGCCGAGTATTGATAGTGGATGTTGAGTATCAGAACCTCACCAAGTCAATGTTCAAAACTTGAATGTCTTCATGTGGGCTGACTTTGTAATATTTGTGGTAACTTGTATTGTGGCCGAATTTTTAATTTGTATAATTGGATTGATATATATGTAATGCATTGTATCATATCCAATATATGTATATGTGCAAGTTATGAGTGCAATTTAAATAGAGAAGAAGAAGAACAAATTGTAAAGGCCATAACAAAATAAGGAGTAGCAAAGACATATCTATCATAGAAAGGTGATTAGTACATAAAGGAATCTCATTTAGCAAGCCAAGTTACAAATCAGAGATCATTTATTGTTTCATCCTAATAGGTGGATTAGTCAAATCCTTTCACAAGGTAGACCTAATAATCTTTTGTAAATATCTTTACCAAGTGCATATTTACTTTTATGTTTGTAAATATCCTTTCACAAGGTGGACCTAGCAATCCTTATTGCTCCTAATAGGGAAAATCATCAGAAGTGATCAATGTAAGCTTTAACATGCTAACTTTATATAGTAGTACTAAAGTTGTGGGTATCATCCCCATCCCAGTTTTACTTTCTATTTGGAAAGTTTATGGGTCACTAAATCTTTGTGTCTTAGTGTTATGAATGCTTTCATATTTTCAATTTCTTATGCATGCAATTAGATTATAATTTATATGATGGATTAAATGCTAATTGAATGGTTGGATTAAGGGTTAAAATATTGAAGACTTAGAAGTTACTGATTCACCCCTCTCCTCTCAATTACTTACCTTAGTCTTGAATATTTGCAACAATTGGTATCATAGCATTGTGGTTCTTAGGAGAAAGTTTCACAGCTTGAGAAAAGATCAAGGCCATGGAGATATTCAAACTTGAAAAAGCCATTGACAATGAAAAGTTGAATTTAGAAATGGCCATTTCCCAACTCAAGAAAGCAAAGGAGCAACTCTCTAAATCCTTGAAAAGAAGAAAAGATCTTACAATTCAAATGAATGATCATCCCTACATTGAAGAAAGAATTGAAGACCTTCATTCAAGAAATTCAAATAAAGCCAATGAAGAAATCAGAGAACTCCTAGAAAAAATGGATCCCTACAAGAAGTAAGAAAGGTAAGAAGAGAAAAAAAAATTTAGTTTGTAAGGTTATGTGAAGTCTTGGCACAAAGAAACAAGATAAAAGAAGAGATAGATGGAAGGACCAATGAAACCTAGAACCAGTCTCTTCAGCAAGTAGACCTTATTGATCAACTCTCCAATGCAAATGAAGAAATCATGAGCCTAAGATTTGAAAATAAAAAAATGAGGAATGATCTAAATTTAGAAAGGAAAATCAATGAAAGAATGAGAAATGATCTAAAATCTAAAAGACAAATCAATGAAAGATTGAGGAATGATCTAAATTCTAAGAAGCAAATCAATGAAAGAATAATGAAATCTCAAGCAGACATGAATCAATTGAATGAGAAAAACCTCTATAGGAAAAAGGGAAAAGAAGGAATTAGATATACAGAAGAAGGAGAATCATCCAAGCAAGGAGCTAAAAAGAACCAAAGACCTACTTGCAATCACTGTGGTAAGATAGGTCATACATCAAACAAATGCTAGAGTAATGGAAAAATAAAATTCAATGGAAAATGCTACAATTACAATCATCATGGTGATAAGGCTAATGAATGTAAGAAACATGGACACAAATCATCAAAATGCAAAACCAAGGTATTGAATCCAGCAGATCAAATTGTGAAAGCAATATTTGGATGGGACTACAACACCTGGTGCACATGTCATTACTATGGAGAATTTGGACACATTGGGATAAATTGTGTAAAACATCATATGAGGAAAAGAGATACTACTAAAAGATGTTTCATCTATATAGAACATTGTAATCTTATCAAGAACTATATGAATACTGGTAGAATTGAAGATGAAAAGAAGGCAAAGACTAATAACATTTGAAAGAAGATGAGATAGCAATGGATTATGAAATCTACCAAGGATACAAGTCCAAGAAATGATGGTCAAGTCACTCAAGAATTGGGTGATTCTACCATTTCTAATTAAGTTCTCAAGGGAGACCTGGAGCTAGGCTATCAAAGATAACATCCAAATTAGTTCCAATTGAAAGGTGACAAAGATCCAAATCTATATTTAGGATACAAAGGGATCACTAAGTGAGATCAGTATTAGTTATTATTGAGTTGCCTTTTCTACCAAGTGAGGTTGGGTCATAGACTCTACTGAGCAAGGTTGGGAGTAATAAAGATACCTATGGTTACCAAGTCATGAAGGTGTTGCTCAGTGATCAATGCCAAGTAGCACATGATAGTTTGTCAACATATCTACTTTTGTACCAAGCAATAATGGAAAAATTTCAACAAAAGGTGTGGAATTGAAATCATTTCTTATTGTGAAATTTTGAGTGCTATTGCGAAGAGAAATTTTCAATACAACCAAAGTGATTTGAGCAAATTTTTAGTGATTTTTTTTTGAATTCTCTCAATCTACCACGTGAAAATGGCATCTAACAGTAGCAAGGTTAAGCAAGGATCTGACATGTTGGTTTGTGGAGTTGAGTGGAAGGTGCCAAATTTCAAGCTCACTCCTACGGTTGCCAAAATGCTAGATCCAAGTAGTGTGCAATCCCAAATTCCTCCAAAGGTACTTCTTATCAATGATATTCACACTCATTTCAAATGTTTTATTCAAGAGATTGGTACACTAGAGATTGATGATGCCCTAGATCAGCTATCTGTGGATGGAGTCCTAAAACTTGAGCATCAACATCTGAAAACCAAAGGGTTGATATACCTCCCTCACATGCACCATAAATTTCAAATCAAATGAATTAAGTTTCCTCAACTAGGTGCAAAATGGGTAGCTATGGTTAGAACAACCAATTCTAATAACTAAGAAGATGATTCATCGAATCATTAGCCTCTGAATGCTAGCCAAAGCCAAAACAAAAAAACCTAGGTTAGGAAGAACTAGAAAAGAAAACCCTAAATAAATGGGATGGTAGAGGAATGAAAATCAGCAATGTCACTAATGCAGAATTCAAGTTTGGAATTCACATTATTGAGCACAAGACATATAGTTCAAGCATACTGAATAATGTGTCATGTGAAGCCATGTACTTGGCATACAAGGTGGTTAAGAACAATTTATCATTTGACCTCACTGACCTATTATTGAGATAGTTCAACAAGAACATGGAAAGCATAAGAACTTCAAAGAAATCCATGTAAGTTTGGTTCCTTGTTGACTTGTCTATTCTTTTATGTTCATAAATTCTTTGCCTCTAAAGGAATTTTAGTTTAGAGAAAAGATGTGCTTGTACTCTATCAAATCAATGAGTATATTGTTGAGATGGATGAGAACTACATCGGTATCATGGACAACTACTTCAAACCATTTAAGGAGAAAATGAACAACAGGTTCAAATTTCCCAAGAAGCTAGTTGAAGACTATAAAGATGATATATGTTCCATGGTGGATAGTGACAAGGTGTATATTTAGGCAGCTAAGCCTAGACTTATGTGAGTAAAACCTCTTGGTTATGAGGTCAACATTGATGAAACAGAGGATATCATTGAAGCTCTTATCAATGAACTAGTTGATCCAAAGGCTGCATACTTTGGAACATATGATGAAGGAAAGTCTAGGATTGAACTTGAAATAAAGCTCCCTCAGGTGGTCAACAAAGGGAAAAGAAGGATTGAAAAATTGAAATCAAGTTCACCCCTTTTTTTAATCGAGGGAAAAGGTGAGGATGAGCAAGGTGAAGAAGGAGAGGATGAGGAAGAATTTGAAGAAGAGCCACTAAAGAAGAAAGGCAAAGTGATTATCACTAAGCTAACAAAGCCATCCACTACAATTTTTAAAAGGAAATCTTCAACGAAGAAGTCTGATAAGGAAGGAGGAGACATTGTATTTAGAAAATCTCCACCAACCTTCCAAGATAGACTAAAAGATTTGGAAGTAGGGGCAAGCGTAAAAAATTTCAAATCATTAAAATATGAGATTAGCACAGTAGAGGAATAGAAGAAGATTGAAGACCTGGTGTTCAATAAAATGGGTAAGTGGAAATACTCACTCGATCAGGTCGCTTCTCAACTTCCTAGTGAGTTATGGAAAAGATAAAGCCAATATGGGATTGTGCTATGTAAACTGTCAAGGACATATATGGGAAAACCTTGAGGCAACTATTACCGAGCATATTAGATGCTAAGGTAAAAGAGTCATTGAAGAAAAATGAAGAAAAATTGACTCTAAAGTTTAATACTTGTCTAGTTTTGATTAAGTACATTGAGCATGTTGTCAGAAATGCAAAAAACACTTGGAAGAATATTTATTTGTTACATAAACCAAGTGATTTTCTAGTCAATGTCAAAGATGACGATGATGAAGAAGATAAGGAGAAAGATGAAGAAGAGAATGTTGAAGAAGTAACTCACTTTGACAATGAAGAAGATGAAGAGGATCAATGACAAGAGGATACTGAGGAAGAAAAGCAAGATGATGAGGAGACTGATGAGTCAAGATAGTTGCAATAGTCATTGCATCACTTCTTCACTCTCCAAGCAAGCCAGTGTCAACATCAAAAAGTTTGATTGTGACTGCTAGTGACATCTCCAATGTCCAATCACTCTTTGCCCCTACTCAACTTAGCACATTACTAATAGAAGTGACTTCCACTTCATCTACCAAGCTACATATTCCTCCTTCATCTACTAAGTTGAGTACTTTAGTTTTGACTTCTCCAATTTTAACTTCTTTGGTTTTAAGCACACCAATTTTAGGTCCCTCAAGTATTTCTATAAGTATTCCTTTAGTTAGTATAGTATTAGTTTTTACTACAAGCCCTAGTATCTCTACCATTATTTCTATTTTAGATACAAAAGTAATAAGTGTAAGGATAGTTGAGCCCAAGATTCAACTGAGCACAAATTTTTTGGGGAAAGGAAAGGAGATAATGGAAGATATTGGTATAGATGAGGAAATAGTAATCCCCAATTGGGATATTTACAAGATTACTCTAGACCAAATGTAGACATTTGGTGAACTCCTCTAGAAGAAGGCTAAACAGTAAAGGCTAAGAGAGGAGAGAGATAAAGAGTACAATATATTTGAAGATGGTAAGAACATTTTGGCAAAGGCCATAGGAATTGGGATTGATTCTTCTCAACCTATCTTGTATTAGCTAGCAGAAGTAATCCAAAAATTTAATGAAGACATTGATGGACAAGATAAGATGGTGCAAAAGGCTATAAAGAAGTTTGAAAATAAAGTGTTGGAGCACATTGCTCAGCAGATATCCATTCATCAAGTAGAGCTTTCTACAATTTTGGGCAATTTAGAAGCATCATGTTCAAATGTGTCATCACTTTTTGGGAAACTTTGTGATGTTTCTAAGTTTACAAAGGAAATAAAGGATAAATTATCCAAAATAGATGAAGATCTAAAGGCTAGTGCTCAGCAGTTGCAACTTGACCCTCATTCAAGCTCGACACACTTTAAGAAAATAAGATTTTTGTCAGATATGCATGTAGAATTGATAAGGGAAGAAACAAGGATCAAATCCACAATAATTGATATACAAAGCATGATCTTTCCCAACATGGATACACTGCACAAATATATTACATATTCAAAAACTCTAATCCATGGCAATAACTTCTCTATTGTGGACTATATGATAGAATTGTCAACAAAGGTGCAAATTGCACTTCATACATGTAAGATCCTACAGGAAAATTGGGATAAAACCTTGTCAATCATTCTCAAGGTACATTTTAAATTTTTATCTCATTTTGGTGTTTCTATGTAAATAAAATAGAATAAATTTTTGGCATTACTATCAAAAAGGGGGAGAGAGACATAGTATGAAGAAAAAGATAGAAGACAGTATGGGGGAGAAATATGCTATGGGGGAGAACTTGCAATAAGTAAGAAATAAATAGAAAGACATGTTGTATATAGAAAGAAGATGTATAGTATACTGTATATACCTTACAAAATCAATTTTGAAAAATCACAAAAATAGTATACTCTACCAAGCTAGTATCACATGGTGATGGATATAAGGTATTTAGTTTTGGCTGATAAGTATTTTTTGTCACTAATGCCAAAAGTGGAGATTGTTGACATATCAGTCAAGTTTTTTATTAGTGACACACACTTATTTAGATTGTATATGGTTACAAGGCTCATTGTACCTTTTTTAGTTGTTGCCAAGCATTTCAGTTGCTATTGAGTCCTTTGGACAAATCCCAATGGTTATCGAGAAAAGTCAATTGATGCGAAGACTAGTAGTGTAAACCATGCATTTCAGTTGATGCTGAGTTTATCAGTGGTTACCAAGTAATACAGACTGATTTCAAGACTATTTGAAAGTGATCAATATGGACCAAGATTTTGCATCTACCAAGTGTATAATGATGTTGAGTATTGACAGTAGATGCCAAGTCTCAAAACCTCACCGAGTCAATCTTGAGAACCCAAATGTCTTCATGTGGGCTGACTTCGTAATATTTGTGGTAACGTGTATTATGGGTAACTTTGTAATTTGTATAATTTGATTGATATATATGTAATGCATTCTATCATATCTAATATATGTATGTGTGCAAGTTATGAGTGCAATTTGAATAGAGCAAAAGAAGGGTGAATTGTAAAGGCCATAACAACATAAGGTGCAACAGGGACATATCTATCATAGAAAGGTGATCACTACACAAAGGAATCTCATTCAACAAGATAAGTTGCAAATTAAAGATCATCTACTATTTCATCCTAATAGGTGGATCGGTCAAATCCTTTCACATGGTAGACCTAACAGTATTTTTTAAATCTCTTTACTGAGTGCAAACTTACTTGTATGTTTGTAAATCTTTCCACAAGGTGGACCTAGCAGTCCTTATTAGGGTAGATCATTAGAAGTGATCAATGTAAGCTTTAACAAGCTAAATTTATACTGTAGTACTAAAGTTGTGGGTATCATCCCCACCCTAGTTTTACTTTCTATTTATAAGGTTTTTGGGTCACCAAATCTTTGTGTCTTAGTGTTATGAATGCTTTCATGTTTTCAATTTCTTATGCATACAATTAGATTAGAATTTATATGATGGATTAACTGCTAATTGAATGGTTGGATTAAGGGTTGAAATTATTGAATATTTAGAAGTTACTGATTCACCCCTCCCCTCTTAGTAACTTAGCTTAGTCTTGAATATTTCTAACAATGGGTTCACTAAGTTGTGAAAAGTTTTAATTGTACATCTGGACCTTGGATAATTTTTTTATCCCCCCTCTCAATTATTCTAAAGAATTCCAATAATTGGTATTAGAGCCATCTACTTAAGAGGACTAGTTTGAAGGTACTAGAAGCAAATAGATCAAGATGTCAAAAAGAGAGGTACCCAAGCTTAATAGAGATAACTTTCCTGTATGGAAAAGTATGATGGAGACACACCTTGGAGGACTTGGAAATCATGCATAATCTACCATCATCACATAACATGTTAATCCTATTAGACCCCTAACTACTAAAGATTTGAAAAAGAAGAAAGAACACAACTAGGCAATGTTGGAGATTGCCTCTTCTCTAAGTTATGATGAGTTTGATGATATCAAAGGTTGTGATAATGTGAAGAAATTTTGGCATACTCAACACACTATATATTGAGTAGACAAAAATGTTCTAAGAGCAAAATCTAAAAGTTTTAGAGGTAAGTTTGATGATATGAGAATGAAAGAAGGTGAGAATATTGCTCAATATTATTCTAGGATAAAAGATGTTGTTAATGCGATAAGAGGAGTTACTGGTAAGATAGGTGATGAGACTATACTAAGAAAGGTTTTGAGAACACTATTTCCTATTTATGCTATTAGAATTTTTGAAATACAAGAACTAAGATGTATGCTAGCGATGATCTAACTCTTGAAGGTCTATTATGTAGGCTCACTACTTTTGAGCTATCTCAGTTTGATAATTACAAACCTAAAAATATTGAATTTGCTTTCAAAGCTAAGCTATCATTGAAGAAACCTAATGAGAAGAAGAAGAAGAAGAAGGTAAAGTATGTGTCCAATGACAGTGATACAAATGAGGAAGATGTGGATCAACTTGAAGCATTTCTACCAAGGAGTTCATAGAGGTAAAGGAAAATTCAAAGATAAGTTACCTATAATGTGTTTTAATTGCAATGAGGTTGGTCATATTGCTACTAGATGTCTAGAGAAGAAGAATTATAGAGGTGGAGACAAGTACAATAGTATAAGAGATGAAGACATCAAAGGTTACAAAGACAAAGGCAAGAAGTATTGCTAAATTATTGAAGAGGAAACAAAAGATGAATTTGATGATCATGATGATGAAGTGGTGTATGTTGCAATGAAGGATGAATCTGATGAGGATGAGGAAATTGCACTAGTGTCTTGTGTGAATAAGAATGATAGATGGATCATTGAAAGTGGGTGTTCACATTGCATGAATGGACATAAAAGTAAGTTCATTACCTTGAATTATTATGATGAAAATAGTGTAAGGTTTGGTAATGATGCACCATATTTGATAATAGGAAAAGGTTCTATCAAACTCAAAAAAAAATTGTATGTAACAATGCTTATTATGTTGAAGGACTTAACTGTAATTCATTGAGTGTGTCACAACTAAATAATTCAGGTTGTAAGGCTGAGTTTGAAAACAAGAATGCTAAGATATATGATGTTGCTGGAAAAATAATTGGAAAAGGTGATCAAACTAGAGGAAATCTTTTATACCTTGGTATAGAGGACACTACTTTTTTAATTATAGAATTTGATGATGTGCGGCTATGGAACAAGAGGTTATGTAATGTTAATTTTGATAACTTGGTTAGTATCAGTAACATGAGAAGAGTCAAAAGTTTGCCTAAGTTGAAGAAACCTAAAAATATAATTTGCAAACAATGTTAGTTAGGAAAAATGACAATTTTAAGTTTTAAGAGTAAGACTCATACCTCTAAAGGAATATTAGAGATTGTTCATTTTAACTTGTGAGGACCAATTAAAGTGCAAAGCTACAAAGGAGATAAGTACATTATGCTACTTGTTGATGATTATTTTAGAATGATGATAGTTATGTTTCTAAAACAAAAATTTGATGCTTTCCAAATGTTTAAGTGGTACTTACCAAGAGTTGGGAAGGAAATAAGTAAAAATCTAAAATGTTTGAGATCTAGCAGAGGAGGAGAATTTACATCAAATGAATTTGAGATGTTTTGTAATGACAGAGGAATCAAAAGACATACATCTACTCCAAGGACCCCTCCATAAAATAGAACTGCTAAAAGGAGGAACATGTCTATAATGGACAATGCTAGAACACTCATGATGGATAAAAATGTTGCTTTAAAATATTTGAGAGAAGCTATAAGTACAATTATCTATACCTTGAACCGTGTGTAAGTCAAGAAAGGTACTCATTCAATACCTTTTGAACTATGGTATGGATACTCACCCAATGTAAAATGTTTTAAGGTATTTGGAAGAAACTATTATATTCTCAAAGCTTAAGGAATGGTAAATTAGATGCGAAAAGTGTAGAAGGTATATTACTTGGTTATTCTACAAGAAGTAAATGTTATAAGTGTTTAAATACTAACACTAACAAAGTTGTGAAAAGTGCAAATGTGATATTTGATGAATATACAGAAGTGTATGAGGCTGAACCTATAAAGGAACCAGAAGAATAAAAATTGGTTGTATACTTTTATGAAGGTATGACTATTAATGAAGATGCTATAAATCAAGTTGCAAACCAACATCAAGTTTTAGTGACTGCCGAGTCACATACTATGAATGTTGAGTTACATTTAGGAACCAAGTTACATTCAAGTGCCAAGTTATAGAATGAAGTTGAGGCACATTTTGATTCTAATATTAGTGTACATGAAAGAAATGGTGAACTACCTGACAAAGATGTACATAGTGATTTAGAAGTTGAGAGACCAAGTGAAGAAAGTAGAGAAGAACCAAGATTGTCTAAGTATATCAAGAGACATCACCCCTATTATAGAAATCATTGAAGATAAAGATGTTAGAACAATGAAAAGGAACAACTTGAGAAATGATACATGTTTATTGAGCATGCAAGAACTTAAAATAGTGAAAGATGCCTTAGAGGATGTGGACTGGAGTAAAGCCATGGAAGAAGAGATTGAACAAATTGAGAAAAATAAAATATGGAGTCTAGTACCTAGAATAGAAGATAAAAATGTGACTGACACCAAGTGGGTCTATAGAAACAAGTTAGATGAAAATGGTGAAGCTACAAGGAAAAATGCAAGATTAGTTTGTAAAAGATATGCACAAGAAGAAGGGATAGATTATGGAGAAACATATTAAGATGAAAATTCTTTGGCATTGTTGTCAAAGAGGGAGATATTGCTAAGGGAGAAGATTAAGAAATCCTGATACTCTTGATCCTACTGAGGGAGAAATCCTTATTGCTAAGGGAGGCACTATTATCAAGAAAGGGAGAAATCCAAAAAGAGAGACATAAAGGGAGATAGAAGATATAGATAGAAGAAACATGCAATATCTACTCAAAGGGAGATAGTGTACCTACTGATTACATCTACCTAAGTAAAGAGGGAGTTGATGTCAAAGGAGATATAAGAATTGATCAAGAGGGAGTCATAAGGATGAGTTGATTGATTGTCTATTGATTAGAACAAAATGTTGTAACCTTTTAGAAGATGAAAGTTGTTTTTAGAGGGAGAGGTTTAAATACAAGGAATTATTTTCTTTTTGGTATTTTTTTGGTTATATTGATTAAGTTTAGTCAGTTTGGTTTATCATCAATGCCAAAAAGGGAGATTGTTGAAAACAAATTGATATAAGTATGAATATGTATTTCAATCATTGTTTTGTCACTAGTGTCAAATTTGCTACTTGCTAGTAAGACAATTTCTTAGATGATTTGAGTACTATCATTTATTTGATTGATGAAGAGGATTTGACCAAATAAGGTAATAATAGCACCTAGAGGAAAGGTTGAGTTATGATATGAAAAAGGAGTACAAGGATCAGTTAAGATAGTGATATTATAGTACATTGATAATATACTTAAAGTTGCAAAGGATGGTTACACTGATTAAGTTGAGCAGAACAAGTTAAAAGAATTATGTCTACCAAGCTTATTAATCTATATAGTAGGTGCCAAGAAAAGTTAGTGTAAGCTAAGCAGAAAATTAGTTGGAACTAAGAAAAGTCAATTTTAGTGTAACCCTAGTGATATAGTGTAAGCTAAGTAAAGTTTACTTGATGTCGAGCACTAGTAAACTTTAGTTCATGCTGAGTATTTTGATAATGGATATTGAGCATCAGAAGCTAGTTAATTTTGAGTGTCAATATTGTGAGAAACGTCAAGAATTTGATGAATCTGAGCCAACAAGTTTGATTTCTTGGATTGTGTGAACCATGTGGAAGATAAGCTTGACGAGCTAGTGACACAAAATTCAAGATAAATCATTTTGAGGTGAATTCAACGAGAATTGAAGGAGTTTATAGAAGGGAATGAAATGAAATAATGAATAGATTCATTGAATCCTACCTAATCTAACATAATGCTAAAATAGATGAAAGAGGATGAATTAAAAACATTTTAATTTTCTATTTTTAGAGATGGCAAGTCAGAAGAAAAGGTTGTCATGTGTGAGAACCTAAGGAAGACAAGGATTCTATGGTATTGCTTCATTTAGTGTCCTGAGAGAATTGTCCACATTGGCAAGAAAAATAAGAAGGCTTAAAGGTATGGATGCTTGAAGGGTGAACAAGATGTTAGAGCTGAAGTGTATGAAAGCCAAGGAGAATGGAGGATTGAAATAGAGATTCGTAATATGCAAGTGTGTTTTAAGTTGTTATCAGATCATGCATTACTATTACTTTCTAATCATTGTATCAGTCTAGGGTAAATCCTTTGTATTAAGGTTGACCTAATAGTCATTTGTAAATCCTTTAGCTGAGTGACATTCCAAGTGAATGATCAAAATTCCTCTAACAAGGCTCACTCCTAATAGGTTGATTATAATCCTTTAACCAGGTGACATTTAATACTGTGCATTTTAACCTTTAATAGGGTTCGTCTTTCACAAAGCATTACTTCAAAAGAGTGAGAATGGGTAGCATGTTACTAGTGATTTTTCCCAAACTAGGTTTCCATGTTAAATCATTGTGTCAAATGTGTTATTGAATTTGTTATGTTTCATGTTTACATTTCTACAAAGTTGATTTGATAGTTACCTATAAGTTTAAGTGAATGTATGGTCTAACAGATGCATGCGTGATGAAAATGTTTTATGGATATGGATTCACTAAATCGTGAAATTTTTTAATTATACATCTGGACCTTGGATAACTAATTCACCCCCCTCTTAGTTATTCTAAATAATTCCAAAATTTCCTAGCATCAGTAGTGAACACACTCACACACCTCAAACATTATACCATCAATGACTTCATGCATATGCATACTACAATTTTATTTTAAATGCAAGAGCATGGTATATCAGTTAAAATTTTTCCAAGATTAAGAAATAAGCCATTTAGGGACATAATTCATTTACCCAATGATAAAAATAAATAATTTACTCCTTTTACAATGATTTCACAATATACACTCATTTATTTCAATGAAAATGAACCATTCCATTACTATAATGAATTAACAAAGAATTACAAATAAATTTCATTTCTTTACTTTCAATAGGAGAAAACAAGGAAAAAATGCATGTTACTCTATAAGGAGAAAAATAAGAGGCACTCAAAGCCAACACATGTAGACCAATCAATGGCTCCATCTAAGAGGGTCACACCAGAAACTATCCATGCCAAGGCACATTGATTCCATCTAACAAGGGAGGATCCACTTCCTTCTTGTCACATTACTTGAGTCACATCTACTAGATAAGAAAGTTCATCCCAAGTAGGTACCCAAGAAACTAGATATAAAAAGATCAAATGGGATGCAGTGCACTCCCATAATCACAACACCAACCATGTGGGAAAAATATACACAAAGATCTCAATGTTTAAACTAGGCTCTGATACTGGATGTAGTGCCATGATTGGAGATCCTTAGAACACAAGGATAAAAAATGCACTGAATAATTTTTTTTTTTGAGATAAAGCATAGAAACATACAAAAACAAACATAAAAGATATTGCAATGGAAGAATTAACTAACTAGTCAACCAAAGATCCCCAAGAGTTCAACACTTACTAATACACTCATTACCATCTACATGAGTTAAATATACATGGTTCATTCCATTATTATACTAAAAATATTAAAATGTTCAATTTACATCCCAAACACAATTCCTAAATGATTAAACCATACAAGCTCATTCACCATATACATAGAGCATGAATGAATTCATGAATAACCATCCCGAAATTAGGCTAAGTGTGAATCTTGAAATCCTAAAATAAGCTAAGTCTAAAATCCTAAAGCTCTAAGATTTTCTAGAATTTGAAATCCTAAAATAAGCTAAGTCTGAAATCCTGAAGCTCTAAGATTTTCTAGAATCTTTATCTTGACACCTAGAGGGTTGAAACCTATCTCAAATGAATCGTCCCATATCTCTAAAATACATCTAAAGTATGAGAAACAATAAGGAAGAAGAGAATGCAAAATTATACTTGAATGATATATTTTATATATAGGAAGCAAGAACCCCAAAAGTGGTGCCCAAATAACCTTAAGAAGTTGTGTGATACTTCACTCGTATCATACAATATTTCCTCCAACTAGGGTCGATACTTTACCAGTATTGTACAATATGTTGTCCTACTATCACATAGAAATAACATCAATATTAAAAGGTTAAACTAGGATGAAAATGAGGTTAGAACCTCCACCCCATAGAGTAATCGAATCACTAGACTTGAGGAACAAACACTTGAGAGCATCAAATGCATAGAGAAGATCTAGACAACTCACATAAACAATATGCTACTTTAAACCATGTTAAATAAGATTGCAATGAAGTAAAAACAAGATGCACACAAATACATGGCAATAAATAACATTTCAAGAAGAAAAGTATAAGCATATCATGAAACCAAATCCAATCATCCATGACCATTTTTTCCTTTCCATAATGGCATCATGAGACCTCAAGGGCCCTAACCATACCCTCAAGCATAAATCTCAAATTGCTAACAAGATAGTTGGAGTTGTCTCAATTAATATCATAAGAATAAGTACATTCAACATGATAATATACCAATAGCATAACCAATCCAAAGTAGTGGCTAAAAAAATCATCTAGCCATATGATACAACGTCATGATAAAGGAACACATCAAGTAACTAATGTAGGAGCATCCAGGGGTCATAACTTTTGACTCGGATGTGGGTTTTGGCTAAAATTTTATAGGTAGTTGCATTAGGAGGAGTTATTTGGATTGTTGATGAGCTTAGCTTGATAGGTGGCCATTTTGACAGTTTTCTAGGAGCCTCAAATTTCATCTTGGCCTCAGAAATTGGCCTTTTGCATTTTTTTTCAATTTTTTCACAAAGTAGTTTTCATAATAAATCCAAAATCATATTTTTTATTTCATTGATTAGTTGGCAATTCATCTTGCCTTAGTTGAGGGATTTTCTAGGGAAAAATGAAGATTTGTAGGATGGGAATTGAAAATTACCAAAAATGGAAAAATCATATTTCCCCAAAAATCTGCCAAATATGATAATTTTGAAATTGTAATATGTAGGTGTTTTCTTTCATTGTAGAGGCACAGTAGATTTGGAACTTTTAATGAATAATTTTGGCATTTTGAAACTTTTGTGTTATTTCATCTTCTAATTTATTGTTTGAGGGATTTTTGTTATATTATTTTGTATTAGAGTAGTAAGATGGCTGAGAGAGGAAGAGGAAGAGGAAGAAGAGGTGTCACACCAATGCAAAGATTGGTGTTGGATATGAAAAGGGAGATTGAATGCCTCAACGAGAGACTAGACAATCAAGGAATACAAAGAGGAAATGAATCTTATGATGAGGGAGAAAATGTAGATGAAAGATTGGGAGAAATGAGCTACAAAGATAGAGTTCTCAAGGCTTTAGAAGGAAGAAGTGAAGCAATAAAGATTGATGTTTTAGACTATGCTTGTAGTCTTAAGCCAGAAGAGCTAATAGACTAGCTAAACAAGAAGGGCAAATTTTTTGAATGAAAGGCTATGATAGAAGAAAGGAAGATGAAGTTTTCATGCACAAAATTAAAAGGACATGCAATGATATGGTGGAATCACCTCCAAAAGGAATGAACCAGAAATGACAAGGAAAATATTAAGACATGGATCAAGATGGAGAAAAAGCTAAGAGAAAAATTCTTACCCATGGATTATTCACAAACCATCTTTTGTAGATTCCAAAATTTGAACCAAAACTTGTCTTTTTGTACATGACTATAAAATGAGTTCTACAAGCTATCCATGCATATAGAACATCAAGAAAATAATAAGTAGATGGCTACGAGATATGTGAATGGCCTAAAATTCTCTATTCAAGATGAACTGAGCATGCATCATGTTAATAGTATGGAGGAAGCCTACTAAATAGCTCTAAAGGATGAAGAAAAGTAGAATAGGCAATATAACCAAAGGAATAGATGTGGTCAAAGGGGTACCTCAACCCCATTTTGTGGAGGTTCTAATAATGGATAGGGAGAGAGTTTTCAAGGATCTAAAAAAAAAATGGATGCTAGGAAAAATCCTCCAAATCAAAAAAGAGGAAGGGGGTTTTAGAGAGGTCAAGGCTACAGATGTAGAAGAGGTTGGGAAAACTAAATAAGGCCTCTCACTTGTTTTAGGTGTGGATAAGAAGGACACAACACTTTTGAGTGTTCCAATTTTAACATGCAAGATAAAAATCAAGGAGGGCCATCTATAGTAAACCTAGCCTAGGTTGACAATGAAGGATTTGAACAAGAAGTATCTCTAGATATAGGAGAAAGCCTCATGATGGGAAGGACAATGATTATTCCAGCCAAGGAAGATATAGAGGAGAAAAGCATTGATGATTCATGGCTGTGAGCCAACGTATTTTGAACAAGGTGTACCTCAAGAGGAAAGGTATGTCAAGTAATTATTGATGGAGGTAGTTGTGAGAATATGGTTTCTAATGAAATGGTGGAGAAAATAAATCTCTAGTGTGAAAAGCACTCTTGTCCTTATCAGTTTGCATGGTTTAATAATACTTACACCTTCTAGAAGGATGGATATAAAGTAGTTTTATTACCTCTCAAGGGTGATGGAAAAACTGAAAGTATATTGGTCTTTGAAAAAAAACTTGTCAAGGAGATGAAAGTAATAGGGTGTTATTACGTATTGGTAGTATAAAAGGGGAAAGAGGAGGGCTTGACTATACCACCAAAAGTAGTTTCAGTGTTAGAAGAATACTCAAATGTTATTCTAGAGGAACTACCTATTGTACTTCCCTAAAAATGAGATATCCAACATCATATTGACCTTATTCTAGGAGCAAGTCTTCTCAATAAAGCAACGTACAAAATGAGTCTGACATAACATGCAAAACTAGACAAACAAGTGAATGAGCTCATACAAAATGGTTTAGTATAGGAAAGCATGAGCCCCTATGTTGCCCCGACATTTATAATTCCAAAGAAAGATGGAATGTGGAGGATGTGCATAAATAGTCAAGCCATTAATAGGATAACCATTAGGTGTCATTTTCCTATCCCATGTTTGGATGACATGATGGATGTTTTAGCTGGAGCAACACATTTCTCTAAGATTAATCTTCAAAGTGGGTACCATCAGATCTATATCTAAGATAGGGATGAGTGGAAAACACATTTAAAAACTAGGGATGGTTTGTATGAATGGAATATTATGCCTTTTGGCTTATCCAACACACCTGGTACATTTATGAGACTCATGAACATTGTGTTGCATTCCTACATTGATAAGTTTGTAGTAGTTTAATTTGATGATAGACTAATTTTTAGTAAGGGAAGGGAAGAAAATCTAAAACACCTAAGGATCATATTGGGGGTAGTGAGAAGAGAAAAGATATATTAATTTGAAGAAGTGTAGATTTATACAAGAAAGCTTGGTTGTTTTGGGGTTTGTCATTTCTATAGATGGTGTCAAGATAGATCCAGAGAAAGTTTGAGAAATTCTTGAATGGCATAGTCCATGAAGTATCATTGAGGTGAGAAGTTTTAAATGCTTGGCTACTTTCTATAGAAAGTTCATTCAAAATTTTAGTAGGATTATAGCACCAATGACAGACTGCACTAAGGGTCAGGAGTGTTTATGGACCAAGGAGGTTGAAAAGAGTTTCCACTACCTGAAGAAGAAGGTCACTAAAGCTCCAATACTAGCCCTACCAAATTTTGATAAAGTGTTTGAAGTGGACTATGATGCCTCACATGTGGTCATTGGTACTCTACTCAGCCAAGAAGGTAGGCCCATTGCCTTTTTTAGTGAAAAATTGAATGATGTGTGAAAGAAATATTCTATATATGATATAGAATTCTATGCAATTGTACAAGATTTGAGGCAATGAAAGCATTATCTAGTAGCCAAAGAATTTGTTTTTTTTACATACCATATTGCTTTAAAATGCTTGAACAAACAAAAGAAATTTAACACTAGAGATGAAAAGTGGGTCTCTTTCCTATAGGGGTTCACCTTTGTTCTAAAGCATAAATCAAGGAGACAGAATCAAGTTGCAGATACCTTGAGCAAGTAAGTTGTTCTTCTAACCATCATGGAAATATAGGTGGTTGGCTTTGATGAAATCAAAGGCTTGCATGAATTTGATAGTGAATTTTGGGAAGTTTTTGATTAGTTGAAGAATCTAGCAGATAGGCACACAAACACTATTCAAGGTGAGTATTTAATGCAAGATGGTTATTTATTTAAGGGGAAGAAGCTATGTGTTCCTGTAGGTTCAATATGGGAAAATATTATTAGAGAATTTCATAGCAGTGGAATGGATGGGCATTTTGGGAAGGATAAACAATAGTTTTGGTGGTAGATAAGTACTATTGGCCAAAGGTGAAGCAAGATATCACTAGGTTTTTGGAAAGGTGTCAAATTTGTCAAGTAGCCAAAGGCCACTCCTAGAACATCAGATTATACATGCCATTACTAGTACCAGTTGGGCTATGGATAGACTTGAGTATGGATTTTTTGTTGGGACTACCACATACACATTGAGGTAATGACTCTATCTTTTTAGTTTTGGACATATTCTAAAAATGGCTCATTTGATTTCTTGTAAGAAAACTAGTGATGCTACTAGGGTAGTCAAGTTTTTTTTTTTCTAAAATAGTTAGATTGTATGGGGTTCCAAAAATGATCACCTCTGATTGAGATACTAAGTTCTTGAGTCATTTCTAGAGGACCTTATGGAAGAAGAGGGGAACAAAGTCATATTTCTATAGTACTTACCATCCAAAAACTGATGGACAAATAGATGTTACAACTTGGGAAATTTTTTGCATTGTATTGTTGGAGAGAAGCCCAAACAATGGGATTTGGCATTGCCCCAAGCAGAATTTTCTTACAACAACTTAGTGAATAGGTCAACTAGTAAGTCACCATTTCAAGTTGTTTATGGTTATAATCCTCAAGGTGTTCTCAATCCGGTGCAACTTCCTTTTGTTGACAAAGTTAGTGATGATGGAGAATCCTTTGCAGAGAAGCTCTACTAGTTGCAGGAAGATGTGAGACAGAAGTTGCAGGACATCAATAAGTGGTACAAAGCTTCCACAGATGCTACTCAAAGGTATCATGTTTTTAGTGCAGGTGATCTAGTGATGGTTTATCTCATAAAGGAGAGGTTTCCTACCACGACTTATCATAAATTAAAATATAAGAAAATTGGTCCCTACAAGGTTTTGAAGAAAATTAATGATAATGTTTATGAGATGGAGCTCCCTAGTGGTCTTAATATATCTCCTGTGTTTAACATTTATAATTTATATACTTTACATCACAATGATGCATCTATTGAAAAGGAGGATGTGGTAGACTAGACACATACCATCCCCATCAAGAAAAGGGAAAAGGTTGCACAAATTCTAGACAAGGAGACTTTCAAGACTCCCTAGATGACTACAATAGATATCTTGTGCAGTGGGAAGGGTTGGGACTAACATATACCACCTAGATTATAGAATGGGATTTGCAGAAGCTAGATCTGTCTAAATGGAAGTAGTTTGAGGACTAGAACTTGTAGGAGCTACATTCTTTTCAAGTAGGGGAGAATGATGCAAAAGCATTCGAGGGTCATAACTTTTGACACAGATGTAGGTTTTGGCTAAAATTTTACATGTATTTACGTAAGGATGAGTTATTTGGATTGCTAATAAGCTCATCTCCATAGGTGACTATTTTGAAATATTTCTTGGAGACTAAAATTTCATCTTGGCCTCCAAAATTGGCCTTTTTAAAAAAAATTTAGAAAGTTGTTTTTGTAATAAATCTAAAATCATATTTTTTATTTCGTTGATTAGTTGGCAATTAATCTTACCTTAGTTGGGGACTTTTCTTGGGAAGAATTGATATTTTAAGAATGGTTTTTGAAAATTACCAAAAATGGAAAATAATTTTTTTCCTAAAAATCTACCAAATATGGTAATTTTTGAAATTTTAATAAGTAGGAATTTTCTTTCATTGCATCGGTAGAGTAGATTTGGAAAAATTTAATGAATAATTTTGGCATTCTGAAACTTTTGTGTTGTGTCATCTTCTAATTTATTATTTGAGGGATTTGGGTTACATCAGTAACATAATGAAAATCATCTAAATATGATATCAATGCATCCAAAGTAAAACATAAATCACAAGAGAACATACCTCAGATACACCAAAGTACCAAGTGAATATCTACCACTAGTCTCAACTATAAATAGACAATCTCTACACACTAGTCCCTAATAGTGGGATAGGTAACTATGCCTCCCAACCATGTGGTACCCATAGGTCCAAACCTATCATGCTCATGGAGATAATGACCCACCCATAATTACATGAGACAATCACACTGATGGGACTCAAAACTACATTCCCATTTTGAGTACCATTCCAAAATTTTGAGTCATTTTGAGCCATGTAAGTGCTTTTTCTTGTATATGTACCTAACTATCATTTTGAGGTCTATAAGGTGTTTTATGTTTCCAACACCCTACATTTAGTATATTTATGCATTTTATAGTGATAAATTGTCATTCCAAGTCACCCTGTGAAGTTCTATTTTGAATAGTGTTCAATTCTACATTTTTGCCTAAGTGTTAAATAGTGATAGGAGGCCTAGATTACATTTAAATATTTTGCACTTGGTAACGTTTCATGACTCACCACTTTGGGAGTATTTATTAATTATATTTTAGAGCTTATGTTTCAATTTTTAAGTCATTTGAATGTATTTTGACTGGGTTTTGAATCCCTCAAAGTTGGTCACTTATCTTTGTCATGCTAATGCAAATTGCCTTGAATTCTAGGAAGCCCTATTTGACCAATTATAAGTTTGACCTAGTTGACCAGACCAAGAAAATTCCTTTTTCATTGCATTCTAGAGATAACACACTTGTTATGTTCTAGATTTGAGCCTATGATGAATCTATTTGATTAGTTTTCAAATGCAATTCGAAATACAATTTGTGAAGTTTTACTAGTGTCTAGAAATGTAGATTGATCACTACCCCTATTTGGGATGTTGTATCTTCAAATGCATGATAGATGAGACAAATTGGATTGTACCACTATATTCTACTCTAAAAATTCTTCAAGTGTATCAGCTTTTGAGTCTTAACCAATCCATTTGAGCACTTTCCCAAGGCCATTCCATTTGTGAAAATAATTGTTCTACTGATGTTTCCAGCTTTGCAAATCTGAGTGCCTCACTTTGCATGCATGCCAAATGCACCCTATTATTTTTCATGAGCCCAAATTAAAAAATTATATTCCCCTCATGACAGTGAACTAACGGTCTATTTTTTGTACCCCAAAGTATTTGTTTTCCCTATTTTCAAAGCCTTCTAAACCAAACGCACTTTTTTGTTTACTAACAGTTCACTGGTAGGCTATTTTTGACTAGGCAAGTTTGATGGTCAATATCTTTGGACCCTAGATTCTTCATGAGATGAAATCTAATAGGGTGCAAGAATGCAAAACAAGGAATCAAGTGTCAGTTTTCAAAGCCAAATTATCTATTTTGGCCAATTTTTAAAGCCAACCTATAGGCCCTATGATTAGAAAATCATAGTTTGTAGAAACAAGGTGAAATGTGTTTTAAATGATATTTCAGGGCTCAAAATTGAATCTAGTCAGTGCTAAAATCTCATTGGATTGATTCGGGATATAAGTTGTTTGAAAAAAAAAAATTTAGCTAGACCCACTTTGGGGCAAGACTAATTTCATGAGGTCAATGACAACTTGTAAGGTTTAAATATGTTTCAAAGGGAGTGATTATAATGGCTTTTATTATTGTAATTTTTTCAATATGTCACATTTTCTTTCAACACCAAATTGATGTGTGGGGGCATACACATGGTGGACAATGAGGAGCAATCCATTTATGATGACTCATAGTTTCAACAAAGAGGCCTAAATCCATCAAGTCCGTGAAGAAGAATCCTACAAAGTCTAAGCCTGTTGTTGTAGCATCCTTTTGACTAAAGAAGTTTCTCATTCTAATTTAAAATTAGTTGGCGCACTTCTAAATCTAGTCTCCTTGTTTGCATGCTAAATGATTTTATAAAAGATTTTAATATGTCTTGTAAGTTCTTTCTTCCAAGGTACCATCTCCCTAGTTGGGATATGTTGTAGAGTTTGTTTGTTTTTTTTGACCAATGGAGGAACAAGGCATCCATGATAAAGGAATGATACAAAGCTTCAAGGTGTTAAAGGAAAGAGGAGTAGAGCTCCATGTAGCAGGCAGACACAAAGTTCAAATAGAGGAGGTCTAGGTTGAAGAGAATGCAATGTTAGTTTGTTGGGCATGGGATAGTGACCACCAGCTTCCATGCTTCATAACTTTTTAGATTATATAGTGACACCCAAATTTACATGGGCATCCATGATAGGGGAAATAGGATTCACCAAGAAGAAATGGAGACCATGATAATAGTGGGTACTTGGTATCGATGGTGGAAGGGAAGGAGTACATGGGAAGAGGAGAAAAATAAAGCATATATGCCATCAGATATTCATAGAAATCCACAGCTCGAGTAGAAAAAGTATGTGTGGAGGATCAATCTAGAGGGTCTTTTGGAAGAAGAGTAATTCAAATATAGTTGGATAATCTAAAGATATTTTTTGCTATACTTGAGACTACTATCAAAGTCACTGAGATAGAGAGAGGTGTTGAACAAGGGCTTAATGTTGATCACCTCCCATCAATAACAAAACAAAATTGCACTTGGCATATGATTTACTCATGGGAGAAGTCAATACATTGGAGAGAAGCTTCAATTATTCTTAAAATTCCAAATCATGCCAAATCCCCTTGTTCAGGAGATGATCTCTATCTATTGTCCAAACAACTCTTAGTTTCACTGGGAGTCTTTTGTCCCACATTGAAGTGGTGGAGGTTGATTGTCATCAATTTATATGTTGTGGTCTAAAAGGTAGGTATCTAAAGCTACATGATTTATGATGCAAGTTGAAACCCTTGCATGGTGGGCCAATGGATAATGGACAATGTGGTTACACAAAATTTTGACCCCAAATAGGCATGGATAGACACATGGTAGATTCGACAATTTTAAGATCAAAAGCTAAGAGGTGTGATGTTGTACACTCAGAGAAAGGACAAAGGGGAGCTATGAACTTACAATGAGATCATAAGATCGGAGGTTGAAGGATGAAGGTGTAAGATGTTATGAGTGGTGTAGTATTGGAAGACCACAATATTAATGATACAATATTACAATGAAACCTTGATTGTGTGATCAATAAAGCTAAGATATTATGAAGTCATCGTATGGTTGGGGAATTAAAGATTCATCATAAAATCATAATGGTGTAACATTATAAGAAGCATAAAATTCACAAAAATTTAAATGGTGCATGAAACTGTGTGGAGCCCACTTGAGTGAGAAGTCCAATGGAAAATAAACATGTGGCTTAAAGAGATTGGTGAGAAACAAGGTAAACTAATAAAACAAGATATTAATGTTAAAAAACTCCAATTTGAATGTAGAGCTAAGGTTAAAGTTGAAGATTTAAATAAATTTACTAATATAATATAGTTTCAACTATATAGTCATTTAAATTTTTATTTTAATGCCCAATTTATGGCATGGGCCTGGAAATTTCAAATAAACTTCAAGGGCACTTTTTTCATTAGAAACATAGAGTATTATATACCATCAAAACTGAGAGAAGATAAATTTTTCATTTTTGAGGTCAGATTTTACATAGGTCTTCATCAATAGAAGCTATAGGTAGTTTTGTGTTCCTAGGGATGTCCTCAGGAATAATGATTTTTTTTTGTTTCTAATAGAATAAGATCAGATTGAGATACAACTAGATTCTAGTAGTGATCATAAAGATGAATTGAATGTTTTAAGTAAGTAGTTGCCAATATTTACTATAGTTGAGGACTTTTACTACAAGAGAAAATGAGGACAAACCAAATAAGATTAAAAACTTTGCACTTTTGAATATGGATCGGATATTCCTTCAGAGGATGTTTTTTAGAGTACTTTAAGGGGGATATATAATATATTCTACAAACAACATTGATGAATTTTGATTACTGGTAGAGGAGAAAGGAGATCAATTCAACAATAGGATAGAGAATTTCAATAGGACACATGACAGTATCAAATTTTGATCAAAGCCTCTTCTTATCTATATATTCTTCTTCTCTTCTGATTGTAAGGGTTCCAATTTTTAACATTTTTCATTATTGTTTGATCACTTTGTTGATTCCATCTTGTTTGAAATTTCCTCCATAACTATGATTCCACATTGCTTAGCACTTTCTTTATTATGAACAACAAGAGTTGTAGTTTCATTGTGTATTCTCTAAGTTTTTTGCATACACCTAATGTATTGATTTCAAGAAAATTAATAGAAAGCTTTATTGGAAGTTTCATTCTAAATTCATTTCCTTTTCTATGGGTTTGTAGTTTTCTATTGATATATTCCCAAAGTGTATATCATCTAGTTGCAACTTTTTTTTGAAGTTGTATGCCACTGTGTGTCTTGTTGTTGGTTCAAGAACCTAAGTATTTTCTTGACATGCATTGACAAAATTACATGGATCATAAGAGGATCTGATAAGTATGAATTTTGTTTGAAGATTAATGTCTATTTCCAAGCTAGATAGATGGATTAGATATCTGAGTATACAAGTATATTTTGTGTATCCATGTGTATATCTTGACTTATTGAATGCCCAATGGATAAGTGATTGATCAACTTGAGAGATTGCATGTTCTTTGGTGTTGCATACCTGGGTTATGTTGATTTAATCTTAATCAAATATATTTTCCCTTTTATGTTTAAGAGTTTAAAAGAAGCTTCCCTCACTTAATTTATTAGATTCATGTGTCCTGTTATCATCTATTTCATTTCTATGAATGTTTGTAAACATAGAAGATTCAGGGGTTTTATCTGTTATATAGATTCAATTATATGTTTTGATATTGGTACCATATAAAGAATCTAAGGTCCACCCACCTAGGTCTTGTAGAGCCTGAAGAAGAAGAAGGAGAGTAAATTGCCTTATAATTTTCCTTGGTGTCTAAATATGTATATTGAACATTGAACATGGGAATTAGCTTCCCCTAGGTGTATGTGTTCTTATCACTGGGTTATTCAAAAATTGTTAATTCAGAAGCCAACACACCCAAGGCTAACACACACACACACACCAATCAAGAACATGATACCAACATCTATATGATTATAAAGGCAATATAGTACATTAGGTCACTAGCTATAACCTCTATAGGATAAGTATGTAGGGAATCTAGTGGAGTGTAAGTCGCTTGGCATTGAAAAACCCAACTATTAGTTTGTGCAGTAATATCAACTCCAATTAGGAGGCTAGACACCATGTCCCCATCTTAACTATTTAGAAAAATACCCTTAGCTTAATCCTTTAGCTAGACACTCTTAGCTTAACCATTTAGGTGTTCTCTTATCTTATCAATAATTTCATTTCCCATTAATTAATTTTGATTATCACTTATTAGAACCTCTTCACATTACCTTGTTAGCCACTTTTGGGCCGAGGGACATGAGAGAAGCCACTCCACACATCTGCCCTACATACCCATGCTCATCACATGATGAGTGCCCAAAGGCAATGAAAGTTCCTAACCCAACCCTGAAATGAAAAAACCCTCAAGCAACCTATATCCAAGAGTTCAAGTCTCACAAGGTCCCATCATACACATGCGCACATACTTGTTTGTGGGCACAATCAAATCCATGAATAAATTCACATGTAAGCAATGCATGGGTTGACTATTTGTAGTGAAACAAATGATACAAGTAGAAAAAGCTCACTCAACTTGTCTATATCTAAGAGTATAGATTCTACACAAATCTAAATAATGTAATAAATTTCCAAGCATCATGAACTCACCCAATTGGCCTAAATCTGGTAGTATGGATTCTACATAAATCCTAATGTCCATGAAGTAGAATCATAACAAGAAAGAAAAGGTGGAATATAGTCCATTTGCATAATCCAAGAAAGCACTACCAAAACCCCAACTAAATATGGGTGGTACACAAAACAAGGCAAGACTAAACGTCCAAAATTCAGACTTCTCATAAATCTACAATACTGAAACCTCAACTCAAGAATATAGTCACAAGACTAAGGGTTCAATAAAATTCCCTAAATAGACTCAACATCAAAATCTGATGAATATGGGAAAGGACACAAGTCTACAAAATCCACTATGTTGAGCTATGAGATCCAAACTCTAAATAAGCCAAAGAAAGAATTGGGTGAAAACCAAATGACACACAAAACAAGACAATGTCAAAAAAACCCAAAATTCAAACATCAAATAAAATGACAAATTTAAAACCCATTGGTCTAAATCCACCCAACAACACTTTTTAAATAAAATCATGGACTTAGACACTTGACAAAAATAAGGTAGCATAACTATAGGAAAACCCCCAAACCCACATGCTGAAAACATCAAATACTCACACCCATCCAACCAGGTGGCGAAATTGAATAAAAATGGAGGTGAACATTAGTTCTCCACTCTCTAACATTTAAAAACAAGAATTAGAAGTTAAAATGGAGTAAAACCATTAAAACCAAAAAGCCTTACATCACAGTAAAGAGGGAAAAATGAGAAATACTGCCATAAAATATGGCGATGCCAAATTGGATGAAACAATCAACATAGTGGAGACATCCTAATACAAATCCAATGAGACCAATATTGTGATGATCTATCAAGCCAAACTCTTATAATGAGTAAAAATTTGATTTCTCAGAAGAGAATTTTGAGGAATTTCCTCCAAAACCATGAAATAGAAATGTGAGAAGTGAGAATAAATTCACCTAAAAGCCAATATATGTACTTTTACAAAGTTACATATAAACTAGATTATTTAAATTAAATAATCTAATTAGCTTGCTTAACCTAAATTAAAT
The DNA here is from genome assembly GCA_028749045.1 of Cupressus sempervirens. NCBI lineage: Eukaryota > Viridiplantae > Streptophyta > Pinopsida > Cupressales > Cupressaceae > Cupressus > Cupressus sempervirens. The sequence goes on along the minus strand of CM053785.1, from coordinate 445,699,221 downwards.
TAGGCAGTTCCAACTGAATTGGAATTCAACTACAAAAAATTAGCTAGTAATAAAATAAAGATTAAATCCAATAAATAAAATCCCTTTGACCCATTAAACATCATTTAATTACTATTTTTCTCAACCATTGCAAAACCCTAAATGCACAGACATGCTCATGAGTCTAATCACATAATGTGTTATGAATATGGATTTACCAATTACCAAAGGATTAAAATAACAATAAAAGATATATCGCCCATACAAGGATGATATTGGCTCATCATGAAAGGTTTAATCAATAACATCATGTGCCACCACTAAGGATATAAGTTTTGCATGATGAACAAACACAATCAAGTGTAGATGCACAATAATATTAGTTGAAGCAACACTTATTCAAGATCATGTAATTAAAGCATCTAATTAATTTCATTTAACTTGTGCTTCATTAAGTGTAAGTATCTAGCAAATAGTAATTCCATATATAGTAAGTGTTTCTTTACTTACTATTTGCTTTATACATAAATAAAACGAAGGTAGTAATGAAATTTTTCTTTGTATATAGTTCTTAACTCACCTTTGTCATTGATGTCAAAGGGGAGTAAAGTAAGGAAAATTGTATGTATATGTATGGGGGAGTGTAGTATCTAATAGAATATAATCAGGGGGGATGATAAATAATTAGGATATATAAGGATGAAAGATGGTATAAATAGAAAATTATCAACATTTTTGAAATTTTCTAATGGCCATGTGAAGAAATTCAGAAGTTTTGAAATTTTCTTTTTGGGAATTAGCCAAATTTCCATATGTTGTGATCAATTCCAAAGGGAGATATTGTTGGAAGTTTGGAAAAGTAGATAGTATGAGGTTATCACTTATGGAGAGATATACTCAGTATAAAGTGTAAAAAGTATGAAGATGAGGTTTTGGTAAGTAGACTTAGAAAATGTCTAAGTATCATGAAGGCTATATGTCAATATAGCAAAATTTTGATTGTTGAGCTTCATATAGAAATTATTGGCAAATGCAAACTTATATGGTGATAGTAAAATATGTTAGGATAGCATACCTAAGTGTGCAAGGTAGTACAGTCAGTAGAGACAAAGTTATAACAATTTTACCAATTGTAGTTATGCACTAATAGAAAATGATAGAAATAAGGAATAAAATATTTTTTGTGTTAAGGAATTATTATTTTTACCAAAATAATTACTTGTCTAATTAACGACAAAATTCTAGATTTTATCCCTAAGTATGTTGCATTGTTGATCCTAGATGTTAACCCTAAGTATTCTCCTTCCAATAGTATGTTGCATCATTCACTATTTTGATAATCACTTCACTAATGATGAAGACACCTTCTTCAACACATCACCTTCTTCACTTTTTTCATTCACAAATTTATTTTCTCTTCTTTTTACTAAATTCCTTTTCCCTCTCTTTATGACCCAATTATGGTTTCCAGACCCTTTGGTAAATTATCTTTGAATTTTCTTCTTTTCTATGACAACAAGTCTTATCATCTCTGATAAACTAAACAATCTAGGATTTTTGCAAGGTAATAATCTCCCCATCTTGCATTGATGGAGAAATATGATCAATATGTAAGCTCAATACTTCCTTGTATATCTTTCTCTTTTCTATTCAATCAATTATATACACAAGCTCAATATATTATGTTTATATATACACATCTCTCCCATATACACTTCTCTCCCCCTTTGACAACAATGCCAAAGGAGAATGAAAAAATTTGTTTCTATCTCTATATAGTTGCCTCAATGTATTTTGTGTTTCTAGTTATACTCATAAAAACATTAATCCAATGATCTTAATTATAATAATTCTAGAAATGTGTCCTTTTACCTATATTATCTAATTAGTAATATCATCATCTTTTGTTGCTAATAGTGTACTCAATAGAGTATCTATCTTATCCATCTGTTGCTACATGAGATTCATATAAAGTGATAAATGATATGAGTCTTGTATTGTAGCATCATTCACCATTAGAATAATCTTCATAAACTCCAATCCTTATTCTTTTGTATCTTTTAGTTTTCTCTATTTATCTAATAGTGTTGTTGTAGCTTCAACTAATATATCCTTTTCTGTCCCTTTCTACATCTCTCCACTCAATTCGTTCATGATATTTTGATTATTTTTTATTGTATCCAAAAATTATTGTAGCTATTTGCCACCTTTTTTTCATTCTCTATCTCTATATTAGGTAATAAATGGGAGAATTCCCTTATTGCCTTTTTCTCAGTCCTTGTTCTCTACTTGTCTTCTAATCTTCTCAATCGATATATCCTCTCTTGTAATGCTTTTGCATATAACTTCTAGTCTTCATGAATAAGTTGAGAATAGGGCCTCTTTAATATTCGAAAGTTAGCTTTGTTATTGATTTCCTCTTCCTCATCAACAATTTATTTTTTTCTTTTCTCTATAATTGCTTCCATCTGTGTCATTTCTTGTAAAGTTATGGAAAACTACACTTCTAAAGATTCTCCTTTGTCTTCCACAACCTTTTTTTCAATTTCTAGTTTCTCTCTTGTTCTTGTATTCATTACTAATTTGATAATAGTAGGCTTATTGGTGGATGTTTCTTTTTCTTTGGTTCTTTCTAAAGTGGGAAGATTTTTCAGTGTATCTTCTTGTTCCTCATTCTTTCCTTTTCTCATTTCATCTTTTTTGGATCCTTCCATAGGTTTATCATTAGAGTATGTACCACTTTTAGAGTCACTCTTTGTACTTTTTGTGCTCTCATCACCAACTAAGTCAATATGCTCACTCCTCAGTTTCTCATTTAGATCATATATTGCTCCCATAGGTAGAGATTCCTTAGTTGCAATATCTTTAGCATGGGAAATTGTGTTCCATATCCTCAAACTATCCTTCTCAACATCTTCAAACATTCCACTCATAATATTTTATTTCCTATAACTAATTGAGAATTTTTTTGCTTGCTCTTCTAATAATATTTCTATCTTTGTAAAGGCTATGTTTGGTTTTATCATATGTGATGTTCTTTCTCTACTTTATTTCTTATTTGATTTGCATTATCCCATTTCACTAGGATTTTGTCAAACAATTCTTTTGGGATCATATTCTTCAATACACTTGGAAAATATGAAAATTTATGCATTTTATATATCACATCTTCATTCATAACTAATTTCTCTTGTTCACTCCATTTACCATATTTGTAATCTAACATTGTTCCTATATTGTTGATATAATATTGTTTTGAAGTAAAGAACTTGTAATGGAAAAATCATTATTTTGTCAATGATGTCAAACCTACTACCTATTGGTGAAATAATTTCTTTTTTTTTCTGAAAGCTATCATTTATTTGATTGATGAAGAGGATTTGAAAATAGGAGATAACAAGAGCACCTAGAGAAAGGTTGAGTTATTTTGTATGTAAAAGAAGCACTAAGACCAAGTAAGACATTAATACTATAGTGTATTTAAAGTATGAAATGAAAGATTACTCAAGTTAAGGCTGAAAGAAGATCAAGTAAGAAAAGTATCTACCAAGCCTTGCCGAGTAGTTAGTGTAAGATGAGCCAAAAACTATAGAAGTTGAATGGAAATCAAGAGGTGTCGAGAAAAGATGAAAAATAGTACAAGCCAAGTGATTGTTATTATATGCCAAGTAAAGTTTAGTTGGTGCCAAGCATCAGTAAACTGTAGTGTTTGTTAAGTGAATTAGTGTTGGCTGAGTGACATAATAGTATAGATGCTAAGTGATAACAAATAGTTTTAAATCAAAGATTTGATGAATCTAAGCTAACTAATTTGATTTCTTGAATTGTGTGAAGCATGTGAAAGAAAAATATGATGAACCAATGGCACAAAATTCAAGGTAAACTTTTTTGACACAAATTCAAGGAAGTTTGTAGAAGAAGTTTCTAGAGGAACCAAATGGAAAAGTAGGTAGGTTCATTATATCCCACCTAATACTACCTAACTCTAAAATGGACAATTTTGGTTAAGTGACAAAAGATTTATCTTCCACTTGGTTTTTCTCTTCCTTACTAAACTTATCAAAATCAACATGTCTAAAACCTATTAAATCAACATTATTCTTGACATTTTAAAAAAAATTCTCAAGATTAGAGAGAGGCTTGTGAATTACCACCTTGAATTGGTTGATATTATCTAATTCTATCTTTTCTTCATCTAAGTTTAATTGAGCCACATATTTCCTTCTCTATCTTTTCTGCTCTTGTCCACCTTTCTCTATTTTCTTTGACTTTTCCTTGGCCTTTTGAGTAGTTGCTCATGTAGTGGCCCTTATAGTAGGTTTTGGCTGGCTTGGTTTCACAATCTTCTTTTCCTTTTCCACTGGTTGTACCTTCACCTTCCTCTTCTTTGACTCGGCAGGGGTAGGTGCTTCCTCAGCTTCTTCTCCCTTAGAACCTTTAGTCTCCTCCTCTTTCCTATGTTCTCTCATGCCTTGAGTTAAAGCTAGAGGTTCTTGAGCTTGTGTCTATTCTTCCTCTTCTTCTTCTTCATCTTCTTCCTCTTCCTCCTTAGTAGCATCTCCAAGTTTTGCTTTTAACTTCTTAACCAACTTATCCTTTTTCTTGATTATGGAGGAAATTTTCAATTCCATGGCAATATTTGATTTGACCATCTCATAAGTTCCAAAATTTTTTGCAGTCTTGTCTACTTCTTCTATAAGTAGGGCTATAATGGTTGTTGAGGCTTCATCTACATTTACCTCATAACCTACGGGTCTCAACCATCTTACCCTTGGTGTGGTAGCTTGCACAAAAGTATAATAAACATGAACAAGAAAACATACATCATTATAGTGTTTCTCAACTAGAGAAACTAGAATTCTGAGTCTTTACTTCATTGAATTATTGAAATCTTCAAAGTAACTAGTCATTATGGATTCAAAGTTTTCTCCCAATTACTCAATCTAATCATTTATCTACACTAAAATTGATCTGTTTGTCTTATATCCTAATTTTCAAAATGAGAGAAAAGTGTTCTGCACATAAGAGAATATGCAGACTAGTATAGAACGAAACTTGCATTGTGCAGTTTTCTTTATTGCTCCAAGATTCTCCATAAGTTGTTGTAGCTAAATTTCTACTAGATCATATGTATGATCTTTCTTAATAATCTTGTAACCAACATCCATAGCTATGCAAGGTACACTATTCAATCTACTAGATTGATAGAATTTTATGTGAGATTACCCTCACAACAAAATTAATAAGAGGATATGTGTTGGTATCTATAGTCATACCTCTCTTATTCTAGACTACTCCAGTATTCTTCTCAATTACTTCCTTGGAATCATTCCTAAGCATCTTGAGTCGATCTAGGGTTAGATAACTAGTAACCCTATGAATAATTCTCTTAGTTATTTTGATTGATCCTCCTTCTAGCCACAAGGAACCATCATGAATAAAGCTCAACATAATTCTGATCTACTCAGTTGTGAATACATTTGAAAAATCTTTGGTTCATGTTAAACCCTTTTTCTCAAAAAAAATTTATTCTTCCTTCAAAACACCATTTTCACACAATTTTTTATATTAACCTCTTATTTCCATGTCTTTGATGCTTCCTATCTTGCAATTGTAGCATTTTCTCACATCTTGCACCATTATCACATTTGGCAGGATCATAGACAATGTGCCAGAATGGTCTTGTTTATAGGCAATGTCAGGAATGGCTTTAAATATAGGCTATTTAACCTCATTATTGACTAGCTAAACATTTAAAACATCTTTTCCTTCAACATTTTTTGAACTTGATGTCATTGTGACAACCTAGGGTTTATGAAAATTCAAATTGTGTTGCTCAGCTCTTGAAAAGTACCTTTGAAAATTTGATGAGCTAGTGATGAATCTCTGCACAAATCTTCTACAATCACTTCTAATGGATTTGAGGTCACTTCTAGCTCTTCATGCTTTTTCTTGATTTTGAAATGATGAAAAATGAACTCAAATTGATCATATACCCTTTGAAAACCTTGCATTAAATACTAAGCTCTTACATAGCTGTAAGCTTGGCAATAACCATTTTTGGGTTCAGGCAACATCCATTGATATTTCTATCACTTGGTAGCTACTGTGGGCTCAACATCAACTACTAACAACTCGGCATCAACTAGCTTTTCACTCACAACAACATAAAAAATATTTAAAGATTTTTCTTGAACTTCTAATAACATCTTGCATCTTTATTCATGCTAATGTATTCTTTTTTAGTACTATCTCCTTTTGGAATTGATGTATGATTTACTTTAAATATCAGTCCCACATACCTTTTACTTGCTTAGTTTGATGAGGTGTGATCACCTTACCCATTGGGTGAAGTGATCCCTTCTCCATTTGATGTGTTGCAAACATATTTCTTTCTCTATGTCTTGTTCATCTCATCTCTGATGTGTTCAACATCTACCTTGCCTTTACCTTTATCAAATTCACAACTTGGTGCCTTTGACCTAGTTGGACAATATTTATTGATGTGACTAGTCTTCAAACAACTAAAACATGTAGTTTGACTTAACCATATTTTTTAATTGCCACTAAAGTGTGTTCTAATACAATTCTTAGGGATATGTCCATATGCTTGACAATAATGACAACTATATCTTGTATTATAATTCTAATTGTAAGAGTTCCCATTGTTTCTCACCTTTTCTATCTTGTTTGATGACCACATGGATTTGGATCTATATTCAAAAGCTCCATGTCCATAATTTTGAATAGTATAGCAATATCCTTCAAATCTTTGTGTATGCATGGTCCTAGTTCTGCATTCATGTTCCTAATGACCTTGCTTGTTACACTTATGACAATGAGTCATGTTCTTAAGCTTGACATTCTGATTTGTAGTTTTGCTTATGCACACATTAGTAGTATATCCTTTCTTACCACAAATATGACAAGTAGGTTTGGAGTTCTTACCTTTGATGTTCCTTTCTTTTGCAACTTTGGATGATTTTCCTTCTTCAGTGCTCGTGTAACCCAGTCCTGATGTATCATTGTTGGATCTAGGGGATCTCAATAATTACTCAAAGTATTTGATGGCTTCATTTGGCTTGTTGAAACTTTCAATAAATATCTTTTCTCTCTTTAGGTCACTCTACAATTTTTCATTCTACAACTTCAATGTAGTTATCTCAATGTCCTTAACATTTAGTTTATAGTTGGCATTCATCATTTGACTTAGGGTATTCAATTGCATGTTGGAAATCTTGGTTAGATCTATTGACTTCTCTTCTAATATATTGGCTAGAATTCTTTTGTCTTCTTCAATAATAACTTTATCTTCCATAGATTTCTTGTTTTTCTTAGTCACTTCATATAGTAGTATAGCTTGTGATTATTGTTCTAACTTGAGATTTCTAATTTTCTCAGCTTGGAATCTATTCTTTTCCAGCAGATCTACAATTACTGCATCAAATTCATTGGAATCACCATCCGCAACTAGCTTGGTAGTGTCTATCTCTTTGTATAATGTATCATTCTTTGCAATAGCAATCTCTCTCCTTCTCTTCAAGGATTTATTTAGTTCCTCTCTTGCCTCATTTAGTTGATGTAGTATGAGACATATTTCAATCTCCTAGTTTGCAATGGTCTTTCCCAACTTGTAGACTTTCATTTCAAGATCTTTACTCAAAGCTGCAAAGCTTCACTTTTAGAGAACAAGGCTATGATACAAATTGTTGGAATTACAATAGGAAAAGTAAACTTTCACCATTCATTCATCACATGTATTTGATAAGTAAACTGAAATAATCATGTAAAGCATATGTATCTAAAGCACATAACCATGTAAGGATTCACACACGTAACACTAGATATGATTACATAGAAACCTTCCAAGTGAGAAGGTAAAACTGAGGTGGGGATGAAACCCACAAATCTTCACTACTATAGTAATAAAGTGTATCCAATGAAGGTTACAATGATTTGACCATGAAACATGATATACCCTATGAAAGGTTTACCTTGTTAAAGGCTTATAAAGACTTTTAGGTCTCACTTTGTTAGAGGATTTTAAAACCTTGTTAGAAGTGTGCCTTGTTAGAGGACATCAACTTACAACTAAGTAAGCACCTTGTTAAAAGAGTTCATACAACCTATTAGGACTACTCTATTAAGAGATTTAACTGAAATCACCTATTAAAATGTCTCAGCATAGATCCTATAATTGACACTTGTTTGCCTGATAATAGATCACCTCTACACAATGTCTTCTTGATCCTTACTGATCAGATGTATCAATGCTATATGCTTTTCTCTATCCTCTATTCTACTCTAACTAATTCTGTAATTCACTCTTTCCTCTAAGTCACCTTGAATGCTCTACATGAAAACTATTGTGTTCACTCCTTCAATTCCTTCATCCAACATTCACCCATCATCATCCATTGAGAGTTTAGGGTTTCATCCTCCTTAAGAAGACTTAGGTGGCTTAGGGTTAGGTATGAATCTATGGTTGAGATTCATCCATTTCTTCCCATTTTCTAATTGGTTGCATGTAATTGCATAGGGAATCCAAATATATATTCATCCTTGTCTTCATAATATCAAAATATATTCTTAAGTTAGTGCAAAAATGGTTTACATAGTTGTTTGTGCCATTACAAATAAGTATGTCAAAACTATGTCACTCGACATATGAAGTCTTTGATGCTCAACATGCACTAATCTTTATATTGTGACTCAACATCTACATTACTTAGCTCTTGAATCACTTGACATGATCTATTCACTTGGCACTTGAGTGATTCAACACTCATTGCAACTCGACATGGTCTAATATTTATATGTTGTTCTTGGCATGTATTACTAGTTCAGCATTAACTAAGTAAATGGCTTAAGTGTGTTAACACTCACATGTCAAAAATAATCTAAGCTCAATAGTTAGGGCGATGTGTTTTTGGGGGTAGCCTAAGGTGGAAAATTGTTCTCATGATTTCAGCATGTCTCGAATAGATTCTTAAGTGAATCACATATGTAATAATTGATTTGATAACTCCATAGATCTAATTATAGACCAACTTAGCAGATACCCTTTTATCCTTGGTGTGGTACTCCTGGTGCAAGAGAATATAAGGCTTATCTCAAGTTACTTGACATATGTTTTTTCCTTGGTAGAGGCATAAGGCTACTTGGATTTCATCTCCAAGAGTCATTGTTCCCATAGAAGGAGGGCTTCTATTTTCCATACCTTGAAATATCATTGATGTGTAATTTTTTTGATTGACTCTTGTATCGACTAACCTCTTCGATCAGAGGGAAATATCATACTAGATCTGAAAAACATTAAGATGGGATCCCCTTGATAGGCCTAATGAGTAACACATTGAAACCAAATTAAACTTTGGGATAACAGTGTTCTTGAAATGTATTCTTTGTGAAAATGACCCTATGAAAAACATAGAACATACACATTTGCAGTTACTATCAAATCCTTTTGCTAAAGAGATCACGTGTCTATCTCTCAAAGTTGCTTTGTCCTTTGAGAGATTTTTTTCTTATAATACACCATATCCATTATCAAAAGAGTCTTATCCTTGTTATTTCATAATGGTTGTTAGCAAGTCTATTTGCAAAAACCCTAACTCTAAGTTGGTTTTATTTCACCCACTTAAAAAAATAGTTGTTATACCATCCCTTGATGAAAACTATTTCTTTATCTACTTAGACCTATTTATTATCAATAAGGTCTATATTGTCCAACTTAAAGAAAAAGGTATACTTAGTGTAGTCACTAACTTGGCCCACAATTGAGATATACCTAGTAAGAATAACTTATTTTAGACCAATCAAAAGCCAAGTTTATAAAGGTTAAGCTTCCACAAATAACAATTTACATAGAGATAGAAGTAGAATGAAAAAATACACACCTAATCCAAGACTTGCCAAACTAGATCAAATTGAGAAAGGTGTTGAAGTTTCTCTACAAATTAAGTGGAACCATATAGTTCAAAACTTAACCTTAAGACATGGAGTCAACCAAAGCCTCATTGACTACACTAGATACACCCACTTTGATTAGGATCTTCTTGTTCCACACACACTTTACAAGTATCATATCATAGATTTAGGTCTTCATATAGGTTCTCATTCTACTTAGGTATTTTATGGCTTCATCATCTCTAGGTCATGTGCTTTAAAAATTTGACCCCATCCAAATAAGCATCATAGATCAAAACATCCTCCATCATCTCCATCACACTTAAGAATTTCATATCACTTTGGTGAGAATTATCTACCCTACATCCTACATCCATCACACTATCTTGGTTATCCTTTGAAATAAGCACTTTTTATGGTAATCAATCATTTTCATTTGTGTCCATTATCACCTTGAGCAAAAGGTTGGGATCCACTTGTGATCATAATTTGTCTTCCAAAAGGTCACAAGTCTATCTTAAATTTGACATCGCCATCATATCTCAAGCTTACACATAGGGAAAAACATATCCTCTTTCACTTTGACATCACATCACTCATCCTTAGGTTTCTAGGTATCATATAATTAGAAGTAAGATCCTCCCTGCACATCTATCATATGCCTGTTTTACATCCTAGAAAATCCCACCATCGTACTTATATCCTTAGAAAGTTTTAGGAAACCCCCCCCCCCATATACTTACACTTATTGTCCTACCATCTTGCATTTCATCCTTAGGAAGATCATCATTTCATGCCACCTACCACATGTCTCACTAATAATAAAAGGAAGAAGAAAGACTTGGATCCTAATCTTAGCAGTAGTTCAGCTAGTGCATAGTCATACCCAACAATAGCTACAATCACACATGATTTGTCACCATAAAACCTAGAAGATTTAGGTCCCTCACTAGACATAGATGCTTTTATGAAACAACTAGGAAACACAATCATTATTAATGTCATCATAGATAGAAATAGAGAAACCATCATGGTGAACTTCCTAAGAGACAATGTCGGTATCATTGGCTTTGGGAGGCCATTGCCTTTAGACATATCTAATCCTTTCCATCCTTTATTCAAAAGACTACCACCACACATCGGAACATCTAATCCTAATGGTCCCTTTTTCATACCAAAATGAGGACTTCAAATGATGCAACCAGAACCTATGAATCCAAATATACCATCAACCCAACTCAATGCTCCCATCCCTAAAAGTAATCAACCCGTCATGGTAAAATCATTAGTCTGCACAACATCCCAACATACCAATACTACACCATCCATGTCTATAAATAACTCCACCATCACTACTCTGATTTCTCAATCTACTTCTATCCCACTTAGTAGTGTTCCATCCTCCTTCCCTCAATTTTCCACTTCCACTTCATAAGCATCTGCTAGCACTAAAGTCCATCCCCCTCAATAGCACAACTAGTCAGCTCTTCATTCCTTCTTAGGGTATGGAAATCCACCTTTTATCTTACCCACTATTAGTAGCAATCCATTTACTACCATTCACAACACTACCACCTCATTTTCGCTAGGTCCTTAGAATTTTACACAATCATATGGTCTATCTACCAACCTTTTCAGTACTAGCAATATATTCATGCCTATTTTACATCCACCACCACCATCCTCTATCAAACCCACATCTACCATCAAAAACTATTTTTCCATGACACCTTTGGGAAGCAACCAAACCATATCATGCTAGTTAATGCCAACAATAGGCACATTTTGTTACATTAACTATTTGGCTCCATATAAACCTAGTTGCCACCTTAGCCAAGCACACAATCCCAAATCAAAACACCACTATATCCACCACCCCCACCCTTCCAAAAAATCTTGCTACAATCATCACATGTCCAAGCCTACATACAAAATCCTCTAACTAGATAGTAGTATCACATCTACCCTCTGGTACACAAACAACCCTATCAAAGCTACATCTGAAAAGCACAATAGTATATCCAACCACCATTCTAAAAACACAAAACTCTCATCCCTGTAGTAGAGAAATCCAAATTGCATCCATCGTAGCCTACAAACCAAAGCCACCTACATTCACCTATGACATTCAATATATACCTTCTGCCAGGGGCACTAGGAGTGGGGGCACCAATAATAACACTTGTCAACCCTGAGTGGGAAGAAATGAAAAGCACCCTAAAAGAACTCAAAGATGGAACTGAATCCAAGATCTTTAAGTTTGAAAATGATTGTCCATATCTATTTGACAAGACTATAACAATGACACCCTTCCCTAAATAATTTGAAATCCCAAAATTTGGTAAATTCAAGGGGAAATGCAATCCTATCACACAAAGAGTTTTATATACACTACCAAGAAGTGGCTTACAATGACATATTCCTCATGTGGCTTTTTCCTAAAAGTATAGGAGGACTCTCTCTTCAATGGTTCTGATGCATACCTAGGGCATAATTAGTACCTTTGCTAATCTTTTAGAAGCCTTTGTGGCCCAATATACTGACCTAGTTGAGACTAAGTTATCTAGTGTAGATCTAGTCCACACCAAATAAAAGAGAGAGGAAAGCCTCTCAGATTAATTATAGTGATGGAAAACTCTCACAACTCAGATCTCATGTACCATACTCTAATGCCACCTTGTCAAGATGTTCATTAAAAATGCACATCCTAGTCTTGTGCACTATATGGTTATGAATTATTTGCAAGCATTGAAAACATCAAGGAAAATGAGACAGGCCTCAAAAAATGACTCATTAAAGATGGTGTCATCAAAATTTACAAAGAAAACACCCAAGAATGAGGGAAACATAATGTCAAATAAATTAATTAGAAAAAAAAAAAACATAGTCACCGATGGTACCACTAATACTTGATAAGTTCATATGGTGGGAGCACTTCCCAATGAACCAAATACTCCTTATCAACAAATATCACAATAACAATTTTCCACCTATAAACAAAGTGTGTACCAACAATCATATCAATAGCCTCCATCACAATTCAATCAGTACAACACACAAGAACCAAATCCTTAAAATTAGACTAATGCCATTACTATCACATCTAGGCCAAGGTTGTGCATCCAAAGGCAATCCTTAGTATACACCCCTTTGGGGCAACCACTGAATGTCATCTTTGAAAATTTGGCCAAAAATAATCTTATTTGACATCTACAGACTCAACCATTATACCACAATCAATCAAAGGCATCTTCGTATAAACAAAATAAGTTTTTCAAATTTAATTTTGTTAAAGGGCATCCCATCCTTAAATGCATGCAACTCAAATACTACATACAAGATCTCATCAAGAAAAAGGAAACCATAGCAGTGCCACAAACCTCTCTAAATGTAGGATTATTGATCTATCAAAATGCATTTCCCCCATACATAAAAAATGTGGATAAAGCACCTATGAATGATACCATTACCCACAATATCAATAAACCAAATATTGTTTAGACCAAACAAAGTGATAACCACAAAAAATTATAAAACTATAGATTGACATACTTTGACTATGGTAATTTGATTAGTTGCATATCTTAGATGACACCTTCTATAAATGTAATAAATATCAAAGGCCTGGACAATCAATGTGCAATCACCACAAGAAGAACTTGACTCAACATCATCAGACCATCTATACCTAGTCTATCAAGACCATAGTTTAATATCTTGGAACACCTTGGGAATATCCTGGCCCCAATCTCTATTCTAGATATTTTGTGCACCAGTCCACTTTACAAAGAAATCCTTGATAGTACTTTGGATGAGTCTTGCATCCCTATTGATATCAATGCCACATAATTTTGAAACTTAGTAGGCCATCTCTCCACCTCATGCACATTATCCTTTAGAACTTCTAACATCCCAACTGTTGCACCAGATCATATCCTTCTAGTATGCATAGACATCATGGTTTTTAACTTTTCTATCAAAAGGGTCATGATAGATAATGGATTGGCCTTAAATATATGTACTTTAAAGTTCATAAAACAAGTAGGATACACTAAGGTAGATATCATAAATGAAGTCATCACTATCAAAGCCTATGACAACTTGGAGCAGACCACTGAGGGAACTGTCTTACTACCTATCAGAGTTGGCCCCACCACTCAAGAGATAGTTTTTCATGTAGTTGATCTTAACCTACCCTTAAACATCTTCCTTACTCGACCATGGATTAATGATATAAAGCTCATTCCCTCCACTTATCATCAGTGCATCAAGTTTCCACATCATGACATTGAGATAATCATCCATGCTAATCCTCAACTCCTTGCTTGTTTCAATGCGGTGGATGCCTCATATGATGACCATTATCCTGGGATTGTGATTGGAAATACCATGGCTAACTCCTCTACTACTTTCCATGAGCTAGACACAATTTTAGCCTCCACTCTTTCCATAGTTAAGATCAACTACTAGGGTTGTAGAGAATACACTCTTTCAGATGCCTTTATTTTCGGTGCTCTACCTCTTGACCCACATACTTGGGAGCACCCGACCTATTAGGGATAAAAGCTAGACACAAGTCCCCATCTCAAACAACTCAGACCCACCATATTTGTCACTAATGGAATCCACAATGGAGAAGAAGTGACCCCTAATATTAGCACATGGTTATACAAAGACCCACCTCCAAAAGGTAAAGAGCTCCTTGACTATTTCAGATAGAAATATCTACATTCACACCAACTTGCTACCAAAAAATGGGAATATTAGGGAGGTGGCCTCAGCCATGAAGAGTTAGGCATTAGACAACCTATAGAAGTATACAAATAGGAGAAGAAGAAAGTTCTAGGCTATGGACTCCTTGTGACTAGAGGCACTACTAAAGATAGTCATGCCTTTTTAAATATCCAAAATAATCTTGTAGAAGTCAAAGAAATCCCTAAGAAAGTTGACAAAGAAAGCCTATGGAAATATTTTCCTTGATGAACTCATCTGAGGAGCCTTTGTGCTCTATTAACTATCCATTAACCTCATAGATCTTCCCCTTTCTCATCCTGAACTCATTGATTGGGGCTAACCAAGTGTTATTCATGTCGACAAGTTCTATATGGAGAATGTGCTCCAGATTCATGGGATTTGAGATACCACAAAAAAAGCCACAACCACAATCATCTTATGTCTACAAGTTGGATCCAAAAGGTTACTTTAGGGAGGATGAAATATCTAGTCTCAAAAATAATCTAGAGGAAAAAAAAATCAAAGCAAAGGTATCCCCTAGTGAAAACTCTTTTGGAGAACCATCAAATAATTTTAAAAATGAAATAAAAATAAGGAGGTATCCAATGGTGAAAACCTTTCTAAGGTACTTGAAGATGGATAATTCATCCTCCCCTTACAAGATCATAGGCCTATAGTATCATCAATCCTAATAGAGGACACCAAAGTAGTCAACATTAGTTTGATAGAGACACCAAGGATCACATACATTCCAACATCCTTACCACCAAAACAAGTGGACCTTCTCATTGAGGTGCTCTGGGAAAATATTGGTCTCTTTGCATGGTCTTATCAAGACATACTAGGACTAGATCCTAAGCTAGTGGTACATCATTTGGTCATAGACCCAAAGATCAAACCAATCAAAGAGAAACTCCAAAAGATGCATCCCAAAGTTGCTCCACTAGTCAAAGTGGAGTTACAAAAATGCTAGATGCAAAGATCATTTGCCTAATTGATTATTCAAATTGGATCTCTAACATGGTACCTATCACAAGCCCTTTGGTGATGTCATAATTTGAATAGATTTTAGAGATCTCAATAAAGCTTTTCCTAAAGATGATTTCCCATTACCAAATATTGGCATGATTGTTAACCTCATGGTAGGCCACACACTCTTATATCTCATGGATGGTCTGTTTGGGTATAATCAAATACAAATTGTAGAAGAGGACCAAGATAAGAAAAAAATCACTACCCCTTGTAGAACTTTTTGCTACAACATGATGCAATTTGGGTTAAAGAATGTAGGGGCAACCTATCAATAAGCTATGACAATCATCTTCCATGATCTCATCCATAGAACCCTTGAAGATTATGTGGATGACATCTTGGTCAAATATCTCAATGCCCTTGATCACATATGTCACCTTGAGGAAGTGTTTGATGGCTAAATGCCATCTCATGTTGAACCCCAAGAAATGTGTTTTTGATGTCACATCTAGTAAGATTCAAGGTTTATTATATCATGGCATGGTATCAAGATTGACCATTGAAAGGTCAAAGCAATCATGGATATGTCTCCTCCCAAGACACTACGACGACTCCACTCCCTTCAAGGAAAGTTACAATCAATCAAAATATTCATCTCATAGCTTGCAGATAAATGTCAACCATTCACACATTTTCTAAAAGAGGATCAAAATTTTAGATGGGATGTTATTTTCTACCACATATTTGAATAGATAAAACAATACTTGGCTAACCCACCTATCTTGGTTCCACCAATTGCTAGAAGTGTTAGCATGAATGTTGATGATACTACTTTAGGGGAGTATCCTAAGCATTGTAGAGTATTGAGATGTTGCATTCATCATTGTGTTTTCATTGATGTCAACATAGCATGGTTTCTATAAAGACTAGCTGAGTAGTAGATAAAGATCTTAATGGTATAGATAATATTTTGATTGTTTGGTGATGCACAATTATGGACATGTTCTACACCATTTCTTGATGATGTGGTCGGGTGCACAGAGTCTAAGTTGAAGGTGTAAAAAAGTTGTATCTAATTTACAAAGAGCAGTTTAGAGAGAGTAT
The DNA here is from genome assembly GCA_028749045.1 of Cupressus sempervirens. Classification (NCBI taxonomy): domain Eukaryota; kingdom Viridiplantae; phylum Streptophyta; class Pinopsida; order Cupressales; family Cupressaceae; genus Cupressus; species Cupressus sempervirens. Next base: position 445,682,523 of record CM053785.1, on the reverse strand, counting down.
TGGGAAAGCAGTTCTTGATATTTTTTTACTATCTTACATTTGAGATGTAGTGAGAAGATGTGTAATCAAGTAGCGATAAAGGACATTCTGTTGGTGATGTTAGCAAGTGCACACACCCTAGTATTATACGTGTGAAGTTTTGTATAGACTATAAGCCCTTGACAATGGTATTGTAACTGTAATTAATTAATTATCTTATTATAATTAATTGGGAAAGCCTCAAGGCCCACTGAAGGAATTATTTTGAAGATAAGGTATAAAGGAAAGATGTTTTCTTTGTTTGCAAAGTATCCATTGATAGTGTGAAGTGCAAAAAGGAGAAAATGTTTGAGGAATTTATACAAGCTTAGAAGGAGCAAAGGTCCAGTTGATAGGACAAAACAAGAGGAAGGAAGTACATTTCATTTCTATTATTTGTGCAAGGAATAATACAAAGATAATTTGGCTAGTGGGTTCATTGGTCTTTCCCTCGAAACTGTTTGGGTAGTGGGTCCAGCTATCTTCCACAACTCTTAACAGGATTGGAATCTCCTAACATGGATTCAAAGTCTCCTAAAAGGGACTCATATGTACTAAATGTATTCATAGACTCCAAACATGGTCCATCCTCTAACAAGGAATATTTATATTTGTATGTCATCTTATGGGTACCATCCCCAGTAGGGTTTTCCCTAAATAATATACTTGGTTTTATTGTGTATGAGTATCTTATTGTAGTTTCATTTTATATTTCTCATATGGTTAAGTTTTTTTAAGGTTTATAATTGTGCTAATAGTTGGATAATTAATTCACCCCCTAATTATATTAATGAACTATATATTCTAACAATTGGTATCAAAGAATCACGTCCTTGAAGGATAAGCTTAATAGCTTTGGGAGATCGATGGTGAATATTTCTAGAAGGGATAATCCTAGATTTGATGGGGCCAACTATGATAGCTAGAAGGAGAAGATGAAGACTCATCTATTGTGCATGGGTCTGGGTTATTGGATCTTGGCAAAGAGTGGATAGATGATTATGAAAGAAGAATAGCTTGAATAATGCACTAAAGCAGAAAGATATATGTTCATGTGTAACATGAGAGCTAAAGAAGCTCTACTATCAACTCTTCCTAACAATGAATACAGTTAGGTAAAGTCACCTCAAACATCTTATGAAATTTGGAAAGCATTAGAACATAATTTTGAAGGTGATACACATGCAAAAAGAATGAGGTTGCATAATTGGAAATGTGCATTTCAAGATGCTAAGATGATGGAAGATAAATCTATAAGAAGCTATATTGGTATAATATCATAAATTATTGCAAGAATTTGGTCTCTTGGTGGAACCAAGGAAGAAGATGAAGTAATAATGAAGATCTTTAAAAGTTTGACACCACCATTCAAGAAAGTAGCTTAGATTATTCAGCTAGTAATGCCCTACACTAAAGATTTCACAAAGTAAATGTTGCTTGGAAGATTAGAATCTACAAAAATAGATTTGAGGTAGTCTAGAGATCTACCTAGAGTCAAAAAAAAAAATTAGTACCTTGAGCATTCAACCTAATCTGATAAGGAGTGCAAGAACACGTGGAGATTTTTTTGGTAGCAGTAGATCTAATGAAGACAAGAAGATTGAGGAAGGTATAGCCCTTCTTGTGAGAAGAGAAAAATATGGTAAGAAAACATTTAAATGTTTGACTTGTAATGAATTTGGTCATTATGCATCTAAATTTCCTTTAAGAGAGAAAAAGTATAAAGGAAATTTTAAGACTATAAGACATAGAAATTGTTTGTATGCAAATGAAGATGAAGAATTTGATGAGAAAGCTCAAAGTAAGATTGATGATGAATTGGGATTTGTGGCTATCAAGGAAGATGATCTTGATAGAGAAATTAGAGAAGAAAGAGCTCTAATTTCCAAACTGGAAAAGAAATCTGATTGGATAATTGGCAATGGTTATTCACATCGCATGACTGGGGATATGAATAAGTTTTTTAAGTTCAAAAATCATCATGGAGGTATTTTTAAAGTTGGTAACAATGTAGCTTGTCATATAATGGGAATTGGATCCATTACTCTTGATGGTAAAACTAACACTAACGATGTTTATTTTGTTGATGGATTGAAGCATAATTTGTTGAGTGTTGGACAATTGGTGGATAAAGGATATTAGTTGCAATTCACTGAGAAGACCTATATTATCAAAGACAGAGATGATAAGCTAATTGGAATAGGCACAAGTTCTAGAGATAATGTATTTCAATTGAATCCTACTAAAATTACATGATTGGTAGCTAAAGTGGACAATAGTTGGTTGTGACATGGAAGATTATGTCACATAAAATTTGATAATATTGTAAAGGTTAGTAGCACATTTGCATTCAAATACTTTCCTAAGATTACAAAGCCTATTAATGCCATTTTGGTCATTCACCATCAGTTAAGCATTTTAGAATTTTTGGGAGAAAATGTTATATTAAGAGAAATGATGACATTGGTAAGTTTGATCCAAGAAGTGATGAAGGTATGTTTCTTTGTTATTCATTGAGAAAAAAGGCATATAGATATTTTAACTATAGAAATAAGACAATAGTTGAATGCACATATGTAAGGATTGATGGAAATTTTGGAACTAATGAAAATATGGTAGATTATAATTCAGATGAAGAAGAAAACAATTATGAAATTGTTAGACAAAATGCAGAAGTTTTCTTTGATACTAACAATGTTTTGTAGAATTATGTGCTAATTATTGACAAAAGAGGAGAGAAGAGATTTGAACATGGAAATGATATAAGATTTGAGATGTCAGCTCCTACCCCTAACAGGAATTTGACAAAGAATGATATCTCAAGTTGAACCTAAGGGCACATATGAAGCATGTAAAGATGATCATTAGATTCAAGAAATGAAGGAAGAATTAGATCAAATTGTGAAGGATGATATATGGTAGTTAGTTCCTAGAGCTAAAGACAAGAATTTGATAGGAACCAAATGGGTAATTATAAACAAAATGAACGAGCAAGGCAAAGTTGTGAGGAACAAGGTTAGACTTGTATGCAAGGGATATTCACAGTAAGAATTCATAGACTATGAGGAGACATATGCACCTATAGCTAGAATTGAAGCAATAAGGATGTTCTTAGCTTGTGCAAAAAATAAGAAGTTCAAGGTATATTAGATGGATGTTAAATCAGCTTTCCTGAATGGAAAACTTGAGGAAGAGGTATATATTTACCATCCTAAAGGTTTTCCTTTATCAAAAGACAAAGACATGGTATATAAACTAAAGAAATATCTATATGGTCATAAGTAACCGCCAAGAACTTGGTATGCAAGGTTGGAAAGTTATTTGGCAAAGCTTGGATTTGCTAAAGGTATGATAGATAGTAACTTGTATTTGAAAGAAGTTGAGAATGGTTTTTTGATAATAGTAATATTTGTTGATGAAATTATTTTTTGAGGTAATGATGAAGCAAGTAATAAGTTTGTTGAAGAAATGAAGAATGAGTTTGAAATGAGCATGATAGGAGAAATGAAGTTTTTCCTAAGATTGCAAATTGTGCAAAATAGTGATGGTATTTTCATTTCACAAGTTAAGTACCTGAAAGACTTGGTGAAAAGATTTAGTTTAGAAAGTTGTAAAATTGTTGATACACCTATGATAATTGGTCATAAGTTATCTAGAAAAGATGAGACACCTACTATAGAGAAGAAGAAGTACAAATCCATGATTAGAGGTTTGTAATATCTGACTTACACTAGACTAGATATAGAAAATGTAGTTGGGATTGTAGCTAGATTTCAAGCTAATCCTAAGGAGTATCATTTTGCAACAATAAAGAGAATATTCAAATATTTGAAAGGAACATCTGACTATGGAATTTTGTATGATAGATTGAGTGATTTCACTCTATGTGCATATACTAATGTGGATTGGGAAGGCAATATGGACAATAGAAAAAGAACTAGTCATGGAGCATTTTTTCTTGGAAGAAGATTGGTTTATTGATTAAGCAAGAAGTAAGACTACATTTCTCATAGTAGAGCCAAGGCAAAGTATGTTGTAGTAGCAAATAATTGTAATCAAGTTATGTGGATGAAGCATATGCTCAAGGATATTAGAATTGAGTTTGAAGAACCTACTATCATTTATAGTGATAAGACAAGTACAATGAGTATGTCTAATAATCCTATATTATATTCTAAGACTAAGCATAAATATATTAAGTATTATGTGCTAAGAGAGAAAGTAGCAGAAAAGGAGATCAGATTGGAGTATGTGAGCACCAAAAATTAGATTGTAGATATCTTTATGATGCCTTTTCCTAAAGATACATTTGAGTACTTGAGAGGTATGCTCGGGGTTATGCCCCTACCTACTCTTGAGTAGATGATGTAGAGAGTGCATTAGTCTACTTGTATAGAGCACTATTGTTAGGCTAGACTAAATGCTAATGCTTCCCATATGGGGGATTATCTATGATGAGTAGAGTTATTGAGGACTCTTGGTATTTAGTTTTGAATAGTGTCTTTGGACACTCAAGCTAGTTGAAGACTTGGAGCAACATATTAGAAATTGGTATGTAACAATTGGTATGTTGTAACATTGAGGCCTTTGGCATTGATGTCAATAGGGGAGAGAATATGCATGAAAAACATCTCCAAAACAATGAGGGAGAAAAACTATATGAATAAGGGAGAGATATCTCTTTAGGGAGATTTAGAAAGATTCGTGTAAGGAAGAAATAATATGCACCTGATGTATTGTGAATTGTTTAGTGTGAAGTAAAAAAATTTTGTCAAAGAAGTAGGAGTATGTACCTATTATATTGAGAATTTTTAGCATTTGAACAACTGATGTTAGTTAGCAGCAACAATAGAAACTATTTGGTATTCCTAAAACTTAGATGGTTTTTCATCTATGTTTCCATCAATGCCAAAGGGGGAGCTTGTTAGCAAGAATTGTGATGATAATACTATGGGGGAGTATCCTAAGCATTGGAGAGTGTTGACATGTTGCATTCATGACTGTGAAACATTTTGCATTCATGATAGTTTTTGTCATTGATGTCAACATAACATGGTTTTTGTAAAGACTAGATGAGTAGGAGACATAGATCTTAATGCTAGGGAAAATGTTATAATTTTATGGTGATGCATAGTTATGGATATATTCTACATAGTGTCCTAATGACATGGTCAAGTGCACAGAATCTAAGTGAAAGATGTATGGAAGTTGTACTTGATTTATAGAGAGTAGTTCAAAGACAATGTATTGGGAGAGTAGCTCTTGATGTTTGTTTGCTATCTTACATCTCAGATGTAGTAAGAAGATGTACAATCAAGAAATGATAGAGGATAGTCTATTGGTGATGTCAATAAGTGTGCAAGCCCTAGTATTGCATGTGTGAAGTTTTCTATAGATTGTGAATCAACAGTGCTATTGTAATTGTAATTAATTAATTATCTTATTATAATTAATTGGGAAAGCTTCACGACCAACTCAAGGAATTATTTTGAAAATATGGTATAAAAGAAAAATGTTTTCTTTTTTTGTAAAGTATCCATTGATAGCGCGAAGTGTGAAATGAGGCAGAGTGTTTGAGGAATGCATGTAAGTGATCCAAGGGATTATTGGATGCAAGTTTTGTGATTTGGGTACAAGATTAGAAAGACAAGAGGTCTAGTTGATAGGATAGAAGAAGTGGAATGAAGTACTTTTCAATTCTATTATTCCACAAGGAATAATATAGAGATAATTTGGATAGTGGGTTCATTGGTCTTAACCTTGAAACTATTTGGGCAGTGGGTCCAACTATCTTCCACAACTCCTACCTAGGTTGGCACAACTCCTAACAGGGTTAGAATCTCCTAATAGGGATTCAAAGTCTCCTATAAGGGACTCATATGTACTAAATGTACTCATATACTCCTAAGAGGGTCCGTCCTCTAACAAGGAATATTTATATTAGTACATCATCTTGTGGGTACCATCCCCACTGGGGATTTTTCTTTGATCAATAATTTCCCTAGTTAACATATATGGTGTTCTTATGTATGAGTATCTGGTTGTGGTTTCAATTTATATTTCTCATATGGTTAAGTTTTTTTAAAGTTGATAATTGTGATAATAGTTGGATAACTGATTCACCCCCCCCCCCCCCTCCCAGTTATATAAGTGGACTATATATTTTAATAGGAAGAGCATTGATATTATACATAATAGCTACCCCAACAACATTAGGAACACTTATAGCATAGCTTGATGAAAAAGGAAAGGAAACGTCTATCTACTACAATAACCACACTCTAGTTGGTTATGAGCTTAACTACATGCCTATGGAAAAATCTTGTTTAGCTATAGTTTTTTCCACTCAGAAGCTCCACCATTACATGTTGATTCATACTATAAAATTCATATTCAAGAGTGGTGCTTTGAAATACATGTTATCATGCTTAGTAATCATAGGCTACCTAGCCAAATGGGTCATTCTTCATAGTTAATTTGACATCCAATATGTCAATAGAAAGACAATCAAAGGATAAGCTATTACAAACCATTTGGTTGATGCACCATTTTTCATTAATCAACCTCTCATTATGGAGTTTCTAGATGAACATCTTTGTATGATAGAAGAAAAACCAACATGGAAGTTATACTTTAATGGATCTTATACATCCCATGGTTCTTGAGAAAACATCTTATTGTTCACCCCTCAAGGTGAATACATTTCTAAGTCTTTCAAACTTCAATTCTAGTGTACCATCAACATATTAGAGTATGAAGCTCTTATTGTAGGACTCAAGATAGTAGTTCAATGGAACATCAGATAGCTATAGGTATTTGGAGACTGACAATTGGTTATCAAGCAAGTCCTTAATGAGGACCATCTTGGAGTTCTTACTTGTAAGGAACATATCAAGTGTGTTTAAACATAATACTAGGAAATAATAAGATAGGGACAAACCTAAGGATCAACTAAATCCTATATTCAATAGGGCTAAATCTTAGTTCTAGGCCAACATTAACAGAGTCATTAAGACTCACTTCACTTTAGGCTCTACAGGGCCAAGGCGGGAAAACCTTAGGGATTGATCTTGCTAATTTGATATTCTTCTTCAAAGATTATCCCCTACTACAGGAATGGTCAATATTCTTCTATTATTTTATAATAAACTTTCTAGGCATAGTAGCTAACTATAACCAAAAAAGAGATGCAAATAAGTAATGACTAGCACTTTTAGTTCTTAGAACATAAAATGGTAAATTTATTTCTTTGTTATGTATTTCTTCCAAGAAAATGAATCACCAACTTTTTCTTGAACTTATAATAGACCAATGTCCTATCCATTGAGTTACAGAGTCAAAAATCAGCAAATTTGGACCCTTTTAATCAACTTGTTATTAAAATTGTCAACATTGAGATCTAAATTTCATTCTTACCATATCCTTTTTATAAATCATAAACATTATCAATTACAGAAAGTGATTACCTAATTCATTAAATTAGAAGCAATCAGTGAGAGATATACAATTTGTCTAAATTGCATTAAACTGAATGAAACTTTTTCATATCAATCTCAAGATTATAGATATATTAGAAAGGAGACAGAACTCAAAGAAAAATACGTAAGGAAAATTCCTTCTCTTGAAAATTTTTGTAATATCAATAGAGACTTAGAAGATAACTCAAAAATAAGCCATTGGTACTAGATGTTCACTACATGTATTCAAGTTTACAAGAATTGATTACATTCAGAAAATTATAGCAAATAATGGATAGACTGTAGAAAAGACATAACAATAAGAAAAATCTATAGATAGCTAACCTCAACTCCACATCTTGGAAATCCATATATGGGATTGCAACAAGCTACAAATGGGAGGAGGACACATGTCAAGACAAGAATGGATACAAAAAGTGGCAAGATAGGAACAAAAAATATATAAAAAATTCTTCAAATGTTTGATCATAAAAAAGGGAAGTAGTTGAAAAAGTTAGTAAGTGAAAATTTATGTCATGCTCTTTGACTTTTCTCCCCTTTTTCTTTTACTATCCTTAGCGAGTAATATCTCAGATACTTCCTGTCGATAGGGCTTTGATCTCTCTCACCACTTCCTAAATGTAAATCTCCCTCTTGGTGGGTCACTCTATAGTTCTAACCTCCTCTAGGTCCTCAGTGGCTTTAGTCCACCTAGCATCTGTAATGGTTTTAGACTCAACAAAATAACTATTTAAGTCTATTTCTACTTTGAATAGAGAATCAATTAATTTATTATAAGGGACATTAGAGGTGTCTTCAAAAATTTCCCTAGTGGTGTCCTGAGTCAAAATGGCACCAAAGGAGTTAGACCATTCTTGCCAATCTCTCACTATACTAGTGGCATCCAAAATTGATGGTATGTAGGGTTGTATTTCCTGAGATAAAAATTTTAATATTCCTTGTATAAATTGGATTTTACTAGTGAAGAAGCCAATTAATTCCTTAACTACCTCTAAGCCCTCCTTTACTATGATTATCTTATCAAGAAAATCTAGCTTTTTAGTCATCAATATATGAGCCTCTCTAAGAACTGTGTATGGCCCCCATAGATTGAATATGGATTATAGAAATGAAATAGCCTCATTGAAAAATTGCTCATCATTTTGTAAAGCAACATAAAAGTTGTGAGCCTATTGTGACATATTCTTCAAAGTTTTAACCCTATGGCTCATCAAGCTCTTAAGGACAACTATCCTTATCTCATCTCCTTGCTGACTAGATGGAGGATCAATGCTCATTCTCTTTGGTTCTACTATATTCTCTTCCCCCAAATCATCTGTTTGTTTTGGGGCTTCAATTGTGTTCCTAGATGGTTGCTACTGATTTTCCTGTTCATGCCCCTATTTGGTAGCAACTACCTGCTCTACCTATATAAGTTTCTCTCTGAGAGATGCAACCTCATCCTCAAGTTCTTAGACCTTAGCCTCAAGATCTACAATCTTCTCCTTGTATACATGGAAATTTCTAAGGTTATCTTCATAGAGATTTCTTACATCAATGTAATTGTATATGGACTTAGAAAGTCTAGTCTTAATCTCCTCTATCTCGGCTTCATTCATAAATGAGAAATTTTTCATGGCCTTAGAAATTTCTATACCGAAGGTGCCCTACAGAGTCCACACAATCATATTAACCTATTTAGTGCTATGTACATCCATCAACTTTGGTTTATTTGATGATGGAGCCATGCTCTAGACTGCTAGAGATTTGGTATCTATATTAAAACTCGTTCCTCTGTATAGTCCATCAGCACCATATGCCTCATATGAGATGGCATTCTCTTGTCTCCTTATCTGGTCAAGCATAAAAGCTTGCTCCAAATCCCATCTGAGCACTAACAAAAATTCACTCCTCTAGACAAGGTCTCTTGCCTCCTCTAGAGTTATGTTTTCACTCTCAAGATCATAGGCTTATAGCTTCTCCACCACTTCTAGCTTCTACTCATCTGATTCACACCAGCTCAATCTATTTTATCTTATATAGAAAACTCTTGAACTCATTTGATTTGATGAATTCATCATCTTCTATGAATTTTTGGGCCTAGATGATCCTATCATCTAGCCTTGCTACTGCTAGTTCTATGTCAGTGAGTGTGTTCTTAGCTACATTAACCCTATCCTAGAGGTAACTCTACCTTAAGTCAACAAAATACTAACTATTACAAGGTAAAATATGTAAGATCCTTTACTCCACATCTGCAGGGATATGGACAACTTTCTATCTTTTATTTCCTTTTGTGAACCATGATGCCTTAAGAGTGTCATCTTCCTCTATTTCTAGGGTCATATCAGGTTAAGGGATTTTTGGGCACACCCTCTCTTCCTCTCCTACAGGTCCCTCTAGCATCTTGGCCATAATCTTAGCATGGTCAGTGACCATCTTCCTAATCCTATGAGGATAGGGGACATCCATATAGAATCCCTTAAATTGGGGATCTACTCTCTTCATTTCTCTTTTCACCCTCAAGACATCATCCAACTTTCCTAGCTTATCAATTGCCTCACCCTCTACAACTATGTTTGGAATAACATCTTCATGTGGTAACTCCTTGGTGCTAGGTAGTACATATTTTCTTATCTCTTTAAGGGTGATCCTCATCCAATTTTTAGTATCATACATTTTATAAGGACCAGTTGAAAAACTGTAGTGGTGGAGTGTTGGGATTAAACCATAGACAAAAATAAAAATTACATGCAAATATAACCAATAACAAAAAATAATAGATCACATAGAAAAGAACACAAGGCACCAAGATTTAACATGGTTCACCCAATCCCTAGGCTATGTCCACCAAATATCAAGTCTGATATTATTATGACCTAGTGATTACAACCTGATTACAATCCATAATCCCTTATAACTCAATATTGCTACAAGAAACAATTTTTGCATCACAACTATGAAACAATCCCTCACCCTAAGCTCTTTTATACAAGTATGTTTATTGATTTAGGGTTATAATTAATAATTACATGTTAGCCCAAAATCTTGATAAAATAGGGCCCAAAAAATTTCCTAAAGAATTTATGATGTATAGTACTTTCCTGATTAGTCACCACAATCTAACAATCTTCCACTTGGGGACTGATTAGGCTCCACACTAAACAACAATCTCCCAATTGGAGACTGATCTTGTAGCTATGTTGCTACTCTATAAGGCTCCCATTGGATCAAACCACCCTAGACTCTGCTATTCTTTTATTCATATTCAATCAACAAGACCAACCAAAGCTAAAGAGGAGTTTAGCTTCTACCTTGTTACTACCTTTGTCAACATATTTCTTGGATTGTCACTTGTATGTATCTTCACCAACTTTAACTGTCCATCCTCAAAAATTGACTAAATGAAATGGTACTGCAATTGCATGTGTTTGGTCTTTGAATGCAAAGCTAAATTTTTTGCAAGATGAGTGGCACTTTGACTATCTGTAAATAAATAATTATCATTTTGAGGGTGTCCCAATTCTTCCAAGAAGGATTGAAGCCATATGATCTCCTTGGCTACCTCTATAGAAGCTACATACTCTGCCTCTATAGTTTTTTGCAATATGAATGGCACTTTGACTATCTATAAAAAAATAATTATCCTTTTGAGGGTGTCCCAATTCTTCCAAGAAGGATTGAAGCCATATGATCTCCTTGGCTACCTCTATAGCAGCATACTTTGCCTCTGTAGTGGATAAAGAATTCACCTTTTGTAACCTTAAAACCCAACTCACGGCTACCCCACCAATAGTAAAGACATAACCTATAGCACTCCACCTAATATCAATATCCCTTGCCAAATCAGAGTCAACATAGCCCTGTAAATTAGTAGTAGAGCCCCCAAAATGACAACACTTATTGGAACAACTCCCACTGCATGTGCAATATCTAGCCTAGTACATACCATAGCATACATCAAGCTTCCTACAGCTGAATCATAGGGTACCTTGGACATCTTATCCTCTTTTTCTTGTGTCTTGGGACACATCTCCTTAGTCAACTTCAAATGACCAAGTAAAGGGGTGCTAACAGCTTTAGCATTCTCCATAGAGAAACATTGCAACACCTTCTCCACATTATTATCCTAAGATAGCATCAATGTTCTATTCTTCCTGTCTCTACAAATCTTCATACCAAGGATTTTTTTTGTTGCCCCCAAATCCCTCATAGAAAATGCATGTGCTAACTGGCATTTTAGCCCCTTAATATGATCCATGTTAGATCTAACTACAAGCATATCATCAACATATAAACATAAAATAATGTAACTAGCATCATCCAATCTCTTAAAATAAACTCAATGATCTGAATGACACCTATTGTATCCATGCTCATGCATAAAATTGTCAAATTTTAGATACCATTGCTGAGGTGCTTGCTTCAAGTCATATAAACTTTTTTTCAATTTGTACACTAAGTTCTCCTTACCTTTGACCACAAATCCCTATGGCTAAGCCATATATATCTCTTCATCCAAATCATCGTGAAGGAAGGTTGTTTTAACATCAAGCTACTCTAAATGTAAATCTTTAGTATCCATAAGACTTAAAACAATATGGATAGAATTCATCTTAACAACAAGAGAAAATATCTCATCAAAATCAATGCCCTTTTTCTATGCAAATCCATTCACAATTAATTTGGCTTTAAATCTTTTCTTACCTCCATCCTCTTCTTTTAACCTATAAACCCATTTATTCTATAAAGCCTTTTTACCTGCAGGTAATTTTCATAAATCCCAAGTCTTATTTTTCAGCAAAGAGTCCATTTCATCTTTCATTGAAGACTCCCACTAAATCTTAGTATCCACCTACATAGCTTCATCATAACATTCAAGTTCACCAACATTAGTAAGTAAAATTGAATACAAAGAGGGAGAGAATCTTTCTAGAGCTCTAATTTGCCTTGTGGACCATCTAACATTCACTGTTGTATGTGGTATTTTTTGTTGTGATTGTTGCACATCATGAGGAATGGTTGGAACATCAAATTTTCGAGTATCATCTAGCACTACATAATCATCTTCTTTCTTCTCATGTTGTTGCAGTAGATCTTTGCACAACACTTTCTCATTGAATATGACATCCTTGCTCCTTAAAATTTTATGATTTTCAAAATTCCAAAGCCTGTAACCAAATTCATTAATGCCATATCCAAAAAAAATACATTTCTTTGACTTAGCTTCTAGCTTGGTTCTATTTTCAAAATCTATGTGAGAAAATACTTCATAGTTGAAGGTTTTGAGAAAAGAATAAATCACCTTCTTACCAATCCATGCTTCCTCTAGAATACCATAGCCCAAAAGAGTAGAGGGACATCTATTAATAAAATATATAATAGTAGTGATAGCTTCCACCCACATGTGTAAGGGCAACCCAACATGCAACCTCATGCTCCTTGGACACTCCATTATAGTCCTATTCATGTGTTCAACCACTCTATTTTCTTGTGGAGTCCTTGGAACAGTTTTCTATCTACGAATACCATTAGTGGAGCAATAATCTTCAAATTCATGACTACAATATTCACTGCCATTATCAGATCTAAGACATTTTAATTTCTTACTAGTTTCATTTTCAACCAAGCATTTCCATTTCTTAAAAGTTTGAAATACATCAAATTTCTATTTAAGTAAATAAACCCATACTTTTATAGTTGCATCATCAATAAAAGTAACATAATAATGAGAGCCACTAAGTGAAGATACCTGAGCCAGTCCCCATACATATGTATGCACAAGCTATAATTTCTCCTTTTTGTTTTCCTTCCCAGGCTTTACAAAACTCACTCTCTTTTGTTTTCCATACACACAACTTTCACAAAAATCCATATTAACACATTTCACACCTAGTAAAAATTTCTTTGAATGAAGTACTTTCATACCTTTCTCACTCATGTGCCTAAGTCTATTGTGCCATACCATTATATCAAAATCTATAGTTGCTATTTTTTCTCTCTACTTAACTATAGCAATTGTTCCTAAACATTCTTTTTTCTCGAAAACAATTAAAGTAGAAGGAAAAATATGACTTGTACAAAGATATAAGGTGCCTACTTTCACACCTTTTGCTACTACAAGGGAACCTTTTGAAACCTTCCAATTTTTATCATTAAAAGTAATTACACAACCCTCATCATTGAGTTGCTCTACTAAAATTAAATTCCTACTCAGCTTTGGAACATGTCTTACCTCATGTAGTAGCCAATGATTCTCATTCTACAATTTGATCTTAATTTTTCCCTTTCCAACAATTTGATAGGATTCATTATCCCCCAAATAAACAAGCCCAAAATTCCCTTGGACATAATCAATGAAATAACCTCTATAAGGTGTAGCATGAAATGAAGAACTAGAATCTAAAACCCATGAATCATCAACATTTTCTAAAGATAGAAGTAAAGCATCCTCTTTGGATTTGTTACTTACCACATTTGCCTCCTTGTCTCCATTTGGTTTATTGCCTTTATTTTTCTTTCAATTCTAGCAATCTTTCTTTTTATGACCTAATTTCCCATAGTACTAGTAGTTATTCGGTTCTCTCAATTGAGACCTCCTCCCCTTTGACTTTCCTCTTGATTTCCCATGATTTCCAAAACTACTTCCTCTCTAAGTCATTCTGCTCCTACTTTGTGCATTCAAAGCACTTCCTAATGTAGATCCACCTAAGGATTTCCTACACGTTTTTCCACTCAAAATAACACCAATCACATCATCATATTTTAAGGTACCAGATCTAGGAACAAAATTACTCATAGCCATTACCAAGCCATTCCAGCTTTTAGGCAAAGAACACAAAATCAAGAGAGCCATAATTTCTTCTTCAAAATTGATACCCATAGAAGATAACTGACTAGTAATAGTATTAAATTAATTTAAATGATCTAAAATAGATTCACCTTCTACCATTTTCATATTAAATAAATGCTTCATGAGAAATACCTTGTTTGAAGTGGAGGGCTTTTCATATAGTGTCACTAGGGTTTTCATCAACTCTTCTATTATCTTTGCTTTTGTAATATTAAATACCACTAATGGTGCCAGACATAACCAAATGCTTCCAAGTACCTTTCTATCCAAAAGATCCCATTCATCATTTGACATAGATCCCAAATTCTTAGCTTTGCCTTCTAATAGATTCCATAAATCCTTCTGATAAAGATAGTCTTCCATTTGCATCTTTCATAACTGGAAGTTCTACCCATTAAACTTGGCAACCCTCAACTTACCCTCATCTACCATCACTCCCACTCAACTATGAGACTTTCCTCTAGAGGATAACCAAAAAATAACCTCTCTCTGATACCACTTGTTAGGATTGAACCATGGATAGAAATAACAATTACATGCAAATAAAATCAATAACAAAAAATAATAGATCACACAAAGAATCAAGATTTAGCGTGGTTCATCCAATCCCTAGGCTATGTTCACCAAATAGCAAGTTTGATATTATTATGATCCAATAATTACAACCTGATTACAATCCATAATCCCTTACAGCTGAATACTACCACAATAACCAATTTTCACACCACAACTATGAAATAATCCCTAACCCTAAGCTCTTTTATACATGTATTTTTACCGCTTTAGGGTTATAATTAATAATTACATGTTGGGCCAAAATCTTGATAAAATAGGCCCCAAATTTTTTTTCAGGGTGATGCCCCAAGCCCCAAAGAATTTATGAAGTATGTGTAGTACTTTCCTAATCAGTCACCACAATCTAACATGGAGGAAAGTGTGAATCTGATCAAGGGCCTCTTTTCCAATTGAAAAGTTCCCCACACTAAAACATCTACATAAGAAAGTGCCTTTATGTACTTTGGGCCCTAGATACTCCCTATTGACCATAAATAACTGCCATATGAATTCCATTATACCCAACCTAGGAGGAATAAACTTTGGTAATATGTGGTGTGGTTGGGGACAACCATGGACTCTCATCAAAGAAAAAGTTGGAAATGATAAAATGTCCCCCTAATTATGGTCTAGTCTTTTACCCTTAGGAAGGAGTGGTCTCAAAAGGCTTTTTAAAATCTTAGGTGCTCTAAAGTAACATGGATCTAACATTCTCATTTTTATAGTACTAAAATTATTAAAGAATGAAATAGAATCAAAAAAATGATAGTTACCTTTTGATACCTATGTCCACAACTAAACTGGTAGCTCTCCATTTGCATTAGAGGTTTGATCAATAAAATTAGAACTCACATACCCCACATTCTTGTAGATGATTAAGTGCATCAATAGTGAATAGTGATAGAACTTGAAGTCTTTTACTTCTCCACTCTAAGCCTGGGCAATGTTTTCCTTCATCACCTCCAAAATGTATTCAACATAGTCATACTCCCCCCCATGATATGAGTCTTGCATGTCTCTAGCAATAATGAATTCAGCTCCATATACCATATTACTTCAATCTTTGCCAATCACCTTGTGGACACCATATATTGTTTTTACAAAGTAATTTTTAAATTTTTCCAAAGACATCATTATTTCTACCTTCTTAGGGTAATCACCCACATTCTTTAGATCCATGGGAATATACTATAGCATAGAATTCCCAATGTAGGCCTTGGTATTTTCCTCAAACTTCCTCTATAAATCCTTCAAATCTATAGGCTAGCCCATGGTTCCATCCAATCCAAAAGCTTCAACGAATGAAAAACAGTCAAATGTACAAAGAATAATTTCAACTTTCCTATGGAAGGATTTGGAGGCTAGATTGTAAGAACAAGATAGGACCTTCATCAAGTCCACATCCATGAAAACCTCTAGAAATATCAACTTAGCTAGGTTCTTCTTCCATAGATTATATATTGGGATCTTCTTTTCTCTGTTATGGTAGAAATATTTGAAAAGTTCAAAACCAGTGACATTAGGGCATACATCATCTTTGCAAAGAGAATATGGGTTGAAAAAAGCATGGTCATCTATAGCATTGGTGTTGGAGGAACCAAGGAAAAGCTTAATCCATTCTTTGACAAACCCGTTAGGTTTTATTTGTCTTGTTTTCCCTCCTTTAGAAGTTGAAGTCTCTACAACTCCCATATCCAATGCTTGAATTTCTTCCACCTCTTTATCATACATCTTGATAATATGCTAGAAAATAAGGTATGGACCCTACTCTTAGGCTTTGAAAACAATTATCTGTATGCACTAAAAACTCTACAACTACTCAAAATCTCTTTTTTTGTAAATGATAAACTATAATTGACAAATAGAAAGCCTTTATAGCTTAGTGTATGTTATCAATATTCATCTTTTCATTGATTATCAGCATGCTTGAGCCATAATATTATCTTATTCTATCACCTCAAGGGAGTGCCACCATTACTATTTAGAAATGTACTTTTTGTACCATATTCAAATATCATTGGTCAAGATATTTTTTGTTGTTTCTAGCTATGAAAATTGACTAGCACATTTTATATTGAATTATGGTCTATAATCTTATGATCACCAATGAAGAAAATGACTCTTCATATTTTCTTATAGATGAATAAAAAATTCCATGATGTTACAAAACCCTTGAAAAAAACTTATCAAACAATCAGAAACCATGGTAAAACCCCCTATGATCTTATGGCACATTAGTTACTATGGCATTGGTGTTGATTATTGAATCCTTTACGATCACTCGACAAGTGGTTCATACTAAATGATAGAACATATTATTTCAAACTGCCTTATCTTAAGATATTACTACATGGCCTTCTTTATAGCATAAAAGAATTTTATACATTAGCCTAAGATTTTACTATAAATTTTTTATCGTAAAATCAAAGATTGCAACATCAAAACATTATCTTCATGACCTTACGATGCCCATTGCTTCATAAGATTGTAGCAAATTTTTCCTCAGTCCTTGATGACCCAATCACCATCCTTGTCATAGCATCACACACTAGGATTGGACATTCTCCAAAATAGCATACAACCATATGATTCAAAAGGAATCATAAAATCAGGAACCTTACTTTATCACTCAACATTATGACACAACACTTGTAAAATTGGGAACCTTACTTTATCACCCAACATTATGATACACCACTTATCTTAAGATTGGGGAACTAAAAACATTCCACTGTGATCCTCTAATAACCCTTTTGTCATAACATCATAAAAGATGATGTAAAAGATAAATAAAATCCCACTCGGCTATAAAACCTAAGGTTAGGGCTAGATTCAAAAAATTTATGAAGATCTCTAGTAATATCAGATGGAAACAAGACCTTAGGGCACCAAATTTCACACTTAAGGTAATAAAAAATAACTATATTAGGGTAAAAAACCATGTTAGGGCTTTCCTCTATAGATGAAAATTGATAACACATAAACCATAACATCACAAAAAGCCTTTTAGAACATTTTCATCATAGATTTTACAAAATTTAAAATTAGTGAAAATAAGGGCTATTAGACTAGACAAAGGATGATAAATTCCAACCCTACAAAGAATTGGTTGATCAGTTAAAGAAAAATTTCATTTGAATCCAATTCAAAAAGGTGCCAAGGTTGCTAAACAAGGTTTCAAATGCCATGGACACTATTAGTTCACTCTTGGAAATCCCTCAAGAAGATACACAATAGGAATTCTTAGTCAAGTAGCTATAGAAGCCTGCATATGAGAACATGAATCAACATGGGCATATGTGTTGGTTGGTCCCCAATCCATGAGGTACCATAAAATTTATACTTATCATAAAAATGGTATCATATCTCCTGATCTCACATGAACCTAATCCCAACACCTTATTCATAGAGCATCCTACTATACTATCATAGCAATTTTTCTAGCCCCTACTTCCCACAAGATAATAGTTTGGCTGAGGCAACTAACAAAACCCTACTCAAAATCCTCAAAAAATTTGTCAATGATTCCATCCTTAATTGGCATCTAAACCTCATTTTGTACATCCATAGGCACAACCCCATACTCCCTGGTCTATTGTGCCAAAATAGTCCTACTTATAGAAGTTGAACACTCATCCTTGCACATATCTTTACAAGGGAAAATATTAGATGGGGATTACATAGTAGCCCAACATGCCTATGACCATCTACAACTTCAACAAAAAAGGTTCACCCATGAAAATTTCAATTCAGTGACATGATCCTCAAAGAAAAAATGAAATTCCAAGGAGATTGAGAAAAGAAGGGCAAGTTTAAGCTGACATGGCTTTGTCCATATGTTGTCACCACATCTTTTGACTCAAGAGCATATCAGCTATCAACACTTGAAGGTGAAACACTAAATGATCCCACCAACATCATTCACCTCAAGAAGTTCTATGCCTAAGATCCTTAGTGTATCTTGCTAATCCTAGAAAAAGACCAAAATTAAAATTTAAAAATGTCTACAAAATAGAAAGAAATAGTAAAGAAAAATAAGCATCCAATGGTGAAAACTTGGCAATTTAAGCACCTTAGATAGGTACCTTAGTGAAAACCTAGCAAATAGGTGCCATGTGTAGTTGGCCTTCCCATTATCTATCAATGATCTACATCCCCCCCCACATCTCATCTTCCATCTCCCCATTTTTTGAAGGTGTTCCAAAGATCATATTAGCCTACTATCACTATTGTTATCCCCATCTCTAAGCTTGGAAATCAATTTAGAGTAGTATATTATATCATGGCACTTTCCACATATATCATATCCTTGTACCCTATCACATTTATCATTTAAATTGTATATTATCTCCTATATCATATCCATGTATCATACCACTTGTATTTATTGGCACAATGTACCATACCTTATTTCATGCTATCCCCTCATCCTATGCTTTTTCCTATTGTAAACAAAATTCTTATCCTATCTTTCTTTTAGTCCCACCCCTCTGAGCTTTTGCTCAATAATCCTTGAACATATCTTGGAAAGTTTGTTGTACGTCCTCAATTTTAAAGTCCTTCCTAGTCTAAGTCCCTTTGTACATACCCCATTTTCTCTTAGGTTAATTTGTATCTGATCTTAGATCATGCTTCTCCTACCAAGACATCTTTTGAACCCTCCAACAAGATTCCTTGTCATCAAAGTATTATCCTAAGAAGGTTATAGTTGTCAAACTCATCAGAGTCCTAAATACTACCAATAGGCCCTTGTGGGATGCATCCTTCCTAATGTTTGATCTTGGTCCATCAGTATCCAATCCTACAATCTCTTCGGAAAAAGGTTCTTTTTTCTAGATTTATCTTTTCTTTCTATCTGGATTTTTCTTTTTTATTGTTAGCAAATCTTTTCCAATTAATTTGGTTGTTCCCTCATCAAGGTTGCCATGATCTTTTATATCATGGTGCACTACAAATGGGGCAATTAGAGAGTGTGGTCTTGATTAGGTCTTTTTCTGCTTTTGAGTCAATTGGATGTGACCCCTTACATGTTGCAAACATATGATCATTTTTGAATTTGGAAATATCATTTGCTTGTGGATTACCCAATATCATTTCCACTCTGATTCCTCTAGGATTCATGTGTGATGTTGGAGCAATCCTTGTGTGCTTATTTCAATTTAGTCATAAGTAATATTGGTGTACATTCCTTGATGTTCTTGGTAACCTTGGCATATCCCCAACATTCTTATATCAAACTAAGTTCTCAAACTACAGGGTGGTACTTCTTTATGAAATACCCCACCCTCAAGCTTCAAGTGTAATTTCTTCCCCCCATTACTTTTTGTTTCCTAAATACCAATCCAACTCTTCTCACTTTACCAAATCAATACTACCCATCCTACATGTTCCTATCTTACCATACACATCCATCCTACCTATCTCACAATTTTTTATCCCCAAAGCATCCCTAGTTTTCCTATCTTTCACTCCCTATTCCATACCAACAAGGGTCCAATCTAACAACTCTCACCTTCCTCGAGACCATCAAATCACCCTGGATCTCCTATCTCACAATACCTATGTTCAAAATTGTGTACATTATCCCCCCTACCCCCCAACCTGAGGCTATGATCAATTATTGATATGCTACAAGTCCATCCTACCCATCCCCCTAATCTCACATTCACTTCCCTACCATTATACTTGCATTCACATTGCATTCATTCATCTCTTATCTCCTTATCATGGTATTTTTTTATTCTTATTTATCCATTTGTATCCTCATAGTTTTTAGGTTCATTTTTTATCCATTTGCATCATCATAGGTTTTAGGTTCATTATTTCTCCATTTACATCATCATAGTTTTTAGGTTCATTATTTATCTATTTGTATCATCATAGTTTTCAGGTTCATTATTTATCCATTTAAATCGTCATTTTTTTAGGTTCATTATTTATCCATTTGCATCATTATAGTTTTTAGGTTCATTAATTATCTTTTTGCGTCATCATAGTTTTATGTTCATTATTAATCCTTTTATCTCATCATAGTTTTAAGGTTCATTTTAGTTATCATTCTACATTATCAATAGTCTTTTTAGATTCATTTTTACATTATCATTGTTTACTTCCCATACACCATCCTCCATCACAAAAGCATCAGTAACATCACACATCTCATATATCTCATAGAAAAACATGACACCCTGCAATCACAATGCATCAATAACATCATGCTTATCATATATCTCATTAACAATCATCACATCCTCCAATCACACACATTAGTAAAATCATGCATATCATCCATCTCATAAAAAAACATCACATCATACACACCACATGTCAATCCACATCATCCAAAATATCCACATGCATTTCATAAAAATATACAACACAATAAAATCCCATAGGCATAGTACTCATTACACACACATATCCCACTCCAAAGAATGCTCATCATATATATGCCACATCCTCCAAGGTATAAAAAATTCACCACCCAACCCTAAAAGAATATATAATATCCATCATTTTCCAATCTAGTGTCCATATAGTACATATATCCATAAAATTACATCTAGGTCTATGCCCATAAAAATCCATATATATACATAAAAATATCTAGAAAATCATAAATATTGCAGCATATCACTACTCATCTGTATCTTCATCCATCACCTCCTCCCCGTGAGACTCATATGGATCCCTCTCTACAACTGTCAATGGTGGTGGTGGTCATAGTGGCCTCATCCTCCCTCTCCCTCCTCCAAAACCTAAACTCTCTACCTCATCTCTTCTTCTAGCAATCCCTCTATTCTGTCTCTGGCTCTACCCTAATCTGTGGCTCTGCCCTATTCATTGAGACCCAATAGTCCTCTAAGAGTTGTCAGTGCTCCGCCCACTCTCCCCACCACCCTACATACTTGTATGCATGCTAGCTATACATGATTGTGTTGGTCACCTATAGTTCTAAATCTAATCTACTGGCATGATTGCTTGCTATCTCCCCTTGTAGAAACCTACCCTCTCCTAAAGATCCTCCACCTCCCCCCACTAGCCAGCCTCTCTCCTCCTACACAATATCCACCCTCCACTAGAGCTTCTCCCTCTCTACCTCCATTATAGGAAACCACCCATCCAACCACCCTCACTCCAACCATAATCCTCCTAGTTCAATCTTTTCTTTATCCAGATGTCCCTGAGTCACATCTCGCTCCCTCTAGAATTGATCTTGTTCAACTCTAAGATGCTTCCTCTTCTGTAGAGTATCCTGTAGCAATTGGCTCATGGCATCATGTTCTTGCTATAGGAAGGCATATCTCCCCACCAATACCTCATATCATCTTCCCATTGATGATCCTCCTCCTCCTCCCCCATGTGGTCCCTAGGCCCCCTCTCCTCCCTCCTACCATGGCTCTTCCTACTATGGCCTCCCCTCATCTTCCCTACCCTCCTCTTTCCCCCTCTTCTTCTGCTCTCCCTCCCTCCACCTCTACCTCTATGGCATTTCTCCCTACACAAAAACCTCTTCCCATTATCTTAGTCCCCTCACCTCATATCTCCCCCTCCTCACTACTCAAGCAATCTCTCCTACCACCACCAGTGTGCTTGTCACCTATGCCCTCCCTACTAGCCTTAGGCATTGGAACTGATCCCTATAGCCCTATGTAGACTCAACATTTGTAGACCCACCAAACTATTCCAAATCCTGTAACACCATATCCCACCATGCCTAAAATAGTCCCTATCTTTGTAAGGGTTGTCAAAATAGTATCACTGACTCCTTGGTCACTCTCTAGTATCAAACTACATTCTCTAATACATCCTATGACCATCCAAACAATTGTATCACCCTATTCAACCTATACTACTCAGCTATATAATCTATATGACCATTAAAAAAATACAGTAATATGGCATATGGCAGCTACAACCTCCTCCACCAATAAACTAAGATCTATGTATATCCTCTATGCCACTACCTAGATCTCATTAATCTAGATTCACTAGTAATCCACCTCCTCTGTATGGTGACATATCAACGAATCTCCCAAGATGTATACCACTAGCTCCTCAAGCTACATGTCCCTCCACCCAATTGGTCTAAAAACTACAATATTCTCCCGAGCCCAAACCTATAGTAGGGTCTGAAAGCCCATGCTCCTCCCCTAATGGTAGCCTACACCCTAATACAATATCTGATGCAAGTCTTGATATAGCTCTATGAGCATCAATGAGCTCCATGCAACTCAAATTCCCTCATCTACAATCTAAATGATTGTAGGTATCAATGCCAGTGTCACTCCTATACCACTAGTATCTGGGGAAATGTGCTTCGAAACTAGCCCGAACACATAAAAGTATGTCAATTTGTGGACACCCAATCCAAGCGCTCATCTAAAGAAAACTAACCCCTCTAGGTTAGGAACTAGACTCTAGGCCTTACCAATTGCCACACAACTCTTTGTCCTATGACTCCTCTTGCCACCACAACTACCATACCTTGCACTAGTAGATAGAAGATCCTATAAACATCCTCCAAAGTCATAGTCATCTCACTTATTGGTAGATGAAACATCCCTATCTCATTGTATCAACACTTGCACAATGTTGTCACCATCACCATATATGTAAAAGTATGTGAGAAATCTAGCTAGATTCCCCATCCCAATAGTGTCTATCCTAGCCTAATCCACTGGTATGAACTACTCTACAACATGATGTACATTAGCATGTCACTCATGCAACACCAATGCATCTAGTGACCACTACATCTAGCAAACATAAATCATGTTAGTTATACTTTCAATTAAATAGTTATTCCTATATTTCATCACCCTTCCTTTACCCCTCAAATCTCAACCTTTTTCTACATTCCCACAAGTAGGTTTGCGTTCCCACAACTCGTCTATGTCCTAGCATTCTTGCAATTGAATATTTCAGCCTGAATGCATCTCCCATTTCTCCCTCCTTTGTGAACTTTAACTATCATTCCCACATTGACTCTACTCTTACTTACCCTTATTTGAGAGAATGCATTCCTACTAATGGGAATGCTTTCCCATGTCCCAAATCACTATCCTGCACAACCTACAAACTAGATTTGCATTCCCCCAAAATCTATAAGCCAAATTTTATTTCCCATAAAAATAGCTTATGACCATTCATTTACCCTTTACGCTTGACCCTTTTGTGGGGTTATGATCCTGTTGATCTTGAACATGATCGCACTAGACCCGTGCCTATAGGAACACCTTTTTGATTTTTAAGGAACACTATAACATACGAAAAAAAAAAATCACAAAGAAAAGTTTAACCACCTACAAAATGGTCTAGTCTCCATTGTGCCCATACTTGCTATAACACGTCCACCAGATGCTCCAATCATCCTTGTGCAACCATTGCATTGTCTAACTCAGAGCTCCAAAATGTTAATATATTGTTGTAAATATGACAGAAGTTACTTCATTCTGGCTCACATAGACACTCTTATAGGACCCCTATGGTGCCCTATATCCCTCTTTAATCCCTCTACTGACCCCTTTTCTCTCCAGCCGATGAGAGCTATTTATGTCTTAAATTATACTATTATTTATCCCCCCTGTATGCCTTTATTCCAATTTATATAATTAATATTTATTTTAGTTTTTAGATAAAATATATGAATAATATTTTGTATTTACTAACATTTATTGTGCCAAGAAAATTAGTATTTCATATGGAAGGAGAAAACTTAGAATCCTTATCAACATTTAGACTTCCTATCACCTATTAGACAAGACTGCAACTTCCTGTTGCTTGTTAGTTGGAACTGCAACTTCCTATTGCTTGCTAGATGGGTCTATAACTTCCTATCACCTATTAGATTTTCTTGATTCTTTTTTTATAGCAATTTATATACATGGTTGATTGATTAATATATAATTTTTGCCAACTATTTTTCCATGTCTATATCAGAAAAGGTTATAGGGATTGCATGCATCAAATACACAAAAAAGAGTATTGGTGAAGGAAAATTGGGCACGATATGTTTGTTATATGGAAACTAAAAATGGTTATTCATGCTATAGCTATAGAAAATATAGGTTTACTATATTTAATGCCCAACAAATAAGGTTTAATGGAGTGTATTCTTGGTTAAAATATTACCCACATGTAAAACATAAGAGGGGATTTTTAGTTTATTATCTTATATTCTCAGCTATTGTTATAACAAAGTTTATTACCAGTAAATAGGGATGAATAAAAAATTATTTTGTTGATACAATAAACTAAATTTCCTATTCTTTGCAAGCAACATATTTATGTTGTTGTGTAAGGACTATTTAATTCATAGAGTTGCATATATATAAACAACATAATGCAAGCTCAAAAGGAAATAATATGATATCTCTTTTTTGAGAAATAAGATAAAAGTTCTTGGAGGAACAACCCACTTTGGGAATGCATGGTCAAGTTTTTGTTATGTTTTTAATGTTTTAATTTGTGTGTTACTTTATTGTATTGTAAATATTTTATTATTTTTGTAATGTTTTATCCATTTGTAATATTTTTAATGTTCTATGTATTGTGTTAATATGTAAATAATAGTTTGGTATTATTGTTAGTAAGATTCAAATTATAATTTGATTCTTTGTGAAATTGCAAGTTTGTTATTGTTTCATTGCACAAACCATCATTAAATATTAGTTTAATATCTATAGGTTTATTTATGTATGTTCTAGTTGCATCCATAATTTCTCAACTCACAACCTATGCCCCTTGATAGCATATTGCTCAAACACCTTTCACAAGCTTATGCTCTTGGATTGACATGTATAGACCAAGTTGAATATCATCATTTAAAGTATTAATTAATTATTAATTATTTTCCTTAGTGTTGGCCTATCACCAACCATGTTCTTTTTGCAATTTTATTGCAATTTTACCACTCCTTTAGTCCCTCTACGTCCTCCTTACCCCAGCTTGTTGTAACATTTCAAGAATTAGTTGAGCCTCATCTCCAATCCTCGCGACCTTCTTGAGAGGGTATCACATAGTCCAATCTCTCCTTTTCTACTCAAGACTAGGGAAACTTTTTTTCCTTTAAAAAAATCTTGTTTGTGTTGTTTATGTTTGAACCTATTTGAAATAATGTTGTCCCAACACTATTTCAAAGAGGGGTAAAATGTAGAAACCTAAATTTGATTATATCCACTAAGTAATCATATTTAATTATCTTCTAGGGCATTAATTATTAAATATCAAATATTTAATTAATTAATCATCACCCCCTAATTAATTTAGTTATTTAATTAATTGTAGTCCAATTGATAAAATTAAATGACAACCCAAAGTCAAATTATCAATTAAATCCCTATTCCTCTATTAAATTAAATAATTGCATAAATCTATCCCATATCCCCTTTTATTAAATAAATCATTTAATAAATCAATCCCAAACCCTTAACGATCCCTAAACCCATCATTATCCATGTCTAACTCATTCACCCATACTAACCTCACTTAGCTAGCTAATTAACCTATCACATTAATGCTAATCCACTTGCATCCTAATCTCCTCCTAAGTTAACCCTAATCTCCCTCCTAAACATGTGCACAACCTTAAGCAAGGTTTAAGACTTTCTAGCCCAAGCCAAAGTCAAAGTCTTATCTCATTATTCTTACATTCCTATCTAAGGACTTTAAGGCTCTTGCATGCCTTAATGGCTCTTTATGGCCTCTTACATTCTTCTTCCACACTCCTCCTCCCTCATAACTGCCTTTGACCCTTTATTTTTTACCCTCTTCCTCTATCTAATCCCCTTGTGACACTTTTCACAAGGCTATGGATTTGAAGAAGCACAATCCATATGCTTCCCCTTCCTTGCATCCTAGCCCTTCTTCATCAAACCTCCATCTTTGAATCTTGACCCTCCATCTCACTACCCCTTCACCTATAAATTGGACCCTTCCCCTCTCACAAATCATCCACTTTTCATGCAAACTTATAATGCTCCATTAACCACCAAAGTTATCCATTGCATCCTTACCATGTCAAAATCCATTTACACCTCCATTGTTGTATCCTTCATCCATTTTCATGCTTGATCATAAATCCATCATTTGAAGCTTGAGAACACATCCACCATCGCTTGGACATAATGAAGTATCAAGGTCACACTTGGGGAGCCTACCATACTTGGTTTTCATTCCTCTATAGTGTTTTTTTTCCTCTCATATGTATTGCTATTTTATTTAGTTTTGTGAATGTTAGATTAATCTTGATGTTCTTTGTACACTAATTTCATAGCATACACCTACCTCTACAGTTTCCAAGTTTTATGGCCTTATCACTAAAGACCCTAAATCCTTCATTTTTGAAATTGATAACCTCTTTAGGAGTTGTGATTATACAACTGATGCCCATAAATTGAAATTGTTTCCATCTACTCTTAAGGAGGCTACTCTAAGATGGTTCATAAGTTTAGTGCCAATGTTGTAAGGGATTGGGATGTAATGAAGAATATGTTATGTTCTAAATATAATAAGTATTTTAGGGGTCATTATATGAAGGGATATGATGTCTTCAAACTTTCACAAAAGAGGATGAGACCTTGGAATATTATGTCTCAAGGTTTATGTTTATTTTGCAATGCAATACCCAACATCAGTTGAATTAGGAGTCACAAAAACATCTTTTTTCTAAAAGGTGTAAATGATGCCAGTATTGTAGCTTTATACCTTATGGCAAGAGGAGACATTACTCAGAGGAAATGGGATGATATATAGAATAGATGTTTGAATTACTCAAGAGCTACTATGAAGAAAGGTTGAGGATTTAGGACCATGCCTAGTAAATCTAATGTTGCAAGAGTATCTAAGGTGGAGTTTGTAATCACCCAAAATTGGCCTTGCAAAATCAAATTTCTAAATTCATCAGTTCTTATGATCAAATCAAGAAAAATTGAACAATCACTAAATCAAATTCTAGCTCATGCTCATTAATCTCTCATTTCTACCTAGGATGGCTATACATTTGAATTTATTAAAATGTTAGACATTCTAATGTAATTCAAATTTGAACCCATTCACAAATGACACATGAATATTAATTTCTAAATAAAAGGAAATGAGTCATTATCCTTAAAATTAAATTTATATTGATAAGGGGCCCTTTGTCCATAAATGAATATTCTATTCATAGTGGGATCCATTATATCATTGTTTATTCATAGTGGGATCACCACTTTGAATTATAAAATCCCTAATGGGATCTCCACTATGACTATTTTATTCCAAGTGGGATCCCCACTTTGAATTATAAAATCCCTAATGGGATCTCCACTATGAATATTTTATTCAAAGTGGGATTCCCACTTTAAATTATAAAACTCTAATGGGCTCTCCAATATGAATTTGATATTCTGGATAATCATAATGGGATCTCTACTATGACTTTTTTTATTCAAACTGGGATCCCCCCTTTGAATTATAAAATCTAATATGAATTTGATATTCTGAATAGTCATAATGGGATCTCCAGTATGACTATTTTATTCAAAGTGGGATCCCCACTTTGAATCATAAAATCTAATAGATTCCACACTATGAATATTCTATTCAAAGTTTGTCTCATACAAATGATTTTTAATTCATCTAAATCTCACCATGGTAAATCCTAAACTCTACCCCAAACTCTTTGAAAAAAATCTATAAATAGGAGGCATTCCAAGAGGGAAAGAGATCTCATTTTGGCTAATATTATGCTGCAGGATTTGAAGACGCTTATGCTTTTGGATAACTTCTATCTTCTTATCTCATTCTTACATCCACACTCTTGATTATTGTTGTGTTGTAGTTTTTCTATTGAGATTCTTGAAGAGCTTTTTGTGGAGAACTTCTATTTCTTGTCTACATTCTCTCATCCATGGCATTTTAGCATATAGCATTTTAGCATAGTTGCATGTTAATGTAGTTCTTTTACAATAGCTTAGCTCACATATTATAATTAGTATCAATGTCACACCTTCATTTTCTTAGCTTAGTTGCATTATGCATATCATCTTAGTTTACTCTCATTCTTGCATTGCATACATGAGAGTTCTTTGACACTAGAATTCTTACTCTTACTCAAAGAATCTCCCTTCTCATTGTTTACTAGCAAGGGTTGTATTTCTAAGACTTAGTTGAAGGCTTGTTTTGTGCTCATTTTTATGCCTCTTGCACTCCATAACTAGGGAGCTCTAAGCCAACATATCAAGCTTTCTCGTCAATGGAAAACCTTGGATAGAAGGGTCTAAGGAAGTGCACTTTTCTTAGTGTATAGAGTTTTCCAATATTTTGTCTAATTTCAAAGAAGGGAATCATTGATGATGTTGCCACTTAGCTAGACAACATGCAAGCAAGAAGGAAGAAGGAAGAAGATGAAACTATGTTAGCTAAATATTGTACACATTGCAAAGAAAGGAAGAGGAACTACAAATACAAGATTGTTGCAAGTTTGGAGCCATAGCCAATGCTTATTGACTTCAAAGATATTAATAAAAATGGAGAGGTTCTCTATGTTGTTCAACATAGGCCATGGTCCTAAAGACCAAGTATGCCACAAGACCCTCGACAAAATCATGGTAACAATAGTCAATGGAAAAATTATCAAAATATAGGTCCTCAAGGTTTTAATTTGCATAATAAATAGTCAAATTAGCCTCATAAATTTTGGAATAACCAAAGTTGGAAAAAACCTCCACCTAACTAATGGAATAAATCTCATCAAAGATGACAACAACCTCCACCTAAACATTGACATCAACCTCAACAAGGTTGGCACCAACCCAATCAGTGGTCTAACCAACCCAATCAGCCAACCTTAATGCCACCACCTCAATAGTAGGCTATAATGCCCCCTCTTGTAGCCAATACCAATCTGCCCAAGAAAAATTAGCTACCATGTCAGTCTAATCATAATCCTAATAATAGAAAGCAACCAACTCATCAATAAAGCTATGCTATCTAATTGAATGATATCCACTTAAGGTCACGAACTACTCTTGCACCACCTCAAGGGCTTGTAATCAAAGAGGTTGAAGATCCTACTATTAAAAAGGTGGATGTTCCTACTCCACAAGCTTATCTTATAGTGAAAAACTCCCCTTTTCCTCAAAGGCTAGTAAGTCTAGTTATGCCCATATAAAACCAAGCTGTAATAGGTTTTCTCAACCAACTAAAGCATATGATTGTGCAAACATTGTTACTAGATGGTAAAAAAGAAGTTCATGTTTATAATAAGGCCATTAAAGAAGCTTTCTTAAAAAAACTGGGGAGAAAGATGAAAGATCCTAAAACTATTCATATCTTAGGACAATTGTCTAACCATATGTTAGAGAAGCTAACAATACCTAAATATTTTAACCCTAGGAGTCATGTAGTTATTGTACTATTCATGGAATTCAAGTACAAAATACCTTGGCCTCCATCAATATGTCCATCACTTATTTTCTTGGAAACCCTTCAAGAAATCATACTTCACCTCTACTCACCTTTTCACAACCTTTTGGTCAAGTTCATTGATCAATAGAATCAATAGTTGCTAACCTCTCTAGGTTATCCTCCTACCTCCTTAAATATGTAGCTTTTATATTTGGCCATTTAAACATCACCATTGATCTTAGGGTTAGGTTAGATTCATCAAATCCTTGCATCATTTTTTTGCCTCCTTCTCCTACTAGATACTTCTCAAAAATTCTCTATGAATCCATACCTAGGAATGCTCAAAAATGGTTTATCATGCATTAAATGCTCTAGCTCATCAATACTTATCCTTCACATGCTTTGACTAGTCTAAAAGTTCAACAATGTTAGCTGGGAATCTAAATTCCTTAATAAACTATCAAATGTTGTCACTTGATCAATACTATGTTCCTCAATATCAATCATCACTAGACAACTCGATCAATACTAACTATCTTTCTTAGCATACCCTGTCATTTCTAATACTCAATCAACACTATATTTTCTCATTTTCCACAATCACTTAGTTGACACTAGCACAACTTGGCTTCAACTATAGGTTTCTTACTTTTCTTCTCTATTGGTTGGTTTAGCCTATGCATTTGGTTTTCCATTGATCATCTCTACTAGGAATAAATTGAACTATCTTCTCCACTTAGTGTAATGATTAAACAAAAAATTATCTTTTCAATGTGGTAACTAATCAATTACCCATTATAGTTCCACATAACTCAACCTTTCCATTAGGTCTTCTTGTTATCTCTTCATTTCAAATCCTCTTCAACAATTGAATGATATGACACTCTACTTAGGTAGCAGTTGTCTCGCTAGTAATGTTTGACATATATAAAAACATAACATGTTCTAATTGTAGTTTCCAACAATATTCTTCTTTGGCATTGATGGCAACATCTCAAGTTACCATGCAACTCAAGAAGTTATTCAAGTATCCTACTTGATTTGGTTTTTTCAATTCCCTCTTTGTTCAGTAACAAATCTTTATTAATATTCTTAGTTTTATTATGATTCTCATCTCTACAACTCTGATATGAAAGGCTTCAAGAGACCAATTGTAGAAAAATTTGTAATTTCACCCTCTATCATATCAAAACATCATCTCATTTTGTCATACTTTCCCTCTTTCATGTATCACTTCTTCCCTTTACTCATGCTTTCCATGGTAATTGCATAAACTCTCCCTCTTTGACAAAAATGTCAAAGACACCTTAAGATATCTCAAACATCTTTATCATGTAGATAACTCCATTTCATCTCTCTAAACTAGAATTTCCTTTCGTCATCTTGTTTATGACTAGTTCAACATCTTGTGTTGATCTCTTCACATCTTTAGGAAGCTCCTAAACCGTGACCCCTTGCATCAATTTGTAAGATGTTCTAATCAAAACATTTGATGCAATACTCCATCTCTAGCTTAGGTATACTAAGTTAGGGGAATCATCCCTAATTTATGTCTTATATATTCATGATCATCCTTAGGTAGTGCTTTAGTAAAAAAATCAACTATTTGTTCCTTTGTTTTCACATACTCCAATCTCACTTCTTTGTCTTCTACCAACTCTTCAAGTAATGATACTTGATAGAAATTTGCTTGGTATTGGTTTGCATCACAAGATTCTTAGATATGTTTATAGCACCTATGAAACCACAAAATATAACAATAGGTTTAGTGATCTCTACCTTCATTTCTTTCAATAATTTCTTGATCCACACTATGTTAGAACAATTAATTGTTGTTACTACATATTCACCTTCTCCTATAGATTGAAGATGTAGTTTTCTTTTTTTCTTTTCTGTGAAACCAATCTATTTCCTAGAAATAAAGCCTCACCACTTATACTCTTTTTATAATCAACATTTCTAGCTCAATCTACATCAATATACACTTTCAATTCAAACTTGTCATTTTTCTTGTAATATAGTTCATAGTCCTTTTCTCCTTTCAAGTATCTCAGTATCCTTTTTACAACCATCGTGTGATTCTCCTTTAGAATTTTAGAAAATTTAGCAACAACCCCAACAACTAATGCAATATTTGGTCTATTGTAAACAACATATTGCAACTTTCCTATTATTGATCTAAGCAAGGTTTGATTCACATTTGTAGTGTCATCACTCTTTGAAATCGTATGTCCAATATCCATAGGTGTACTGATTGGTCTTGAGCCTTCCATTCCAAAGGTCTTCAATATCTCCTTAATATACTTGTATTGTGTAATGAATATACCCTTCTTCATTGGATACGCTTGCAAACCAACAATAATTTGATCTCTCCAAAAATAGACATCTCAAAATCTTTCTTCATTTCAATAGAAAATGATTGACATAATGAATCTTGTCCTCCAAATATTATATCATCCACAAATATCTCAACTAACAATATCCCTTATCTAGATTTAGTCTTCAAGTGTAGATTACCATTGTCATTAGTACTTGTGAAACCAATCTTCTCCAAATATGTGTGCAACCTTTCATACCATGCTCTAGGGGCTTGTTTGAATCCATACAATTCTTTGTGTAGCTTACAAACCATATTCCTTTTTCTTGGATCAAAAAATCCTTCAATTTGTTCAATATAAACTTTCTTCCTCTAGTATTCCATTCATAAATGCAAATTTGACATCCATTTGGTACACTTTGAATCATTTGTAAGTAAAATTTGCAAGAAAAGTTCTAACTCCTAACCATGCAATTGGAGAAAATGTCTCCCCATAGTCAATTCCTTGTTCTTGTGCATACCCCTTGCAAACTAGTCTTTCTTTATTTCTTGTGACTTCACCTTTCTCATTCAGCTTATTTTTTAATACCCACTTTGTACCAATAATATTCTTGTCCTTTGGTCAAGGTACTAATGTCCAAGTCTTGTTCTTCACTATTTTCTCAATCTCTTTATTCATGGTTGTAATCTGATCTTCATTCTCAAGTGCATCCTTCACTAATCTAATCTTGTGCTCACACAATAATCATGTGTCACTCCTCAGTCTTTTTCTTGTCATAACTCCTAATTGTTTCAAATGATTTAATCTACTATATGATTTCTTCTTGAATAATTTGTTAAAGTAGGCTCTGGTATTCTTACTTCTTGTTGTTTCTCTTCAGGTCCATCTTATAGTTTCACTTCTGGTAGCACTTTTTGTATCTCAAATACTTGTTCTAGTTGTTCAACATTCACTTGTTGATGCTTGGCTCCAACTTCATGATGCTTAGTAGTCTACTACTATGACTCAACATTCATTTATTATTGCTGCTAGACAACTTTCTTTCTAGTCTCAGGTAGGGTACTAGGATCTTCTTCATAGAAATATACAAAATTATCATAGTCTTTAGGTTCCTACATTCATTTAACTTCATTTTTCTTTACATATTCATCAACTCTAACATTTTCACTTTCCACAACTTTTTTAGTGTTAGAATTTAAATATTAATGTGCTTTTCTATTAGTGTAATATCCTAGGAATATGCCTTCATCACTTTAGTATCAAGTTTTTCATGTCTATTGTCTTTAAGTATATAAAATTTTCTTCCAAATACTTTGAAATGCTTCATATTAGGTCCATATCAATACCAGGACTCAAAATGTGTAACATATGTACCTTTCTTGACTTGTACTTAGTTCAAAGTATAAAAAATGGTACATACAACTTCTCTCTGGCACTTTTGTGAAACATTCCTCTCTATCATCAATGTCCTAACATAGTCCACGACTAATCTATTCATCCTTTTAGCTATACCATTATGTGGAGGAGTCCTCAGTGCTGACATCTATCTCTTGATTCCTCTATCATTATAGAATATATTGAATTCCTTGTATATAAATTCACCCCCTCTATAAGATCTCAAACACTTCAACCTTTTACCTATTTCCTTTTCAACTCTAGCCAAATACCACTTTAAAAATTGAAATACATTATATTTTTCTTTATGAAACATTACAATCATCATTCTAGAGTAATCATCAATAAATAGAATAAAATATTTGTCACCGCAATAGCTTTGCAATCCAATGGATCCACAAAGTTCAGTATGAACTAAATCCAATCTATCTTTAGATGAATAGATCTTTCTCTTGAAGCTAGAATTTGTCATTTTACACAATTGAAATTTCTTACATAGTACACTATTAGCTTTCTTCAATCTTGGTAATCCTCTTACTCTTTTCATCTTACCAATTCTTACTAAAATATCAAATTTGACATGATATAGCCTCTTATGCCATAACCAAATGTGTTCATATTGTGCAAACAATCATGTATCATCTGATTGTTGAAACTCAACTCTGTCACCTCAACTGTTCAATTGTGCAACACTCAAAAAATTGTGATTCAATCCTTCAATCCAATAAGCATTATCACATACAATCTTATCAGTCAATCTTATTGATCCTTTACCTTTCACAATACATGGTACATCATTACCAAACTTAACACAACTTACTTTATAGTGTTCTAAAGTTTCAAACTTACGTTTATTACCAATCATGTGATGTGAACAACCATTATCAATTATCCATCTATCACCTTTACTCACATATGAAATAAGTGTAGTTTTCTCATCTTCATCAAAATCATCTTTCATTGCAACATAAACAAAGTTTCTTCATCATGATGTTAGAATCACTATTAGACTTTTCTTCAATAGTATAATAAGATTTCTTAACTTTTCCCTAGTAGTATTTGTATTCTTTATTGTCTCTTCCATCTCTTCTTCCTTGGTACTTTCTATCTTTAAATTCATTTTGGTCATCCCTATCAAAACATCTTGCAGCAATATGACCAACTTTATTGAATGAAAAATATATTATAGGAAGATTACCTTTGAATTTTCATTTTCCTCTTTGTATCCTTCCAGCCATTAATGCTTCAAGATCCTCAAGATCATTATCAAATGATTCACTATCACTATCCTCATGCTTTCATTTCTTCTTCTTAGACTTATGTAGAACCAATTGTGATGTGAAAGAAGATTCAATAGTGAGGGTAGTAAAATTACCAAAATTTGACAATTTAAAAGAAGTAAGCCTCCCAATTAGATTATCCAAGGTTGAATCATTACTAGGATTACATCTTGATTCTTTTATTGTAGAAACTCTAATAGTATAAATAGGAAGTAGAGTTCTTAGTACCTTGTTAATCATAGTTTCATCACTAATTTTTCCTTCAACTCATCTAATTGCATTCACCACTTTTTTGATTTGGCTATAGTATTATGCAATGTTCTCACCTTCTTTCATCTTCATATCATCAATCTTTCCTCTCAAGCTTTCTAACTTATCTCTTAGTACATTCTTGTCTCCACCATGGATCTTTGCTAGTGTGTCCCACATTTTCTTTGCAGTAGTGCATTCCTTAATATCACGAAACTCTAAGTT
This sequence comes from Cupressus sempervirens, assembly GCA_028749045.1. Classification (NCBI taxonomy): domain Eukaryota; kingdom Viridiplantae; phylum Streptophyta; class Pinopsida; order Cupressales; family Cupressaceae; genus Cupressus; species Cupressus sempervirens. The sequence goes on along the minus strand of CM053785.1, from coordinate 445,646,780 downwards.
AACTTAGGTAAGATGAAATCTCCAACATGCATGATCGTGTTCTTGTTTCTCCTTTATCTATTGGGGTGTCATAGTTGTTGGTACTACCATGTAGTTATGCTCTAGGTAGTATACTACTAAGTCTCCAATTCCAACAATGTACAACTCATCAAATATTGCCATGCAAAGAAGATCTCCTTGTTCAACTTGGGCACCTCCTTTCTAAACATCTGCATCTTTACCTTTAAGTCCCTTCAAACTTTCCTTACAAGAACTATAATCTCTAATATCAATTTTTAGAATGATTTTATAATAACTTAGAGGAGAGGGTGGTGAATTAGTTATCCTTAGGTCTAGATGTTCCAAATAAACCTTTGACCACTTTTAATAACATAGATTTATTTGTTAGTCCACTCAATCTCTATATCACCTTAATAGTAACATAAACTTACAGTTCACTATCCCAATAGTAGCCTACTTGTAAAATGTAAAGAAATAAGAAATAAAAACATGCTAAAAACATATCACAATACCATTCACACATTTAGGATAGTGGGATTTAACATAGAAACCCAATTTGGGAAATCCCACTAGTAACATGCCACCAAAATTTCACTCGTCTAAAGTGAGCTTGGTTAAGAGCCAACCCTATTAAAGGTTACAATACATATTGTTAGACACAACCTTACTAAAGGATTTAATCACTCTTTTAGGTGTGGTTGTGTTAGAGGTCTTAATAACATGTCATTAGAGTGTTACCTTGACTAAAGGATTTATAAATAACTATTAGGTCAACCTTGATTAAAGGATTTTAACTAGGACAATGGTTAGAAAGTAAAAATCAGTTGATATGATAAATATAACTCACTTTGAAAATATAGATTACAATATAGCACATCTTCTGATCCACTTATTGGCCTTCATTAATATCTCTATCACTAATATCCTAGAAACCCTTCAAGCAATCACACTTCACCTCTACTCAGTTCTCCATAGCCTTCTGCTCAAGTTCTCCAATCAAAAAAATCAACAACTATTAACCTCTCTAAGTTATCCTTGTGCCTCCTTAAATATGTAACTTTGATCTTTTCCCATTTGAACATCATCATTGATCTTAGGGCTAGGTCAAATTCATTGAGTCCTTCCATCATTTTGTTTCATCCTTCTCCTTCTAGATACTTCTCAAAACTTCTCTATGAATCCATACCTAGGAACACTCAAATATGGTTTATCATGCATTAAATTCTCCAACTCATCAATATTTATCCTTCACACACTTTGAGCAATCAAAAAATTCAACTATGTTAGCTGGGAATTTGAATTCCTTCACAAACTATCAAATGTTAACACTTGGTCAATATTATGTTCCTCAGCATCAGTCATCACTAGACAACTCGGTCAATACTAGTTTCCTTTCTTGGAATACTTTGTCTTTTCTAATACTCAGTTGACATTATATTTTCTTAGCTTCTACTATCACTTGGTTGAAACTAGCACAACTCACCTTCAACTATAAGTTCCTTAATCTTCTTCTGTATTGATGGGTTTACCCTATGCCTTTGGTCTTCCATTGATCATATTTACTAGGCTTTAATATAACTATCTTCTTCACTTAGTGTAATGATTAAACAACACATTATCTTGTCAATGAGCCAAATAATAAATTTCCCATTATAGTTCCACATAACTCAACATATCCACTAGGTCATCTTGTTATCTCTTCTTTTCAAATCCTCTTCATCAATTGAATGATATGGCACTCTACTTATATTAGAACTATCTCAATGATAAGGTTTGACATTAATTAAAACATAAAAATTATTCCAATTGTTGTTTCCAACATATAGGGGGTTCCTTGTTAGAGGACCTTGTGTCAATATGACACTTTTTCACTTGTAGTTGACCCTTTCATTGGTTGAAGAGATGGTTTGTGAGTGTTGGAGTGTTTTAATTCAACTTGAGGGGAAGTTGATGAGGTTTTCTTATTTTGTTGGTCTATGGATCTTGATTTTGCACTTGGCATGCCTTAGTTCTATTCTTGGATCACATTCTTCCACAAGTAAGCCAAGTCTTTAGGGGGGATAATCTATAGTACCTCCCCTATTTCAATTTTTGTAAGGCAGCTTGATAGCTACAACTTTGATGCTCTTTCTTTACAAGCGATCTTATTAGGACCCATGAGTGATCTACACCTTTGGGGTGATTTAATTTATGTTATAACTATTTCAATAGGATTGATTATGTGTATGCCTAATTCATGTGATTATGATGTATTTGATGGTTTTGCTGAGGTTTGTATCAGTGGTTACTCAGATTACTATGATATCATGATGTTAGTACTTGAGAGGTGAACATTGGTTGCACTATATATTATTTGGTTAGTTGTACTTGATTTGGTTCCTATAGTAGTATTGACTTATGTATGGCCATATTTGTATGATGATTCATTGTGATTTTATTTAGCACATTTTACATTTGAGGTTTATCTAGTATATTGTGTCTTAAATGTTGTTGAGTATTTTATTACTATCTCCATTATTAAATGCTTAAAATGATTGGAAATGGGTTATCCATATTGGATTCATGGATTTATGTGCTTCAAATATTTATCTCATCGTTATTGTAGACTTATCCAATGATGTAATTTGATTAGTTAAATGGAATTAAACTAGATTCTGTATTACATAATTACTCATACTTGTCAATTTGACTGTTATTTATTGTGCATCTATACTAGATCTTGTTTTTCTTATTGTATAGGAATTTATATCCCTAAGAGTGGCAAATGGAGCTAGTGATTTGACCTTTCATGTTGAGCCAATGTCATCCCTATATGGGCAACACATCTTTATTATGGGTATTCATAACCCTTTTCATTTGATAAATCCATATTCATATTGTATTATGTGATTTGACTTGTGATCATGTCTGGGCATGTAGGGTTTCACAATTGTCATAGAAAATATTAAGTTAAATGTCCATTTAATTGGTTTGGGAGATTCTAATTAATTGATTTAAATTTATTATGTTGTCGACTCATTTTCTACAGTTGAATTCCAAATTAATTGTAATTTATTAATTTATTTGGGAAAGGGGCCAATTGGTTTATTAAGTGATATAATATTTCAATTTATAATTCACTTAAACAGAAGTGCTTATATTAGGCAAAAAAGTGAGTTTTATTTTGACTTCTCACTTTTTAATTTTATGTTTTAAGAGTAATTTTCTCAAACCCTCTTTGGATTGAATTGCTATTTTTCTCATTGTGGTAGTTTGGCTCAGATGATCTTCATGGATTGGTTTCATTAGATTCATATTGGGATGGGTCCACTTTGCTAATGTTTTCAACCGATTTGAATGAGTATCCATTTATTTCTTCTCACTCTTTATTTTTACCAAATGTGAGAGGTAGGGCTTTCTCCTTTAATTATTTTTATTTCATTTTAATCCTTGTTTTCAATTGCTAAATGTTAGGGAGTGGAGAACTAGTGTTTCCCTTTCTTTTTATGCAATTTCATTACTTTGTTGGATGAGGGTGAGCATTTCTTATTTGTAGAAATTTAGAAAAGCCAGTTGTGGCATTGTTATGCTGCTAATTTTTATGTGTGTGGCTAGAAGTTGAATTTTATTTGACTTTTCATAGTTTGATTATGTTATCTCAATGGGTTTTGAAATTCATCAAATTGCAAGATTTTCAATTTTTGGGTGTCATCCATTTTTTTCCTATTAAATTTTTGTCTCTATTATAGGTTTAAGTTTGTAACCCTATTGTGGAATAATAATGGTTATAGGATATTCTGGGGTATTTTATTTTCCAATCCAAAGTCATATTTTCATATTGGTTTTGGTGGACTTATGGATCTTGTTAGATTTTTTGGTTCATGATTTTCAACCTGATTTATGAATTTTATTGGATCTTTGGTCATGTGACCATATTTTAGAGATGTTTTTTTCAATTTTATTGATTTCTAAGAAGTTTTAATTTTGGGCATTTTACCGTTGCCTCATTTTGTGTGTTGCCCATATTTTGTTGGGATTTTGGTAGTATTTATTTAGATTATAGAAATGGATTATATTACATATTTTCTTTCATGTTATGTATTTAGTTCATGGACCTTGGGATTCATATCGAATCCATACTCCCAAATTTAGGCCAGTTGGGTGATTTTGTGATACTTGGTGACATATCACACTATTGGGATTCACATCGAATTTGTATTCCCAAACATATGCCGATTGGTTAAGTTATTATATTTGTTTCATTATTCCATCTCTCATCTCCAAACCTTGGATTGGTATTACTTGATTACATTCTTGAAGTTAATTGTGCCTACACATGAGCATGTGCATGTGCATATGACGTGTTCTTCCAAAATCTAAACTCCCAGATATAGGTTGATAGAGTGATTGTTCATTTGGGGGTTGGGTTGGTAATTTTCACTACTTATAGTTACTCATCATGTGATGAGAATGAGTATGTAGCATAAATGTGTGGAGTGGCTTCTCTTGTGTGCCCAATCCTAGAAGTGACTAACAAGGTAATGTGAAGAGGTTTAAACAAGTGATAATCCAAAATTAATAAATGGGTAATAAAATATAATGATAAGATAAGAGAACACTTGCATATTGCATGGCCTCCTGAGGGAGTTAAGATAAAATACCATATAAGGGCACATTGTGTGCTCTGATGTTGGAGTTAATCTACCACACCAAGAATGTAACCTCCTAAGAGAGTCAAATTTCCATTCCATATAACTTGGACTTCTTCATGCCAAGAAAGTTACACTCCACTAGAGCCCTACATAGTTATCCCATAGAATGTTTGACCAGTGACCTAATAAATTGCATTATCTTCATGAGTATATAGATTTTGGTATCATGTTTTTTTGGCATGTGTGTAAGCCATGGGTGATCATCTTAAATGTGATTGTGGTTGGTTCACTATCTCCATCATCAAAACGGGAGTGGGCTTGAAGGTACCACTTGGTTGATAGGCATGGCTACCTATACGATTGATGGGGATTAGTGTACAGAGATGGTTTGCTTCTAGTTGAGGTCAAAGCTAGATTTCCATTAGGGCTCTTTCATTATTTGGGGTATGTTCCTTTTGATTTACACTTTACTTTGATGCATCTTGATATTATGTTATGATTGGATACACCTTATTTCTATCTTGATGTCTTATTGTCACTTCTATGGACTAGAGATGATGTTGGTAGAATAACATGTTAATGTTGGGAGTCTTATTGGGAAGAAAGATATAGAGAGGGGGAAATTTGAATCAGGAACAATAAAACTTTTAACTTTCTAAAACAAAATAATAGATTGACTTCATTGACTCCTAATCCATCTCATATCTTAGATCATTCACCATGCAAAACTATGAAATAGATCTAACTATTTATCGCATCCATCAACATGAAAAGTAAAATGAAACATATAACACAGATTTTTGTTACACACAAACCCTTAAAGGTGAAGGTAAAATTGGGTTGGGGATGACACCCACAAATATTCACTATTGCAATAGTAAAGTTCACCTGTTAGGGGGGCTATAATTTTGATCACTTATAATTATGTAGCTTGTGAGGGGTTTTCCATGTTAAGATCTTTACAAGACTATTAAGTATACCTTGATTAAAGGATTTGGACTCGCAATGAAGTAAGCACTCTGTTAGGAGATTTAAGTAGGTCTGTTAAAACCACTTTGTTAAGAGATTTTCCCTAATACACTAGTTATAATGTCTCTATACCTAATCATTTGGTTAGCACTTGATTCCATATATAGATCTCATATTTCCTTGTCTGGATTGATCTGCTTATCTAATTTTCTTTGTTCTTCCCTTCACTACTAGGTTCTTCTATCAAACTTAGCCTTCCTTTTCTCTTTTCTTATCCTTCATGCACATACATGATTATCCTTCACACAAATAATTATTTAGGGCTTGGTACCTTCTTAAATAGACAATTTTAAAAGGTTCTAGATCATAATCAACAATCTAGAATTCATTCTTTTGTCACTTAGTCCTTCTAATTTTCTGATTGGTTACTCTACCTTGCTATGGATTGATGTTGTCTAAAAAATATGTAATTGTCTCCTTAACTATCTTTGTAATCCAAAAATATTATATAGAAGTTGGCCAAACTGATTTTCATAAGTGTTTGTGTCATTACAAATACATATGCCAAAACTGGTTCACTTGGGAATTTGAATATCTTGACCCTCGGTCATAACTAACATTCATATTATCCCTTAGTTTCTATAGGCTTGGAAGATATTGACTCACTCCACATAAACCATCTCTTCTTTTATTGACTTCCCTATCTATTACTTGACATATATTGTGACGCGGTCTATACTGGGCTTCTTGGAAATCTTTGACTTGTTCATCATGTCTTCAAAATATAAACAAGTCCATGTAACTCATCCTTCATTAGGTGGGTTTTTCATACTGATGAACAACCATCGATGCCTATAAAATGACTAAGTGTTGGACAATAATAGGAAACAATTCTTAGAGATCAACAATCTCTCCCTTCTTTATTAGTGGCAAAAAGACTTTGCCATGACTTAGCAATCCATTTAGAATTTCAAAATAACAAAAATAGCACTCCTACTTAGACAAAGATTTAGTTTCTAAAAACTTGACTTCATTGTACACAATATATGCACATGTCTTTTTATACTTGTTTCTTCTTATTTCCCCTTGAATTTATAATGAGTAATATTTTCCCTTTTATTGTGTCATTCTGATTGTTGACACTTGATTTCTTATTCTGCTAATTTTGAATTTCCTCCATGTTTTTGACACTTATGGCTTGGGGTTTGTAGGGGTCAATTGGGATTTATCTAGAAATTTTTTGTGATTTAGTAAAATCACCTCTAATCTGAGATTCCATCTTGATTTTTTCTTATTTTAGTACTTGAATCTAGATTTCTATTTGGGCAGGTAGATCAACTAAACTATCTGCAATAGAGAGATATGAATCTCTCTTGACTAATTCTATTGCAGTTGATAGTTCATTTTGTATTACCTACATATGAGGTAGAAACATGGTTTGAATTGAAATTAGTTTATTTCTAATGTTGTTGTCTTTAGCCATCAACTTGGCTAATCTTCCTTGAACAAATATCAATTTATTATATGAATGAGAGATTCAACTTGTGTCCTTGCTCAAAGAATTTTGAAAAGCGTTCAAATATTCTTGTAAATGATCAATTGATCTTTGATTCTCCATGGTAAAGAAATCAACATCACAAATTTTTATATACAATGAAATAATAATTTGCAAAATTCCTTCGAAACTAGTTGCAAGGTTAGAAAGCTCAACCTGTTTTATTGCAATTTCTATTGAGACTTTCTCCAAAAATTTATGTTCAAACTTTTTCTTAGACCATCTCATCATTCTCTCATTTGTTTCTATATCCTCATTATTCACCTTCTCAACTATATTAATTGACTATTCCAAAATTGGTTTTTGTTCATTTACATCATGGCTATCAAAATCATTTAATATCTTTAATGTCATGAAGTACTTACTTCTTCTTGAACTCCTTCTTTATTTTTTCTTGCTTTGTCTTATGACTCAACAATTCTTGTAGATTATGCATTTTTTCCAATGTCATAGTACTAGGATCACATTTGGGCAATGCAATGAGATCATCTAGACTCACTGGAGTCTCTATTGATTCATACTACTTATCCATCAACTGTGACCATGGGGTCCTGACACCCGAAAATGATATTTTAAATTGTTTCCCCTTTGCACTTAGACCAAGAGTTTGTTGTTTGGGGGAAATATTCTCCTATTGAGTAGATGTAACATGTGGAATGGGTGTGACATTAAAAGTATCAATATGAATAGCTCTTGGTAGTTAAATGAAGGCTTTGATTACCACTTTCTCTTTAGGCTTCTCAGTCTCTATCTGTTTAGATGGGTTAGCCTCATTTTTTTCCTCAACATTAGGATCTAAGGCATCTTATGTAGAATGATCTTCTTCACCTTTCTCTTCTTCTTGCCCATAAACTACATGAGTGAATTGGGTCCCACAATAATGACTTTTTCTTGCTACTTGGCAGTCAGGTCTAGAAAAATAGTGATAATGTAACTTGTAAACCATCAATTGATGCACTATCAATCCTTGGTCACTCTTGAATTTTTAGAAAAAAATGGATCAATGCATGCAAGACGGGTACCTGAGGTGTTTCTTTCTGCATTCTTCAAATCTTCCTCAGTTAAGATATTTTGATTCTACGGTGATGAATCAAACACATCTTGTATAGTGACAACATCTTTTTGTTAATTCTCCCCAACCTTTGTACTTATTGTCTCTACCAGATTATCTAGTGCATCATGATCTTCTTGATTATCTAGCTCAATAACATCCCTCCCTTCTTCCTCTAGCTCCTCTATTGTTGATGGAAGTAACAAACCAAATGCTTTCTTTCATATCAAAATGCTCTATTGTTCAACCTCATCTGCCTTATTCATCAATTTTTTGTATGCCCTTAGTTTTAGCAAAAATTCTTTGCAAAATGTCTTAGGCAAATGAACATATGTGTCTTCCCTAAGTTAGGCATTGTTTGGGCTAATGCAATTTCTCTTATTTGTCTTTCAGTTGATAATGCCCATTTCCACTTTACATCTAATTTATTATATAGATCTTTAGGAATACCTTTACCTAATTCTATAGGAGTATATTTGAATTTTTCCACCATATCTATCATGGCCTTTTCAACTTTCTCCTGATCTTCCTTATTTAAAGAATCATATTTGATTTTTCTTAAACCTATTATGCCAACTAAGTTTCTAATATTTTCACATACCTAATCAATTGGCATAGGAGGCCACCTAGGTACAATTTGAAGCTTTCTCATATCATCGGACTATGTTTTCTCTCCTTCATCCTCCTCCTCATCAAGTGTGACAACCAACTTCCTTCTAGGCCTCTTTTTTGAACTCTACTTGGTACCTTTTTCTTGTTCTCTCTTTGTTGGGCTTCTCTTTGTCTTAGCAACTAGGGTTTTTGTTTCCTTGCATCTTATGATTATCCTCCTCTTAGGATCAAGTGTAGGAGTTGTAACTATCTTCTTTGCACTTTTCTTAAGACCCCTCTTCACTTTAGGATCAATAATCATGATTTTCTTCTTCTTGGTTGCCTTGAGCTCAGCAACAACTAAATATTTACCCATTTACTATTCCTCTTCTTCGTCTTCATCAGAATCTTCATCTTCTAATTTTCTCTCTTTTATCTGAAGTGATCCTTTACCAAGTTTTCCCTTAAGATCTATGATCATCTTTTTCCTTTTCCTATCCATCTTGGGAACTTTTGTTTGCATCACCATTATAAGCTTGGCTGACTCATAATTTTTGAAGGGCTCACCATTCTTGTCAATTTCTTTAGATAAGAGTGTAGTAACTACTACAATCACTTCATCAACATTTACTTCATATTGAATTGGTCTTAATCATGCAACCCTTGGTAACACTGCCTATGCATAAGTGTAATCCATGTCTACCATGAAATGAATATCTCCATAGTAGTGATCCACCAGAGATTGTGAAATCCTTGGTCTATTCTTCATCTTACCCTTAAACTCATTAAAGTAATTATCCATTATAGTCTCAAAATTTTCACCCAATTTTTTCAATAAAAACATTTATTTGTTCCATGAAAGGTCTTGTTCTATCCCATACAATAGTTTCAACAGTAGGAAATAAATTTCTTACATAGAAAAATGTACATAATAACAAAGATCCAAACATTCAAGAAGTATTATTGGCATTCCTTATTTCTGTAAGGTTTTCTCATAGTTTTTGTAGTTGCAACTTGGCCAAGTCATAACTATAGTATTTCTTTACAGTGTTAAAACCTAGGTCGACTATGATGCATGGAAAATTGTTCTGTCATCTTGATTGATATAGCTTGTGTACAATTGCATGCACTAAAAATTCAAAAATAGGGTCCTTAATTCCATCAATTGACATTCCTCAATTATTCTACTTATCTTTCATTTGATCCTCAATGATGTTCTTCACTGCAAGCGACATTATCTTTACCCTATCCAGAGTTGGATAACTAGTTACTTTGTGAATTATTGCTTTATTAATCTTGGCTAGTCCTCCCTCTAACCACATTTTTATATCATGTACTCTTCTCAATGCAATATTTATCTATTTCACTTTGAATACTTTAGGAAATGCTAGGACACATGTAAGACCTTTCTTGGCAACAATCTTATACTCATCTTTTAGAATTCTACTGTCACATGACATATGTAGGTCGCAACTCATAATCCCCAATCTCTACAATCTTACACATGTAACTCTTGGTGGAATAGATGATAGGACACCAGAGGCATCTCCATTCATCACAATGTTAGGGTATTCTTTGAAATTTTTTGGATGACATTGATTTTTCCTTAGAGTTTGTGTGTTGCTTTCCTTCAACATCTCTTTTCCGATCAGGGATGTAGATGATGTCATTTTGAAAATAGGGTTTTGAATATTAATGTCAACAACTTTGAAAACAACTAAACTTGCCACTTCAAGCCTCTAAAGCAATTACCATTAAACTTAGGTTTAGGGTTTTTTCTTAGCAATATTTCTTTTGAAAATGTTTGTTCTATGTCCCAACTTGCCACAATGATGACATGTAGGTTTTCCTTTTGGTTTTGTATTCCTTTTCTCTCCACTATTGGATGATTCTCATTCTTTAGTAGATGGAGAGTGCTTGATATTTCCTAGACCAAAAGTATCACTAGACTACCTTACTGATCTCATCAGTTATTCAAAATATCTTATAGCTTCACTATGCTTATTTATCCTTTCCAAAAAAAATTTATCAGATCTTAATTCATTCCTCAATTGGTCACTTTTCTATTTCAACTTTTTAATCTCCATGTCCTTTCTATTTAGCTCCTAATTTGCAAGTAACAATTGATTCATCATGTCTAGTTGATTGTTTGTAATCTTTTGTACATCAAATGACCTTTCTTCAAGTCTGATAGCCATCTATCTCTTTTCTTCTTCAGCCATGAATTTTTCTTCTTCATTTTAAAAAAAAATTAATTAATTTTTTCTCCTATTTAGTCACTTCATAAAGTCTTACTGATTGGATTTCATTTTCTCTCTTCAAACCTCTAACTTCTTCACTCAAAATGTTGTTCTTCTCCAATAGGTATGCTATTGTTGCATCGCTTTCATTGGAACTTCCATTGTCAAACATTCCCTTGCTATCCACTTCTTTATAAAGTGTGTCATTTTGTTGAATGACCATATCTTTCCTTTTCTTTAAGGATTTCCTTAGCTCCTCTCTTACTACTTCAAGTTATTTCTGATCTGGATGTCAATCATTTGATTCCCAATAGTCTTTCCAATTTGTAAGCCTCCATCATTAAGATCTAAACTCTCAAGTTGTTTGACTTCTTTTAAGAAAACTATAAAATAGATCTAACTATGTATTGCATCCATCAACATGAAAATCAAAATGAATCATATAACACAATGATTTTGGTTACCCAAAGACCCTCCAAGGTGAAGGTAAAAAATAGGGTGGGGATGACACCCACAATTTTCACTGCTACAACAATAAAACATTCCTGTTAAGCCTACAATTTTGACCACTTCTAATGATCTACCCTATGAGGGGTCTGCCCTATTTAGAGATTTACAAGACTATTAAGTCTACCTTGATTAAAGGATTTGAAATCCCAATGAATTAAGCACTATGTTATGAGATCTAACTAGGTATGTTAAAACCACTCTCTTAAGATACTTTCCCCGATGCATTGATTATAATGTCTCAGTACTTGATCCTTCAGTTAGCACTTGATGCTAGATTATGGATCTCCTTTTTCCTTGTCTAAATTGATCTGCTTATCTATTTTATTTTGTTCTGCCCTTCACTGCTAGGTTCCTTTGTCAAACTTAGTCTTCCTTTTCTCTTTTCTTATCCTTCACTCACATATGTGATCATTGTTCACATCCATAATGATTTATGGATTGGTCCCTTCTTAAATAGCCAATTATGTAAGGTTCTAGATCATAATCAACAATCCAAACTTTATTCTGTTTCTACTTAATCTTTCTAATTTTTTGATTGGTTACACTACCTTCCTAGGGATTGATGTCCTCAAGCAAAATGCATAATTAGCTCCTTAATTGTCAATATAATCCAAAATTATCGTATAGAAGTTGGAAAAAATGATTTACATAAGTGTTTGTGCTATTACAAACACATATGCAAAAAACTAGTTTACTCGACAATTGAATATGCTGAAACTTAGTCATAACTAACATAATTCATGTTGTCCCTTAGCTTTTATAGGCTTGGTAGATACTGAATCACTCATCATAAACCATCTCCACTTTGGTTGTCTTCCTTATCTATTACACGACATATACTATAATTTGGTCTATATCAGGGTGCTCGAAAATCATTGACTTGTTTGGCATGTATTGAAAATATAAACAAGTCCATTAACTCAATCTTCATTAGGTGGTGTGGTCGTAAAGATGACCAACCAATGCTACCTAGAAAATGACTAAATGTTGGACACTAATAGGCAACAAGATTTAGAGATTGATGGATAATTGTCATGATTATATTGCTTTTTTGGTTATGGATTACTTAGGATGATGTCTCCTAAATGCACATGTTGTTATTGGAACCTATTCCTTTACTATGATGTTATATAATATGGCTTAGTATATAAATGAACTTCATTGATTAGTATGTTTAGAGTTATTTATCATTTTGGTTGCATCGAGTGTTCAATCCTTAACTTACATGAATCTAGTACTCCCTTGTGTGGAGATTCTATATCTTTCTATCCTTAGTTTTCACATTTTATACCTATTTTTCTACTTGTATGAAATCAAGTAAATATTTCTAGGCAATATTCTAGAAAAATATTGCATATAAGTACTGAGGTTTATCACCTCCAATTGGGAGAAGTGTCGTATGACCTAGTAAAATATTGCCCATAGTTATTGATAGTTGTTATGTGATACATGTAAATTATCACCTATAGTTGGGAGAAGTATTCTCTGGCTTGGGGAGAAACATCGTATGATACTTACCTAGAAACTAAAACCCAAAATAAACGACATTTCTCAACTTTCTTTGAATACGGATTGGTGATTTGGACACCTTTTAGGGAGTTCTTTCTTCCCAAACCTTAACAATTAACTTATGAGATACATAGGGCTTGAATGTTGAATAGGGTTATCATTATGTTATAATTGGTAAATGAATGTTTATGGATTAATCATGTAGGAACTTTATATTTGGGATTTAAAATGAGCATCGATTATAATGTTAGTATGAGTAAAGGAATGAACCTTATATGATTAATTTATGTAGATGGAAATGAATGTGTCACTAAGTGATGAATGCTTGGGGTTCTTTGGTTGGTTGGTTAGTCTTCCATTGTGATCTTATGACTATTTAAGCTTTTTGTTATGCTTTAATTTAATTTAAAACTATGTGTCTATGTTTATCCTTGTTTTCAAGGATATCTAGGTAAAGCATTACAATATACAGATTGTTTTCAAGAGGACATTATCAAATGTTGGAATTATATTTACTAGGAGAGATAAAGATCTAAAGCTAACTTCATTTATCAAATCTAAAGTTCTAAGGTAAAATTAAATATCAAAAAAATACTAGAATCAAGGATAATATACGTTCAATAGAAGAATCAAAATAGATAAACCTTATAATAATCTTAATTAAAAAATTAAAATGGTTCATGTCATTTATATAACACTAATAAGGTGATGGTTAACTCATTAACTCTATTTATTAGATGTTTCAATATTAGGAAAATAAATAAACAAAATTATTAATAGATTCTTAATATTCTATCAATTCTAAACAAATGAGACAAAGAATGAGTTTTATTTAATTAACTGGAAACATGTTTTATACAAATTAATTTTTGAAATAGTAATATTCTTAAAAGTAATCATGGAAACACTCAAATATTTCAAGCTCAAGTTCATACTAGTATTATCAATAGATAGTATTTAAACTTGTAAGAGATCATATATTTTTATTTTTATTATTAAGATCAAAACATGTTCAGCTAAAAATATTTTATTTATTTATTTGAGAAACCATTTCTTATGATGTATTCTAGTGCCAATCAGGACACATATCTACAAGAAAATTATAAATTTAGTGGGGTACAATAGAATTAGAGAAATGCTAGACACAGAGTTAAGTTTTTAAGCATTCTTAAAGAAATAAGATACTATTGTGATTTGAGCAAGAACTATGAAATTGTCACTATGTCAAGGATGAATATTAAGTCTATCATTGCATCCCTTTGTGTCTTTCTTTAGATATTCCAACCCATATCTATAGCTTGAGTCTCTTGCACTCCCCACTTGTGGCCTTGCTTTGTTTTTTTTCTTCTCCCCTTGCATGTTATTGTTCCCCTCACTCTTTTCCCTATTTTTTCTTTTTGCCCTTTCGTCATTTTGGTTGGTGTTTTCCTTTTCCCCTTAATTTTTGTGATTCTCATTTTCATTTCTTATTCCCATTTTTCTCTTTTATTTTATTGTTGTATGTTTTAATATTTAATCTCTTTCATGTGTATATTCATTTGTTCTTGAAAATTATACACACACATGCACGCATTTGTGTGTATATTTCTATACACACATGTATATCTTTATGTGTATGTATATATATATATATATATATATATATATATATATATATATATATGTACATATGTACATAAATGTATATGTGTGTGTATATATATATATCTGTGTGTGTGTGTGTGTGTGTGTGTGTGTGTGTGTGTGTGTATACATACATATATACATACATACATACATACATACATACATACATAGGAAGAGAGAGATTCTTCTGTGGATTGATATATATTATACATAGATTTACTTTCGTATTTTTTTACATATAAATATAATTATATAGTAATTTTTCTTTCATTTATTTAGTTAGATTTGTGTGTTTGTGTGTGTATTCAATTTTCTTGAGTTTTATGAAGTTTTATTTTTATTTATTTATTTTCTCTTCCTTTCTAACCTTTTTCTATCTCCTTTCTTTTTTTCTTTTTAGTTTGTTTTATTCATTTTTCCGTTTTATTGTATAGTGTGGGTTTTTTCTCATCTTGGCTTCCTGTTAGGTCATTTAAAAAATTTTCTTCTTCTTTTATTTGTAGTTTAGGAGAGTCTTTTGGTCCCTCTTGATTAATTTTGAAATTTTTTTCCTTGCTTTTGACTTCCTTGCCTTCCCTTTATTGGTGTTCGATCCTCTCTCTCTCTCTTCTCTTCTTCTCTCTTCATTCCTTGTGCACTTACTCTCCTCTTCTCCTCCTATAATGTTTTGTTTAGCTAGTAAGATCTACAATTGCTCATTTTACATCTTCTTTAGATTTATACGTTCATCTTAATGATGGATCACAAAGTATGATATGAAATGTCGATTGAAAACTACACACAATCAATACCACAAATATTAACAATAACTCTAATGGATTGTAGAAAATTGATAATCTTAAAAAGTAAATTGTTAAAGAAGACATGAACATCCATTGGAAAAGTAACATAAATGATCAATTATTATGATCAAGGAGAAGTTGTTAACCACCACAACTTGTCATTCCTAAATTTAGAAATTTCATGTTATTTATTCACTGATGCATTAGAAGTGGCAAGCAATGTTGTGTTGGAATGCTTCAGTGAAGAATCATTTATCACTCTATTTATTTTGGAAGAAAATATTATACAACTATAATGAAATTTTATGATAACATGAAGAATCTATTAAAAATAATCAATGCCATTGATATCCTTTGTCTGTATGAGGCATTGAAATACTTGGTTAGAGAATTCTTTGATGTTTGATAGTGTTCCAATAGTTTAAGTTCTAGGAAAAGATGAATCTTAGAAAACACCACACTAGACTAAATCACTATTCATGAATTGTGATGTAAGATAACAACTAGCGCATGTAAAATGGATTGATAGATGCACTTGCATTTCATAAAGAAGTGGTTGTAGATATTTCGATACACATATCAACATTACTATAAAATGAAATAACAAAGTATACAATTAGGTTTTAATTTAAAACATCATATTCTAAATTTTGATTTGTTTGAGTGATTCATCTGTAATATCATTGATAGGTGGTCCCTAGCAAAGAAGTTCTAATATGATTTCAAATGAATCATCCAAACAAGATAAAGACATTGTCTAAACTTAGAGAACAACTAGACATACAACCTAGACAATTGTTAGTAATTTGCCTCAATGCCATTTTTTTGGTGCTAACTTACATGAAGTTGGAGAGGACAAAATTTGGCAGTGGTGTGGGTTGGGGACCATTGAAGGCCATTATGTAGACAGTGTGAGCATGCATACGGAATTACAAACAAGACTAGGGTTGGCATGGCTATCCAATAATGCTCATGAGTATATGCACCAACGTTATAAACCAAATTGGATTTAATATAATTGTACCAATAAGGAATGTGAATTAGAATTTGTTGGTACTGTGATTCTAACATCACAAAAAGGCATAGATAAGTACCAAGTAGGGATTGTATGGTGAAAAACTGTTCGTAATCCACATGAAAGGCTTGCATGATAGCAGTTTGAATGACTCGTTGTTTGTTTGTTTCTTCTATGAATGGCATTTTCGCTGCTTTCCTTGTGTTTGCTCTGTTGTCTTCTCTTGCTCACATCTATTCTGTTTTCCTTTTCTTTTGATGCTTCGCCATCTGTTATAGCTGTTTATTGTAAATATATTTCTTATATTTTACTTATTCTGACACAAATCAATGATTGTATCCTAGTAATATCAGTTTGATGAGATTATAATACCTAATTTTGCATGTCCTTTAATCTTGTTTTGGGATAGAGATTCTCATATTTTGGTCAAGATGGTATTTGATTATATTGAAGTTTATTACATAATCGACTCTGAGTATATCATACCACCAACTGAATGATTTCTAATCTTATATAGAGATACTGAGTCAAGCATTTTGATTATATTAGAATTCATGGTAAAGCATTCTTATAATCTCAACGGTACTATATTGGAGCTAATGACAATGTACCTTCTTGAGCATATAATATCATCCATTGAATGATCTTTGATCTTACCGAAAGATAGCAAATTTCATATTTTGATGGAAATGATATTAGAGGTTGTGGTAATGCACCTCCCAGCATATCGTACTACCCAATGGATTCCCTCTTATCTTTCTTAGAGATAGAGAATGGTGTACTTTAGTTAAGATGGATTTCGATTGGAGTTCATGATAATGCATCTTATGAGCATTATTATACAGTCTATATATAGTCTATAGTAATAGTTAAAGTTTTTTTTAAATCAATTTTCTAATCAGAAATTGTAGCATAATTTTTTATTTATTTAAATCATATGTTATAAAAAGGTAATCCATCTAAACTATACTAATAGGATCTATTAGAGAATGAAAGTGATTTTAAATGAGCTACTTAGACAAGTTAAAGCACATACTGTGTTGTGTAAGTCTTTCCTATAATAAGCTTAGGCTAAGACATTAGGCTACCAGTAGTTAACATTAGATGAATAATAGAG
Organism: Cupressus sempervirens; assembly: GCA_028749045.1. Taxonomy (NCBI): domain Eukaryota; kingdom Viridiplantae; phylum Streptophyta; class Pinopsida; order Cupressales; family Cupressaceae; genus Cupressus; species Cupressus sempervirens. The sequence continues at coordinate 445,629,184 of CM053785.1, read as the reverse complement.
AGAAGTGTTGATACAGTTTTTGGTGTCAATTTTGAAGATAACACTAGTGAAAAGATAAGTTTACAATGAGTCACCACCAATAATGTTGTATGATTTGTCAAGGAAAGATGGGTAGTACCTTTGGGAAAGTGAACTTAAGTAGGGGGAAAAGCCCAACAATCATACACACATACATTCATGTATACATAGATACATACAGGCACCACACACATACACACATATAACAACACCACTATAGTAAGGAATGTTAAAGCACGAGGGATTAGTTTTAAAATATATATCCATAGGACAAGTTTAGGCAAAGGACATTTGCATGGAAGGATTGTAGATTCTAAAGGAAACTTGGGAAATGTGGTTACAAGATTTGTACGCAAGAGTTCCTTTCTTGGGCATGGGCGTTTGGTACCCAAACTTGGTGTTTTCTAGATGATTGATTTATACTTATATTTGGCCCAAGTCTTTGGATCACTTTTTAGTTTATTGTTAAGCTTTTGTCCTTGAAAAGGCTGATAAACCTGTGAAGACAAAGACTTGAAATGAGAAGTTCAAACATTATAGATGAAATAAGGATACTGTTTTGAGGCTCATAAGGTGTAATCTCATTAAGAGATTTCTAACATGCTAAATAATTTCAAGTTTCAATGATTGTTTAAGTAGTTTGTAGGAGATCAAGTTAATATTTTGGTAATAGTTATTTCTACTGTGTAATTTATTTATTTATTTAGCTTTGTTGAAATCTTAGAGGCTATATTCTATTGTAATCTCATTACCAAAACTTGTATTTTGTTATTGAGGGACTCTTATCTGTATGATTTTGTTATTGAGGGCCACTCTTTTTGGAATGCTTTGGGTTTCTTGTAATATGAGTTTGTAGGAGTGTTTTGGTAGTCTTGAGGCCATGGTTAATTGCTATTTATGTTTTTCTCAATAGAAACTTTAGGTTTTAAGTTAACAAGTCTTCTTGAGAGTTGTTGCTACAAGTTGTGTATTGGATTCAATTTGGTCTCTTAACTTGTATCTTACTCTAACTTCCAACATAATAAAAATAATCGACGCATTATCATCATGCTCCAATGATTCAACTAAAACAAATCGATCACCAAAATTAAAAAATCAAGATTCAATAATCTATAGCATTCACAAATCTCTACCAGACCTAAATAAGGGGGGCAAAAGGTTGTAGCTTAATCGGTTGAGCAAAATTGGTGATGATGTTGATATGAGATATAGAAAGTCGCTCACCAAGACATAAGCTTCTAGAGGCATGTTTAGGTAAGGCTCTACCCCTAAACAAATTTCACTGATAATAATCCTCTTACTCATAGATGCTTAGCTGAAAGAAATATATTTAGTATACGCTTGCTGAAATCATTATAATCTACTATACAAAATATAAATATCAATATCTATATATAGTAACATATTTCCATAAAAATTAAAAAATGAATAACCAACGATTGTGACTCCCAAACATATAGGTACAAGCACTATATGAAATGCATTCCATCCTCTAAAGATTGCACCAGCAAAACTTGTCATTCGGGCGATACCCACTCTTGTGTGGAGCATGTACTTCTATCTACCCAATGTCTTAAGTGTCCACCATGAAAGCAAGCTTTAAACAAAAGCAAATAGCTCATCCAATAGAAATCTGAACCAGTGAAATAATGTCCCTTTCCAAAGTAAGTGAATCTGCCATGAAAACATTCCATTCCTGTGCAAACGTATGCAGAGCAAAAAGAAAAAAAGTCTCAATGCGCGCATGAGCTGCCATGCACGCGTAGCATCAAAGCAAAAGAAAATATTTAAGAAAGGAACGTACCCAACTAACTTAAATCCCACATAGATCTGCTGACAAATATAAGGACAATCACATCTGCAAAAAGAATATGAAATTACACAAAATCTTAGTCGCCAAATTATCAAATCACCAAATAGCTTTGAAAGTTAAGTTTATCTGTATCAACAGAACATATAATCTCATTGTAGCACTGATTTTCAATTACAATTTGCCCCTTCACATAGAAGTGGCCAACACACAGTGATTATTGCCTCTACCACTCAATCTTCTTTTGCTTTCCTCCCTTTTCAATTTGTCACAATTAGGCTTCATAATCATTCCAAATCTTCAAGCTTTAATCATTTCCAAATGCATGATTTTGACCTAGGCATGGCCTTGTTAGAGTTAATAATTTGGTGTTGTTCTAAATGCATGATTTTACTTCATGTACCGAATATCTAACTATTTGGATTTCAGTTTAAGTACAACCCTAATGAGAAATAATTATTATTCTCAAGTTTTAATCCCTTTTCTTAATTATTATTATGGAGTATTGTTTGTATTCATCCATTGCCTCTTTTTCTACTTTATCCTATTTCATTTATTTCACTTTGCTAATCATTGAAACAAAAAGCGTTTTGTTGGAAGTGTTTTTTCAGTTTATTGTTCACAATCACAAAAGCAATAATTTCAAATTCTTCATTAATTCATTTTTTTTCAAATTAACTTTATAAAAATTTAAACCTTGGTAGATATATTATAGATTTTTGTAAGATTATCAACCATTTTATTCAAATTTTGATGAATGTTTATCATTTTCACTTTATAATATATCATATTGTTCATAAAGCTTTAGATCTATGTAGATATATTATGGATCTTTACAAGAATATCAACCATTTTATGTAGATTTTGATGAATATTTATCATTATAGTTTTCTAATATATCTTAATGGGAATAGAGAAAATGTGAAATAGAACAAGATTAATTTTAACAGATTTCAAGGAAAGGGTCATTTTCATTGAGATTTTCAAATTTTCTAAAGTTCTTTAAATATTATTTGAAGTTTATTAGGGTCATTCAATGACATATTTACTCATTATATTCTAGAAGCACATTGAAATATTGTTGGTGTATGTAATAGGATCTAAATAATAAATTAATACTTATAAATGGAAGAGATCATTTTTCAACTACAAATTTTAATATTTGACTATATTATGATGAAGGGTGCTCCCCTTAATACCACAAATACACAACAAAACATATAGAAAAAACAATAAATTTTCAAGAACTGTGGGCTTCTTATTATCTCCAAAAGTATGGAACTGCAACATTCAAAAATACAATAAGAAAGCCACATGGACACCTTCCTTACAACACTCAACAAGACAAAGCTACAAGCCACCACTCAGATGTACCCTAGACAACCTACAAGCCTTCCTTAGATAGGCATTTTCCATCACCTAGGAAGGTTCTAGACAGTTAGTCATAAATTTTGAGGTCAACCAACCTAAAATTATATTATTTTATTACACTTTATTACATTGAATCTACTCAAGATACTTTACAAATTATATTTTCAAGTAGCCCAACTTCTAAAGACAATAACTTACAAAACATTGACCCAATTGGCTATTATAACTCATTTTTTAAAATGACAGCTTATGTTCTACAATGGTTGATGGTGAAAGCATCCATCAACTAAGGTTTGGCCTTGTTTTGGAGCCATTTAAACCTTCAAAATTTGCCAAGATATTTTTATACTAAAAAATAATATCAAAATTCTACAATAACTTCACCAATACATATCAAATGGAAATGAAACTCATCTAACTTAGGAATGTGATATATCTAAGATAAACCTTCACGTACAAAATTAGAACATTTTGATCTCACATGACCAACTTACTAAAAATAACTTAATCTTCCACAAACAAAAGCTCTATACTGAACTCTGCACTAAAACAACCCTTATTGAAAAGATGGAAATATAAATTTTTTGGGTGATCAATGCAAGATTGCCCTTCCATCCAGGATGCTCCTACATCAGGTACCTAGGGTATTTGGAGAAGTGGCCCTATCACATCTTAGATATTTAGAGAAAAATCAATCTGGTTAACCTCATCCCTTGTTAGTCATGATGAATCTTGTACAAATCTCCCTTTCCATTTGACCAAATATTCTTCATATGTTTTGTTCCTCACACTTTTGCACCAAAATGATTGTCCACTATCTTATATTAGAATATAGTATATAATATATAATTATAATAAATATTATATACATTATTATAATATAATGTATTATAGACGTATTATCTATAATATAATATGTATATTATTTATATATAGCATATCTTATATTACATAACATTTATTTTTAATATTATATATTTGTTGGTATTTGATATTGGGTCCCACATGTATGTGATATCTGATACCAATCATATATTGGATACCTGTCCAATATTATATTTTCTTAGATGTTTATTTTTTCTAGGTGTAGAGTATGTGAAGGATCATGGGAAATCAAACTATGTTCTTAACTGACAATAAAAAATATCAGCAAATCAAGGTTATGTCAACTTGACATGCAATTTTCTACTTGTTATAAACTTTATATCAAAAAGTTGAGAGAAAAGAATATCTAGGAAATTATATCAAGTTTGTAAACTACTAGGCCTTATCTTTAAAACAATAAAAATTGATTGGTCAAATTTTTAAATTTTAATGCAATAGTACAAAAATTTTAGGACAAAAATAAGAAGTAGATGTATGCCTAACCACCTTAATCAAAATAAAATGATAATATTTTTAAATAATATTCTAGATATAAGAAGTAGACTCATGCTTGGATGTGAAACATATTTTTGTGTATTTTTATTTCGAATAAATAAATAATTATTAATTTTTTACTATAGTATTTTTGAAATAAAAAAACTCTTGTATCTGACCACCTTAACTAATTCAAAACTATACAAAATCTAATTTTTATTTATTTTTCCTTATAGTAGAAGAAGTATAGAATGTGATGCATCTTTTGAATTTAAAAAATGTTGTACCATTTGAAAGTTATAGTTTTTTTCAAGTGGTGTGTCAATCAACACTTTATATGTAACCCCATTAGAAAATAAGTAATAATTAATTATTGAACTCATAATTTGACAAACCTTACATTTATGGAAAGCTAAGAACATTCTTAAGAAACTCTTTTCATTTCATCAAATTTTGGTGAAAAAAAGTCTTCAGCTACATGTTTTAAGTAAAAAGCACACAAGAACAGGCCCAAAACACATTTTTGGGGTGTTTTTAAAGTTGACCATGTAGGGGTGGTATCAAAAGATATAGCAAGCCTTTTAAAGGTAATAATTTTTTTTGTTTGGTATCGAGATGGGTGGCAAAAAAATTGTAATAGATTTTGAAATGTTTTGAGGCATTTCAAAACTACATATTTTTCATATCACCACTTTTTGGCACACCCTGATCCTGCACATACCCTGTACTAACACTCAATTCTATAAAAATTCAACACAAATTTTCACATTTTTTAGCAGATGAAAAATACCCTTTTTTTTACACCACCACTTTTTGGCCCACCATGATCATAGACCCATAAGAGCATCTTCACTACTTTGCATAGAGGTTAAAATAATAGTTTTGTATAACATGTTAGAACATGTGAGTAGTTACATCAAAATCTCTACTAGCCTTGCAACAACATTGAGCACTTTTCATAAGCATCTAATGCATGGAAGAACAAGGATAAATTGGATGCCCAAGTTTAGGTAGTCAAATATTATACATGTTATGATAATACAATGTGTAAGTAATTTGTTATTAATTATAGTACCTACTTGAGTTTTCTTTATGTTTTATTGTCAAATTCTTTTAGGCCAATTTTCATAATTATGTGATTTGATTTAGTGGTACTTGGTTACTTAATTGGTTAACACTATTTACATGTTTTGGTCATATATTTGATGAGCTACTTTGTACTTGGATATTTCATGTATTACCATTGATCATGTTTATTCCTTTGATGAGTAAATACTTTTATATAAAGATTACAGTAATGTTTGTGATGTTGATTATATATATATATATATATATATATATATATAATGGTTACTTACCCCATACTTGTATGTGTATGGTGTATCTATATGTTTTACTTTATGTTTGATGTATTTGATGTGCTTGAGGGAGGGATTTGTAGTCATTTGCTAGTTAAATCTACACGATATACAAATCCCCACCATTTCCTATTTAGTTTAGATATATATGCATATGTACATACTTGACTTTTATGCAGATTCTGAGTATTGGGCATCGACTTTCGTGAATTGCCAGGATGAGTGTTCCCTATCCAAGTATCTCAATGGTAAAAGAGGGAGCTAGTTCTCAAGTCCAAACTCTAAACTTGAGCCTATTTTTTCCTAAGAATTGGGCAATTATATGATTCTCTAACCCTTCAAACTCATCAAACTGATGTAAATTCAAGACCTAAACATTTGAGTTTGATTTCATACTTTATCTTTTAGTTGAGTTTTCCTATTGGAGTATGTGGTTTAATGTGTAATTAAATCAGTTAGTGAAATTATTAGTGATTTAGTTAAACAAGAAATTTAAGAGAGAAAAGATTATATTATTATATTAAATAAATTGAGAAGTAATTAAATGAAAGATTTAAATTTAAAAGAGTTTATTAAAATTCTAATCTTGGAAATCAAAGCAATTTTTTATATAAAAAAATTAATTTATTGGCAAGAGGCTAAAGCCAAGATTCATTATTATTATTATGTGATTTATTATTATTTATTAAGCTTGTGTAGAGTTGAACCCAAGACCTCTCTGATAAGAGGCTCACAAGTTACCATTGTGTTGTAGGCTCTTGCCTAAAGCAATTAAAATTATAAGGCTAAATTAGGTGTAATTATATTTATTGAATTTAACAATAATAAATTTAGAAGATGCATTTAAATAATGAGCTTTAAATATTATTATTACTTAAAATAATAATAATATTTTCTAAAAATATCTTACTTACTAAAAATGAAGTTATAATAGGGTAAGTGCACCAAGTTGTGGTGCCAAAAGGGGGGTATAAGTGGACACCCCTTTTTTGAAATCAACAATTTTTGAACTTCAACAATAATTTGAAGATAGTTACGCGCAAAATTTTAAGATATGACAAAAACAAAAGTAGTAGTCCTTTGTATCTAGTTTCTAAACTACTATTTTTTTTTTCAAAATGGTTTAGTTTTAGGTCCTCAAAAAAGGGGCTCACAAAAAGTGGTACTATTTATTCCAAAAAAACATAACACAGTACAAAGTGTGGCCCCCCTAAAATTTGAACTCTTTTTTGAAATCCTTTAATTTTTCTAGTCAAAAGTTACTTAACACTATATATTTTATCCCAGATTTTTTGGGTAATTTTATAATGTGTATTTATTTTCATAAATTTTTTAACTAGACACATCCCAAAAATATGAAATATCTGTGTGCTCCCCCTAGAAATGATTGAAAACTAATCTAAAATCAAAACTTTTTTTTTTCAAAGTGTGTCGAATGGAGTCTAGTTTCTAAAAAACTAAGTTGTTGCAAAATTCAATGAACAAGCTAAAATCTATAGCCCAATTAGTACATATTGGTTTTTGACAAAAAATGGACATACATTCAAAAGAAATTATAGATGAAAGGCTTGGAATAGTTTAAATAAAAAATAAATTATATGGTTATATAGCTAACACAAAGACTTACAATGTCATATGACCTGATCTTATTGATGCTCAACCATGAGGAATCTTAAAGGAGAGCACACAAGAAAAATCAATCATTTTTTATATGTTTGCAGCAAAACATGTCTCAGACTATTTTATAGTCTCCAAACCTTTGGGTTGGATCCCCAAGGAAAAACCAAGCCTTAGGGTTGGTGGAATGAAAAGGTTTGAATAATGTGTACACCCTATAGCACATGTGTGTTATAGTGTGTATGTGCTATTTAAATCTTTTTAAATTTAGCTCTTAATAATGTTTGTGCGCTTTAGTGTGCATGCACTATTGAGACCTAAATAGTGCATAGAGAGGGAAGAAGAGAGGCAAAGAAAGAGCAAGAGAGAGAGGTTGTGTGTGTGTGTGTGTGTGTGTGTGTGTGTGTGTGAGAGAGAGAGAGAGAGAGAGAGAGAGAGAGAGAGAGAGAGAAGGATGGGAGAGGGAGGACAGAGAGTAGGGGATGGGAGAGAGAGGAAGTGAGAGAGAGAGTAGGGGTGGAAGAGAGAGTATGTGATGGGAGAGAGAGGAAGTATGAGAGAGAGTAGGGGTGGCACAAAGAGAGTATAGGATGGGAGAGAGAGATTAAGAGTAAGGGATGGGGGAGAGAGAGAGAGAGAGAGAGAGAGAGAGTAGGCAATGGGAGATGAAGTGGGAGAGGGAGAGTGAGAGAGAGGAGGATGGGAGTGTGTGTGTGTGTGTGAAAGAGAGAGAGAGTAGGGGTTGGGAGAGAGGGGAGAGAAAGAGTAGCTTGAAAGAGAGTAGGGGATGGGAGAGAGAGAGGGTAGGCAATGGGAGAGGGAGTGGGAGAGGGAGAGAGAGGGGGGGATGGAAATTTTTAAGAGAGAGAGAGAGTAGGGGATGGGAGAGAGTGTGAAAATGTGAGAGTGTAGGGGGTGGTAGAGAGAGAGTAGAGAGGGAGAGAGTGAGAGAGAGAGTGAGAGAGAGTGAGAGTGGGAGAGAGAGTAGGCAGTGGGAGAGGGGGAGTGAGAGATAAAGTAGGGGATGGGAGAGGAGAGAGAGAGAGTGGGGGGATGGGTATGTGTGTGTGAAAGAGAGAGAATAGGGGATGGGAGAGGGGAGAGAGAGATAGAGAGAGTAGGGATGGGAGAGAGAGAGCATAGGCGGTGGGAGAGGGAGTGGGAAAGGGAGAGAGAGGGGGGATGGGAATGCGTAAGAGAGAGAGTAGGGGATGGGAGAGAGAGAGAGTAGAGAGGGAGAGAGTGGGGGAGAGAGAGATAGTAGGTGGTGGGAGAGGGAGTGGGAGAGGGAGAGAGAGTAGGGGATGGGAGAGAGAGAGAGTAGAGAGGGAGAGAGTGGGAGAGAGAGAGATAGTAGGTGTTGGGAGAGGGAGTGGGAGAGGGAGAGAGAGGGGGGATGGGAGTGTGTGTGAGAAATCTTGAGAGTAGGGGATGAGAGAGGGGAGAGAGAGAGTAGGCAGTGAGAGAGGGAGTGGGAGAGGGAGAGAGAGGGGGATAGGAGTGTGTAAGAGAGAGAGTGTGAGAGTGTGAGAGAGAGTAGGGGTGGTAGAGAGAGAGTAGGGGATGGGGGAGAGAGAGAGAGAGAGAGAGAGAGAGAGTGAGAGTGGAGAGGGAGAGTGTGTGAGAGAGAAATAGTAGACAGAGAGAGAGAGGGAGAGAGAGGGGGGATGGGAGTGTGTGTGAGAAATCTAGAGAGTAGGGGATGAGAGAGGAGAGAGAGGGGGGATGGGAGTGTGTGGGTGTGTAAAAGAGAGAGTAGGGGATGGGAGAGGGGAGAGAGAGAGTAGGGGATGGGAGAGTGCAAAAGTGAGAGAGAGTAGGGGTGGCAAAGAGAGTATGGGATGGGAGAGAGAGATTGAGAGTAGGGGATGGGGAGAGAGAGAGAGAGAGAGAGAGAGAGAGAGAGAGAGAGAGAGAGAGAGAGTAGGTGGTGTGAGATGGAGTGGGAGAGGGAGAGTGAGAGAGAGAGAGGAGGATGGGAGTGCATGTGTGTGAAGGAGAGAGAGTAGGGGATGGGAGAGAGTGTGAGAGTGTGAGAGAGAGTAGGGGTGGCAGAGAGAGAGTAGGGGACGGGGGAGAGAGAGTAGAGAGGGAGAGAGTGAGAGAGAGAGTAGGTGATGGGAGAGGGAGTAGGAGAGGGAGAGAGAGGGGGGATGGGAGTGTGTGTAAGATATCTAGAGAGTATGGGATGGGAGTGTGTGGGTGTGTGCAACAGAGAGTACGGATGGGAGAGGGGAGAGAGAGGGGGGAATGGGAATGTGTGAGAGAGAGATAGAGAGTAGGGGATGGGAGAGAGTGTGAGAGAGTAGGGGGTGGCAGAGAGAGAGTAAGAGTAGGGGATGGGAGGGAGTGTGAGAGAGGGTAGGGGATGGGAGAGAAAGAGAGTGAGATTAGGGGATGGGAGAGAGAGTAGAGAGGGAGGGAGAGAGTGAGAGAGAGAGAGAGATAGTAGGCAGTGGGAGAGGGAGAGCGAGAGGGAGAGAGAGAGAGGGGGGATGGGAGTGTGTGTGAGAGATCTAGAGAGTAGGGGATGGGAGAGGAGAGAGAGGGGGGATGTGAGTGTGTGTCTATAAAAGAGAGAGAGAGAGAGAGAGAGAGAGAGAGAGAGAGAGAGAGAGAGAGGAGGGGATGGGAGAGGGGAGAGAGAGTAGGTGGTGGGAAAGGGAGAGAGAGAGGGTAGGATGGGAGTGTGAGTAAGAGAGAGAGTAGGGGATGGGAGAGAGTGTGAGAGAGTAGGGGGTGTAGAGAGAGAGAATGGGATGGAAGAGAGAGAGTGAGAGTAGGGGATGGGAGAGAGAGAGTAGAGAGGGAGAGAGAGTGAGAGATATAGTAGATAGTAGGAGAGAGAGTGGGAGAGGGAGAGAGGGGGGGATGGGAGTGTGTCTAAGAGATCTAGAGAGTAGGGGATGGAAGAGGAGAGAGAGGGGGATCAGAGTGTGTGTCTATGAAAGAGAAAGAGAGAGAGAGAGTAGGGGATGGGAGAGGGGAGAGAGAGAGAGTAGGGGATGGGGGAGAGAGAGTAGGTGGTGGGAGAGGGAGTGAGAGAGGGAGAGAGAGAGAGAGAGAGAAGAAATGGGAATGTGTGTAAGATAGAGAGAGTAGGGGATGGGGAAAGTGTGAGAGTGTGAGAGAGAGTAGGGGTGGCAACGAGTACAAGATGAGAGAGAGAGAGAGAGTAGGGGATGGGAGAGAGTGTGGAGAGAGTAGGGGATGGGAGAGAGAGAGAGTGAGAGCAGGGGATGGGAGAGGGAGAGTAGAGAGGGAGAGAGAGTGTGCGAGAGAGATAGTAGGCAGTGGGAGAGGAAGTGGGAGAGGGAGAGAGAGGGGGGATGGGAGAGTGTTTGAGAGATCTAGAGAGTAGGGGATGGGAGAGGAGAGAGAGAGTGAGAGAGAGTAGGGGATGGGAGACCTAAGAGAGAGTGAGAGAGATTAGGGGATGTGAGAGAGAAAGAGAAAGAGAGGGAGAGAGGGAGAGAGAGAGAGATAGAGAGAGAGAGAGAGAGAGAGTAGGTGGTGGGAGAGGGAGTAGAAGAGGGAGAGAGAGAGAGAGAGTAGGTGATGGGAGAAAAAGAGTAGGTGGTGGGAGAGGGAGAGAATGAGGGTGGATAGGAGTGTGAGAGACAAAGAGTAGGGGATGGGAGAGTAGAGAGGGTGAGAGAGAGAGAGTAGAGTGGGAGAGGGAGAGGGAGAGAGAGAGAGAGAGAGAGAGAGAGAGAGAGAGAGAGAGAGAGTAGGGGATGGGAGAGGGGAGAGAGAGAGTAGCTCGAGAGAGAGGGGGATGGGAGTGTGTGAGATAGAGAGAGTAGGGGATGGCAGAGGAGAGAGGGTGAGAGAGAGTAGGTGGTGGGAGAGGGAGAGCAAGAGAGAGTAGGGGATGGAAGAGAGAGAAAGTAGGGGATGGGAGAGGATAGAGAGTGAGAGAGTAGGGGATGGGAGAGGAGAGAGAGATTGAGAGAGAGCAGGGGATGGGAGAGAAGAGAGATAGTAGGGAGATAGAGAGAGTAGGGGATGGAGGATGGTGGGATAGGGAGAGATGTATTTTCAAATAGTGTGTATGCACTATAGTGCATACATGCTTTATAGTGTGTAGTGTTTGCCCTCGTTTACATCTTTCTAGATACATTGTTGCTATCATGGCTGAACTTTGTTAGACTAGTTATATGTTGATGGTTAGTAGCATTGTTTTGAGACTATCAGATATTGTGCTATGAATTTAGTTGATATATGATGAGATTACTTAGACTCTACATTTCATATATGCATGATGATTATTACATTATTTCCAGTTATTGATGATGATTAGTTAGATGGTTTATTATCACATGTGTTTCTTATGGATACTTAGCCCATACTTTCATGTGTATGGTGTGCATGTTTGTTTCTTATGTATGGCATTTCTAATGTGGTTAAGGAAGGGATTCGTAGTCACCTGCTTGTCGGGATCTACATGATGCACCACTTCCTCCCATTGCCTATTTAGCTTATTGGGTATCAACTTCCCTGAATTGCTAGGATGAGCGTACCCTATCACACTATCTCAATGGTAAGAGAGGGGAGATAAATTCTCAAGTCCGAATCCTAAACCCTTAAACCATTTGTCCTAGTGAGGTAGGACAAGTATCCAAGATATTTTACCTTCCGAGTGTCAGATGACATAATTCATGATTTTAACCCTTTAGACTAATTTTATGTGGATTGTTCTTTGATGGGTTTTCATATTTTATCTTGGAGGTCTATGGTGAATTTTCTATTAATTAAGTCTAAAATTAAAAGATTTAATTAATAATTTAATTATTTTGGGAAAAATTAATATAATATCATGATCTTTAGATATTTTGATTTTAATTAATTAAATGGGGAATTAATTGAGAAAAAGAATTAAATAAAATAAATTAAAATTATTAATAATAATAAAAATAATAATAAAATAATAAATAAATAATAATAATAGAAAAGATAAAGGAATTAAAATAAAAGTTATAAGTCTACTTAGGAGTAAATGCACCCTTGATTGCACATATGTCAACAACATAGGAGTTAGCACACAAATTAAGCACACGGTGTCTACAACCTTGTGACTCATCTAGAAGGTTGGAAAAAGCTCATGCTTAGTTGTCAATGCTTATCTCATCTTCTAGATGTTTCTAGAGACATTCTAGGTGCTTCCTGAGAGTTCTTTATATTCAGGCACTCCTAGAAGCTCGGGGAGAGCATGTTTGGAGGACCCAAGAATGTTGGAGAAGGAAGGAGCTTGCTTTGCAAATTTTGAGGAGAAGTGATTTAGCATCAATTTCTAGGTAGACACTCGTGATTTTTGCATATGATATTTCGCCTCTTGCACTTCCTATCTTCTTCGTGTCTTCTGAATACTTTCTGAAGATTCCATGTGTGAATGTTCTAGTGTTTTAATCTTTGTCATGGATATCTAATTTTCTATGTGAGAAAACCCCCACATGCGTAGATCTGATGAATTTATGAAACTAGGGTTTAAATGCTTAGAGAAACCTATTAAAAGAATTAAATAGAGGATATGTTACATGCATACCTCAGAATTGGTCTTGAACTCGATATATGTACTATGAGGAACTGGTAGATATATTTGTCTATAAACTGAGATCCGCAAATATTTATTTTAAATTAATGTTGAAAATATTTTAGAAAAAAATATATTCATTGGGCAAACCTGAATATGTTATTGAAAATGTTTATATTAAAAAGTATATATATATATATATATATATATATATATATATATATATATATATATATATATATATATATATATATATAAATGCTATTACAGATGAAAACGCTTCAAAAGAAATTACTATTTAAATTTAGTTGAAGGGCATTTTATATAAAACATTTATTAAAAAAAAAAGTTAATTTTTGTTTTTTTATAATATTAAACATAGTGGGAGGGATTGTACTTGTGCCCCACATGCTCTACAGTCGTAGAGTATCTACCGTCGCAAGTACTATGAAGACAGAGGGTACTCTATACATGCTGTCACCGTAGGCGCTGCGATAGTAGGGTACTACATACCTGCGACAACGAGGTTTTATTAATTGTTTATATTTAAAAAAAAAATGTTTATGTTATATGAAATCGATTTTAAATATATCGATTTTCATAATTAATGTTATTAAATATTAATAAATTTTAAATATTAAATATTATATATTTTAGTATTAATAATTAATAATTATTATATTTATTAACTATTATATATTAATAATTTATAATTATTAATTTTTATATAACTCATTAATGATATCTTATTTTAAAATAAATAAGATATCAAATAAAGATGTAGTTATAATTTAACATTAAAATAAATTAGAATTTATTTAAGAGATATGGGGATGTTTAATAGAATGCGAGGATGTTTTTAAATGATTATAAAATTAGTTGCAAATGATAAACGATTTAAATAGATAATTATTTCTAGAGTAATTTAGAGAAAATTGATCTTTTTAAAAGAGGAATCATTTATCAATATAGTGATTAAGTAAAATATTCTTAAAACATTTTAAAAAATTGTTTTTAAGAAAATAGCTAAGGAAGACAAACAATGTTTTTTCATTTGATACTCAACTCTTAAATGAAAACTGAAACCCCCACACTTAATTCAACTATACAACTCTAGCAAACCCAAACATGTGCTTGTATTTTGTGTTTTCTCTATGCTATCTATTTTGAGTTTTTGGGTTGGCTAGTTTGTTGACCAGTTATAGGACATCTACCAGAGGCTTGGAAGTTATGCGAATGTGATGGTATGTTGATGTTATTTGATCTCGATCTTTCTAAACCCAACCATGGTAATGTGATGGTATGCTCTATGAGATGTTTGTATTTACTGATTGTTATTGCTTTCCAGTCTTCTTATGTGAAGCTGAGGTGTATGTATATGACATACTTGACTTAACCATTTTTGAGTCATTGATCAACTATACTTGGATTACTTTCCAATCGGCTTGATGGGACTAAAGTGTTTGTTTTGATCTAGATGATGTCATGTTGTGACATGTTTGACTTAACCATTTTGGAGCCTTTGATCAGTATTACTTTGAGATACTTTTCGGTTGCTCATTGAGAACCGATGGATATTATGATTATCAGTGGATGCCTTTTAGTTGCTCGTGGAGAACTGATGTGATTATTTTGATTATCTTTATGATGCTTTCTAGTCACTTGTATAGGGCTGAAGTGATTTTGTGATTTGTGATTTTTTGAGCCTAAGGTAGGTTATCTACTTGTAGTGTTGGGAAGTGGCTTGCAATGGGGGTCGGGGCCCTAAGTGGCTACCAAGGTAAATCATTTTAAGTTATTTAATAAGTGAAAATATTTACACTAAATGGGGATTAAAATGAACCTAATAAGATAATTGTATGTTCTTGCCCATGCCTCGAGTGCTAGTATAGACTAGGATGGGAGTAGAGAGAATGCTTGGTTGCGACTTTGCATTCCGTAGTATGCCTCGTCAGTATGAGAGGATACTAGTGGCCACATAGGGATCACTAGGGTCTCGGGGTCTATTGAGAGACTACCAGGGTAACTCTAGCGTGATTCGTGTGATGACACTTTCCCACTTACATAGTAGGTTTCCTACATGTCTTTGTTGTGCCTCTAAGATTAGATGTCGGTTTGTGATTGGAACTTTTGAGTTAGTATACTTTTAGGATTCTTGGACTTAGAGAGTTATTGTGCTATGTGATTGATAGCCTGTTTGGGACTTGATTATCTCCTTAGCGTGGTGGGAGTGGACCATTTAGGTTCCACGCAGTTGGGTGGTAGTGCTTTTTCACTCTTACCATTTGAGATCTGTCTGAGACACCATGGCTAATGCATTCTTGATTATGATGGTGGACACGTATCCTTATATTTATGATTAGCATATGTTAGATGATGTTATCTTATACTTATTTTGCATGATTAGATTTCTCATGTATATGTAGTAGCATGTTAGATTTCTTTCTGCATATGATGTAGTATGTTTTAGGAGTGACATTCCTACTATGATAGTATCGATGATCTCTTCGGTGACTTGGAATGTTATGCATGGGGGGATGGCTAGGGCCCATGATGGTCTGATGATGCTATTTACAATTGGGAGGAACCATGCACTTAGTTAGTTATGTTTGTGGTGTATGGATATCTTTTATGATGGATGTTTATATCTTCTATGATGATGTATCATGTATGGTATTTGGTTCCATTTACTTACTACACTTGCATCATGGATTAGATTGGGATGATGTACATATGTATATTCTTTTAAGCCTTTCATACCCTATGACATGTACAGTGGATGATTGAGCATTCTGAAATGTAATTTACTAAGGGACATTTGGAAATAAAATACATTGTTTTAAGAATGTTAGATTTATCATTATTATTCCATGAGGATGTGATATTAGATGGAAACATTAATAGTTAAATTAGATGTGATTCAATGTTAAGGGATCCTTGAAGAATGTAACCTGTTATGTATGTTTACTTTCAGTTGACTGATGTTATTGCTTTCACTACTATGTTATGAATGGTTTTAACTTTCATGTTTCAAAATAAAAAATGCTACCAAACTTAGTGAAACTTTAGGTTAATTCTTTGGATCCCTTGGCAGGGCATTACATAGTGTGTATGCACTATAGTGCATACACACTATGTGAAATCACCAAAAAATGGTCACAAAGCAAGTTTGGGTCCCTTTTGATCCATATTCTTTTTTTTTGTCTATTGTGCATTTTGTTGTTTCAATAGAAAACACATGTTTCAAGCTATTGGAAGTTAGCAAACACTATTTGAAGATTTTTTGAAGCTAGCAAACACCAAATTCAATCATTAGATATGCTATTTGAAAGATTTTTGAATATTCTTTCTATAGAAAAGGTTAGTGCAATCTTTTTAAAATATTGTTTGTTGATATATAGAGACAAATTTGATTATAATTTGACATTTGTTTAATATATAGTGAATTCATTGAAATTTGTATGATTGAATGAAATGTTATTTGAAAATAGTTAGAAATTTGGTAAGTTGTTTGATATATATTGTGTATTCATTAAAATAATTGTAATTTTTATATGTATTTGAATGATTTGTAATTTACAAATTGTAAGTAATTCAGATATTTTTAGAATAATTTGATATGTAGAAATCATCATCATGCCAAGGAAGAAACCAAAAACTCAAACAAATGAAGAGAGGGTGAGAGATTTGGCAATTCAAAGAGATAAAATGAAACTACTACATGAACAAATAAAATTGTAAAGAAATAATGAAGAATTGACTTTCGAAGAGGAACAAGCACCACCGATACAAAGAAACAAAGAGGAATAATTGGAAAGACAAAGAGAATGAATAAGACTATTATGCTCAAGAAGACAATTGAATTGTGAAGCTACACCACCTTCCAATGTTGGAGTCATATAATCCTCTCATGTTGAAGAGACACTAATTTGTAGATCCAATGATGTACACACTCCATCATGTCATGTTGAAGGCACAATTACATCAACATATCAAGTAGGTGATACTCCATCTTTTGCATCTTACTACTAAGGCACATCATCTTTGGTTCAAGGGATGCAAAACACTCAACCTTATGTTGATGTTCAAAATTCTGAAGGAATGGAAGAGATTATTACACCTTCTAGAATTCATTTTAGAAGACCAAAATATTTGATTGATATTGATACTAACATTTTTAAATCAATGCGTAACAAGATTAGCAAGCATACTTGTCAAAGAAAAAGTTAATTGTATGTGGAGATTATTCTTTCAAGAATAAAATATTATAGGTCAATGCCAATTATTTGTTTAAATGATGAGGAATTTGAAATTTAGGCCTATCATGAAGATTCTTGGGCTAAGAATGATGGACAATTCAAATGAAAAAGATATTGTAAAGAATCTAATGAGTGCTTATGACAAAGTGAGTTCTAAATCACACACCAAAGATAGTAATATTACAAGATGAGTACTTACATCAACAATAGTAAGTACCCAAATGAAGAAAGCTCGACTCATGAGAAAGATAAGACAAATATTGAAAAATGTTAGAAGTACTCTAAGGAGAGCCATGCTAAGGCGTGAGAGACTAGAAGATCCAACAAAAAATGAGTTATGAACATTTAGTGGTAGACTACCATGAAAGGATAAAGAAATTAATGAAGCTTTAAAATCATTGATTTAAATATTTTTGGAAAAATAACACACATGTTTCCCCTAATCAAAGAGATGTAAGAAGGAGGATTGGTAGCCAAAATCATGACCCACATGCAAAACATTTTTTTGACTCAACTCAGACACAATTTTTTGCAAAATTTATTGGTATGTATCCTTAAATTCAAATAAGTAAAAGATTTTTGGAGATGGATAAACATTGTTGTGTGAAGATAAATCACACATGCACAACTTGTTGTTGTAGGATACATATTGAATTTTCTAACCATTTTGATGTTTTTAGGCATATGTGTGTGTTTTTGCATTCTAAGTTTGTTTTGTAGGATTGTGACATGAATGAGCCATCAAGATCTTCAAAGAAATTCATATCCAACATTTTATGTGAAATAGGGGATGACCAAAAATTTTACAAGACATCATGCTTGGATGGTACATGCTTATTTTGTGGTTCTTTGCAACTTTTATCAACTTGTGAACATATGGATAGTACACATGCAATTGGAAATGAAATAGTAGATTATGAAAAATTTAAGACAATGACATATGCTCTAAAAGATGGAAAAAAAGGTAAAAGATGTGATTTAGTTATTGAAAAGATTCCAGTGTATGAGTTCATGAAAAAATTTCGTGAAAAGATTATTTATGAGTATGCAAGGCATACACATAGAGCTCGATGGCTAGATTTGTAATTCAAGTTGTGTAAGGATATGTTTTCATTGGATACCATTGTTTCTATTGTAGACTTCATAGAGAACTACACACTACAATCACAAAATGAGGTGCAAGAAAAGTATTATACTTCTCAATAGATTTCCATATTTGTTCACATAACATTCATTCATTCACCTACAAGTACAGAGAATGATAGGAAGATTTTGAGGGAGTACCATTTTTACATCAGTGATAATCGATCACATTCTATGGAGTTTCTACATGGTTGTTTTCAACTATTTTATGGAGATTTGACTAATAAGGGCATCACATATTGTCAGCACATTATTTGGTCAAACTATTGCGCATCTCAATTTAAGAATGCATGGATGTTCTATTGGTTGAGCAGGATGCATAGGTTGTGTAGAATTCAATATATGTGAAATTTCATAGAGGCTAGTCATGGAAAGGGAGAGCAAGGTGGTGTAGGTGCATGCATCAAAAGAGCCTTAGCTCATGAAGAACTAAAGTACAAAGATGGAGCAATATTGACAGATGCAAAATCTATCGTCCAGTGGTGTAACACTACAATAGGTCCAGGTAAGGAAGGTGAGTCTATGGTTCATAATTTTTTTGGTTGATAGATAATACTAACATTGCACCATATGAGGATTGTTGCACACTAACAAGATCTAGTGAGTTGCACTCTTTTAGAAGCTCTGATGTAGGCTCATGGAGTATCTACATACAAAAAATGGAATGCTATTGTCCATCATGTGTAGAGGAAAATTGGGATGACTATGAGTCAATTGAATGGGTGGACAAATGGGATATACGGGTTTTGGACCCAATTGACACCTATCATCCTCTACAAGCACTGAAAATGATAGAGATAGATTCGTCTATTGACTTTGACCGCTTGTCTAATCTAGTGCAACTTGGTAATATATATATATATATATATATATATATATATATATATATATACACACACCTTTGTGATTTCAATATGTAACTTTATAACTTTTACCTAAGTATTTTTCAAATTAATGATCGCATTTTGTACATTTGTCACTGCAGGCCATATTTTTGTTGTTATTGCACCTAAAGACAATGAAGAAGGGATAGATTATTATTTATGTCTTTGTGTCCAAGCCAAACAAAAATTGGATCACTCAGTTATAGATGGTGAAGGTTTAGATTACCATATCAGTGTGGTGGTTGTAACCAGCACATTGTTTAAATGATATTATATGAAGAACTCTAACTTGTGGTTATTCAAGGATTGGCCAATAGAGAGGAAGATTCTTCATTATTCAAACTTTTTTGTTGCATCAAATGTCAACTTGATAAAATATGGTGAAAAAACACATAATAAGATTCTTTAGAAAGTCTACGAGTCAAACCACAAGGCAATACTTGAGACATTAAAATGTAGAGCAGATCTAGTTGGTTCATTAGATTGAAGAGAGAGAGAGAGAGAGAGAGAGAGAGAGAGAGAGAGAGAGAGAGAGAGAGAGAGATCAATTGGATCCAAATACAATCTTGCAATCTCTCCCCCAAGACTGTCCACATGAAAAGGTGGGTATTTTTATTATGTGTAAGTGATGAGATAAGTTTAAATCACATATTTTATGTTTTGATTTGTTTAGAATCTAGATACATTATTTGAATTTATATTAGATTCTTCAATAGGATCTGTTTTTAGATTAGTCATTTGAATAAGTGAAAGTTTAGAATTTTTTTTTTAGATCAAAATGTAATGAAATAACATGAATTTTTTTAGAATGTGAATGCTTTGTAATGTAAATCCATGATTGTGTACATGTAACTAGAAACTTAAAACTGGCAAAAGCAAGGATATAATGGGAGAAGTTTCCAAGACTCATCAAGCCATTCAGTAAGTTTCTTGATCATTGCTAGAAGCTCAAACAAATAATTATTTGCATTTAGAACATTGTTACCAATAATGATATTATGACTAACATGCTTTTATCTTTTATTTTTTTTGTCATCTATAATTATTTTAGATAAACTCGAAAAAAAAATTATTTTCAAATCATAAACTTATAAAACCCATCTTATAAATTTTTTAGATGTTATCTATTTGGAAGTGTTAAGACCAAAGTGTATGATCTTTGGTTCACTCCTAGTCACAAGATTCAAGTTTTTAGCATATGTATGGGTTCAGGGGTCAAATCCTTTAAGGATGACCATAGGTTGTTATGTTCATTCGCTCTTAGTCTCAAGAGTGTAAGGTTGTGATTGTGTGCAAGAATCCACACCCTTAAGGATAATCATAGGTGATTCATCAATATTTGATTTGTAGCCTTCCTTTTTCCCTTTAGACCTAATCATGTTTATGTTCTCACAAGTTGGCTCAATCATATGTAGGTGATCTTTGCACCCTATTTTTCTTCCTAGGACTTTCTTCTTTTTCATGCTTGGGTTGGGGTTCATTGAAAACCTTATGATCAATATTAGTCATGAGTCCATCCACCCCAACTTTCTTATCATCAATGAAATCTTGAATGAGGTATTTAATTTTCATATAATTTTTAGTCTTATGACCCTTATTCCTATCATAGATGCAATAGTGATTGTCATTCCAAAATTTAGGCTTAACCTTGGGTTCATAAGGTTTATAGTTATATGGTAGTGTAATGATCTTATTCAATATCAAAGTATTCAACAATAGTTCAAGTGAGTCTCCTAGAGGTGTACAGGTGTGCTTAGATTTGGAAACCCGTGACGATTTACCTCTACAAGAGTCATTAGATTTGTTTGAGTCAATATTCTTGGAGAAACATATTATTTTGTAGCTTGAATGTCATTGGTTAAGTTGATCACATTAGGCTCCTTAGGTTTGGGTGTGTCCACTATACCATCATTTACCACATTCTTTTTCTTGTTCCATGAGTACAATTTACCCTTTACATTATTGTTGTTTTGATCATTATTGTTTTTTATTAGATAAACAGGTTTTACAGGGATCTTGAAACCCAAAAGTTAGAACATAAAAGGCTAATAAGAAGCATGAAAGACCAGCCAAAAAAGTATAAGTTCAAAGGTTGATAATAAGCATAAAGCCCAGCCAAAAAGTAGAGTTCTGAGAAAAGACTAGGAAAAAAAAAAGAGAAAAACCATGGCCTAAAGCCAGAACAAAAAACCAAAAGACAATGAGAAACAAACGAACAGGCGAGAGTTATTCCTCATTCTTTCCTCCAGCTCTTGCATAACCTAAGCAGCCTCGAAGGCTAGTTGATTCTCCTCTGCTTCCAACTATTGCGCCCTTTGGTTCCCCTAGTCCTGATCAGGAATGGTGTTATCATTTGTAGTGTCATCCTCCATTCTGGCTTCATCCTTATCTTTTCCTTCCTCATCATCCTGCATTTCTCTGTCTTTGATCCATCCCATAAGAGAGATGATGTTGTTGTTAATGGAGCTTAACAAAGAGAACATCTGATTTTCTAGGTTGTGATTGTAGTTCTCCAGGTTATGTATCCTTTTTTCTATAAGACTGAGCCTGTCAACCGAATTCATCCTCCTGTTAGCATTCATCCCTTTCCTTATTGCCTCAAAATGTTTCACCTGATCTTTGACCTCCTCCAGCTTGTGGAAAAGCCATTTGATTGATCTAAAATTGTCAATCATACTATTACAAGCATTATTCAAAAGGTTCATCCCTATCTCCTTGGCTCTGTCTGAAATAGCCACAATCGTTAGGTCAATGAGTTCTTTCAGCCATTTTTCTTCTTGATTTTCCATGAGGATTTGGGGATTCATGGCCTCCCTAAAGATGCCCATCTTCAAAGTCTTGACATTGAAGTTTATCCAAGCTTTCCTCCTGTCATTGGCCTGCACTTCCCCTTCCACATACCCAGCTTTCTCCTCTTTCTGCTCCTTAGGTTGGAGATGGACAGGAGATAGGGGTAGCATGGACACTTCCTCAAACTAAGAGCGCATTTCCTCCAAACTCTCCCTCTTTTGTTTCTTCCTTCCACTTTCCTCCTACATCTCCTTGACCACCTCCTCAGACTCCGGCTCCTCCTCCTCATCACTGTCTCCCTCCTTAGCCTTCTCAGGAGGCTTCTGCCCGAGATAATAGATCCCACCTTTCTCAGAGTTGAGGCTATGTATTTCATCTAAGTCAGAGGAGTAACTAGAACTACCAGACTCCACATTCTTTTCTTGAGGGGGAGTGATACTTATAGTCTGAGCCTTGAAGTTCTCACGAATAAGCAGCAGCAGCCCCTCGTGCAAAGCCAAGTTTGCGGTGGGCTTCTTTTTGAAGCTATCCACCGCCTTGCTCATAGAGGTTAATAGATAATAAGGAAAGAATATTTTGGCATTTTTCTAGAAATGATTCAAAATAAAAAATTGGTGGGTACGAGTTCTATCAAACCTAGGGTCCAAAGTAATGTACTCGATAACAGCTTTCAGAACATACCTCCACCGCTTTTAATGGAGTCGAGGACATAGTAGGTGTCAATATTTTTCAATGCCTTTAATTACTTCTCACTCTCCACAAAGTCCTTAACCACATTGGTCAAGAACTTCTTATCCCTAAAGAATTTAAAACCCTCGATAGGGATTTCGATGACAATCGCAATCACCTCCTCCGTTATTTGGAAGTAGACACCATTCACCTTCACCCTATCATCCTTCTAGGACCCCACCATACTTTTGGTCACCTCCTAATTGAATCCATGCAGCTTCATGATATAATTGATAACCCCACCCTCTTCAAGCTTTTTCCACACTTTTGGCCTACTTCTTCATTTCTCAAAATCTCCCACCGGCTCCTTTCTACATCTCTCGCCTACCATTTCTGCACATTGGACACCCTCTTTACTCATGTGCTCTTCACTCTATGTTTGAAATGGACCTCCGAGAGTTAGCAAAGAATAGAGAAAAATAACCTTGCTATTACCCCAGAAGCGATTATGAAAAAAAACCCACAAAGCGTATCGATTAATCAATAATGGAAAATTGCATTTACGATTTCCCATGCTTCCATCTTGAAAAGTACCCTTATTTCTTAAAACCTTCATATTCATAATTATAGATTGATTTTCTCCATACTTCCTTAGATTTTATCCAAGTTGGTCAGACTTTTAACGTCTGTCGGCAAAAAGGTTCTAGGAAGCCAAGTCATTTTTTGGTTTGTGTCGACCCCTATATTCGCAAATCTGTCGGCAATCGGGTTTGCTTCCCTAAAAGTATGAGTGATGTGGATTCTATTAAATTTGGTGAGGGTCACACGAGTCTCATCAATAAGATTTGCAATCGTCCATGATGGATGTGAGTTGCCATTGATGCACTTTATAATGTTATTTGAGTCCCCTTCAAGCCATAAATTGGTAACCCCAATTTCAAAAGCTAGATTAACTATATTGCATGCTACATTGGCTTCCACAAAATGATTTTTTTGGAATACCAATAGGAGAGAAAAAGTCACAATACAATCTCCATTTTCATTCCTTATCACACCTCCACTACCCGAGGATCCAAGGTTTCCCTTGGAGGCTCTGTCGAAGTTGGCTTTATGCTAGCCTTTAGGGGGGAGAAGCCACTTGGCTTCCTGTCTTTTCCTCGCTCTATCTTTTACCTTCTCCTTTTTCCTTCCTCCAATCTCAAAATCACCTCCCTTCCTCATAGAAAAGTTTGCATTTAAGTTACTGAAGATTTTTCTTCCAACAACTAAAGTCAGCTCCTCCCTATCTCTAAAAATTTGATTGTTTCTCTCCTTCAATATGCTCCAACAAAAATGGGGCAAGATCTAGGAGCTAATTTCTTGCAAGGCAAAACCACTAAACACGCCATGCCATTGATAGAAAAATTCCAAAAGGTTAGAAGGAAAGCACCAGTTGTGTCCTAAGTCCTAGGTGAGGAAGCCCCAAACTATCCTAGAGTAAGAACAATGAACAAACATATGGTTACCAGTTTTTGACTCTTCTTTACACAAAACACATCTGCTGGGCATGATGTGACCTCTTTTGATGAGATTTTCCTAGGTGAGAGTTTTATCCTGAAGAGCCAACCAAAAGAACATGTTGACTTTTGGCATGAGGCCAGGGAACCAAGCCCTCGACCAAGGGGGAGACTCTTTTAAGCTCCATAAAGTGGAGTACCCAGAGGCAACCCAATAGAGCCCATTGGCATTATCCCTCCAAACCAGTTCATCCTTATTATTGCTAAGGGATAAGGAATTAAGCATGATCATGAATTGTTTGGGGTCCTCTAAACTAATGGAAAGGTCCCTCCACCCCAATTTAGTCTTGTAATTGCTGACTTTGTGCCCATTAACAATAGCTGGGGTTGTTCATAAGGGGGCCCTGAGAAAGCCAACAGTTAGACTAGAACAGAATGTTCTCCCCATTACCTAGCTTCCAGGAGACTTTTGAGTTAGCCAAGTCCCTGGCTTTTAAGAAACCATTCCAAACAACGGAGCCTCTTGGGATATCCTCACTGAATAGGGTGAACTAAATAGAGGGCCTTTTTATATACTTATTTACCATAGTGTCTCTCCATTCCCTCGTGCTACTAAAGATGTGCCAGATTTGCTTTGCCAAGAGGGCCTTATTGAGGTGAATGAGCTTCCTGATTCCCAGACCTCCTTTCTTCTTAGGGAGGCAAACTTTGTCCCATGCAACAAGGGGGTACCTTTTATTCCTTTTAGCTCCCGTCCATAAAAAATCCCTTTGGATTTTCTCCATCTAAAAAGGCTCAGAGCATATATCAGTAAGTTTTGGAGGATGGATTTAACTAGTTGACATTTTCCAGCTTGGCTAAGAATGGCTCCTCCTGCCAACTTCTTACTGAACCTTTCCATGATGCCATTCTAGAAGGAGTCAGATGGGGCTGTTCCCAAGGGGACGCCAAGGTAGGTAGAAGGAATCTTCCCCACCTGACATCTTAGGATTCTGGAGATTCTCTTTTGTCTTTCCTCTGGGGTATTGATAAAGAAAACAAAGCTTTTGTCCCAATTGATGAGCTACCCTGACCCTCTAGAATAGTTGTGATCGTTGTTGTTGGTAAGGAATTGGAAAATAGTTGTTTCCTAAGTTCATGCTACAATTAAGGCGCAAATTTGTTGATAAATATATCAATCTTTTCACCTTCAAGGATTTACCTTGGATTTCATGAATAAAGCTTCCTCCATCACTAAAGAAAGGAAATAGAATATTTTCCTTGGTGTTGTTTGATGTTGCATAAGTATAGAATAGTGATCACATGTTGAATACTATAGCAATAATGTTGGAAATACCTTTTTCTATTTTATCAAATGATATAAGTGGAGGAGAAAATTTTGTGAACCATTCCATACCTTGCCCACTAAGACTTCTAGAAAAAAGGCTTATGAGATAAGTGAGTTCATGTAAGAATTTCATACTTAGTTCACAAAAATACCTAATGTGATCATGAGGATCTCCACTACCATCATATTTTTCATACTTAAAAAATTCAACCTTACAAGTAAAAGGATACATTTATAAGTATTTGTCAAAAGGAAATAGACATATAAACTCAAGTGAAAAAGATGGCTTAGGTTTCTCTTGCTCATTTTTCATGTGTAACATATCTTTCCTCATTTCTTACATTTTATTCATAACAAACTTATAAAGGTGAAGGTTCCTCCTTTTGAATCAAGTTGTCAACATTGAGATTGTGTGAAAATTTTACTCCTTGAGAGAATAAGTGCATGAAGCATTTTTTTTTCTTGATCCAAGTTCAATTTTATGAGCTTTTGTTAATATTTATCTTGTTGAAATTGTAAGATCTCTTCCTTAGTACTTTCTAGATTTGGATCATTATGTTGTGAACCATTTCTAGTATGTTTTGACCTTTGAGGTGAAAGTGAACAATGTCTAGAAATTTAATTGGTAAATCCTTGAGAAAATTGTCATGCTTCTTCCATATAGGCTTGTTTTCCTCATTCTGTACATTGTAACCATTTGTCTACCATCCTAGATAGGAGTTTGTTGATCCTCTTTTCATGCTCCTCCCTAGATAATGTCAATGAGACACTATTTTCAAATATAGGTAAAGAGGGTGTATACTCACTAAAGGTAGTAGAAAATGAATTAAAATCCAAAAATTCTAACTTTCTTCTAGGTGATATGTCAAAGATACCCTTAGGTCACTTTCTTTGGTGAATCTTATATCTAGCTATAACTAGCATGAAAGAAGATACAATAATTCAATAGGATAACTAGAATAGACTTGATTTTTAAACTAGGTTAGTAGTATTTCCACTTTTCCAAAGTGATGATGTAAAAAGAGAAAAGATAACTTGTCTAAAGGTGTTTAAGTCATGCTTAAATGTTCTATGTACAAAACTTGTGAAGCAAGCAAAAATAAGATAAAAAGAGCAATAAAATTTATGCTAAGAAAGATGGACAAGTGAATACCCCACTAACTTACTAGTATAGACCAAAAATTAGAAACACCAAGTATAGGTTTCCCTAACCAACCAAGAACAATTTTGAAGTTTTAGAGGTTTGGAACAATTGTCATTCGACGATTATCTATGAACTAGGTGACAAAATGACAACAACATGATAAATCACTAGAAGATAGGCACTAGGCTTCTCAAAAAGCATATTAATGGTGAACTGTCGTGATAAATCAATAGAAGACAAATGATAGTCTGGAAGATTGGCAGGTTATATAATGATGAATTATGCAATCAAACTCAAAACTGCATTTGACAAAAGAAATTGAAAGTGCAAGATGCCCTAGAGTTTGACCTAAAAGACATAGATTGACTCACTATTTTGATTAATTATGTAATATTTGACAATATGACAATGTTTGAGTTCAATAACAAAAATAACTTTTTCAAGAAAAATTGTGACATGAGAAGTAGTTTTCAAACAATCTCACAAGGGACAAAGAAAACTTGACAGATACAAATGAATGTGAATTTTCAAAGGTATAATCCCTATACTACCATCATGTGTATATTTAATATATTTTCACATTTTTAGCACAATTTGAAGACACATCAAGAAATATCTACCTAAAGGTACCTGTTTCTGAATGCGACCTTAAGGCTTAAGTTTCCCAAATCAGGTAAATGACTTATCCAAAGACTTCTTAGTAATATAATGGTTTTTAATACCCTAATACACCCCAAATAACCAATTTAACAAATACCAAGAGCCTATCTCTAAGGTAAACCAATCATCCCAGCCTACTAGGCCTACAAGCCCCAATTAGCCCTCAAATGCTATCCTCTTGCATTTTTCTCCACATTTTTCCATAACATCAAGAAAATAAATTAAAAATTAGGATACCCATTTGGCTTCTCTATAATATATAAAAATATGAGGTATGGTTGTTTTGGACCAAGTCTCTGTTGTTACACTATGGGCCACTTTTTAAGCATAAAAACCCCTCCATTTACAAAGGAACTATATGGAATAATTATCCAACAACTATAAAACTTGGTAAAGTATATTAATATGATCCTAAAGTGAGGATTCTTCAATTGGATTGAACCCATCAACTCTCTATATGTTCTTTTTATGAAACCCTCACCAAACAAGGCCAAAAATTAGGGTCTCTTCAAATCTGACCCAAAAATCACTTCCAGGACCTGTTAGTTGATCCTGCACCATATTTATGATGATTAATTTTATTTTTTTACATAAAACCATGTCCTCCTTTAGGAAGATCTCTTGCTGCTATACCTATGGCATCAAATATAATGCATTTTCATGCACCCAAGCACTCCAAACTTGTCTAGTTGCATGATCATTGGTATAGGGCACCAAGGAAAATAGATAGTTTTCATCCTAGTTTTGAATTAGGAAAAAGGTTCCAAAATGATGTAATAAGACCCAAGATGTAAGGTCAGTTGGACCCTAGGTGCCATTATAAGCTAGAGTGCCAAATTGAACAAAGGGGTAAAAAATGAGCAATATAGGTGATTTTTCAAGGAAAAAAGGATTTTTATGTTTCTTATAATGTTATAAAGGTCCTTAGGGTCATTGGGTTAAGTTTTAGGTGTCAAGAGTTAAGATGTCAAAAATTGCAAAAGTTGTCAAAGCAAAATTGCAAAAGTGCTAACAACTTTGCAATTTTGTTGAAAAACCAAGTGTATGTTACAACCACAATTTTAAATTTGGTTATAACCATTGTAATGGAATCATATATGTATGATATGACCATACAGGCCTCAGTGTGTGATGGTTGTGTAGATTTGATGTCTTTTGAAGTAATAAAAATCTGATTTTATGTTATTTTTCCTATGTTTTACTAATGTACGGACATGTACAGATTGGAACATGTGAAAATTTTATATAGTTGGATAGGTATTTTAAGTATCTTTCATTTTTATTTGGTTTGAGGTTTTGATCTATTCATTTGTGTAAGATATTGCCATTTTACTGAGGGCTACCTAGGTAAGCCTGTAAATTGACTAGATTGCACTTATGGCCCTCTAACATGCAATACAATAGTGGGATCTTGATGCCATTTGGTGGGAAGAAAGTTAGAGGTTTATTATTACATATGGTAGAGTTTTAGGGGTAGAAAAGTTGGTTTACTATTTTTTCTTGTAGACCCTAGGTTGAACATCATCATGTGTTCAGCCCGATTTTGAAGAGAAATTGGTGTAAAAATCTTAAACTTGTTGTAATGACCCAAGTGAAGGGTGGAATGGGTTTTTGGCATGGTGAGGAAGAGTCCCAAGTGGTTTTTTTATTCTATGACCCCATCTCTTGACACTTTCCTTGGAAAGCCGGCCTAATTAAGCCTATTAGAACTGTGAACCTAGTTGGTGTTTGGGTATGCTAGAGTAGGATCAACCCATGAGTCTTTGGAATCTTCAAGAGTCTAGAAAAGGGTATCCAAAAAGGTGCTTTTTTTGCCACATTTTTTGGGGAGTTTAGGAGTTAACCTTGGAACACTAAAAATAGACCTACTAAGATTTCTAGGCCTAGATTTGGGAAATAGGTCAATTGGTTGTGTGGGAACCATAAAAGTGGATGAATTCTAGTGGAATAGGACTATGTATGACAAAACAAGTCTTTGTTTGAACTCTTGAAAGCATTTTTCCTAATTTTCTCTATTTGGCCTAGCTGAGGGCTAGTGTCCCTAAAGCCTTATTTTGGCCCAAGTTTGCTAAGAACCCTAGGGAGAGGGTAAGACCTTGGAGAAGTGGATTCCACTTGAAGACACAAAGGTTAGAATTGGGTAAAGGCACAAAACCTTCTTTGGCATCTTGCAGTGGATTGGGTGCTACTAAGCACTTAAGAAGGTTTTGGTGGATTAAGGTTGTAGACTTTGCACCAATCATCTACATCCTATGACTGTTCCCTACATTAGTATGCATAATTACATATGATGCATGTTAGTAAACCATCCCCAAGTCATAGTTTGAATAGAAAGGGGATGGTTAAATCATTGTGCTTGAAGGAAACTGGTGCAAGACACCAAGGCAAATGGATCATCAAGTCTAAAATACATAATAGTCTGAAGATATACATGCTAATATACACCATCATAATGATAAATAGTATTAGTAGATGCAATGTTCCCTCCATAATCTTAGATACTATCCCAATCTAGTGGTTTTTACAAAGTTCATAGAGACATACAAAGGTATCAAAGGGCCTCTTCAAATACATCACGAGATTTCCTATAATTTAATGGAACGATAGACAACCATGGTAGAGTTGTCATCATACTAATAGGAAAAAGCATCAACCTCCAACTTAGTTTATATTTTGATTTTCATGTTTTTTTTACATGCTTAGGCTAGAATAAACAACCCTTGGACGAGAAGTCCATGGTTGTCAAAGAAAGACACCATTTTGTATGCTTAAGGCACTTTATGCAATTTATAAGGAAAAGTTGGTCATTAGGAAAATTTAGGATTTTTAATGTTTTTGGTCAAGAAATTGTAGGACTAAGTTGTTTTTAGTGGTTTTAGGTATGTTGGAACCTTTTCCAAGTCGTAGAAGTGGAATCAAGTGAAAAATGTAAAAAATACACTTTTTGTGCAAAGTTGCATTGTTGAAAGTTGTAAAAGTTGCTCAAATTTGTAACTTAGTGGGAAAAGGGTTATAACTATTAAAATATTGGTTCTAACCATTAAAATATACATAGGAGATATATATACCTCATTTGTGAGGTTTGGAGGGCATTAATATATGGATTGGAAGAAGTTACAAACAAAGAAATTTAGTTTTTAAGTCATTTTTGAGATAGAGCTTTGAATTAGCTTTTCTTTTCTTCTAGTCTCATTGTTCTACGTGTTTTCTAACTCAAGTTATTGCATTTTTAGTGAAACTAGGTTTTTAGGACAACATTTTGGTGCACACAACAAAAATGGGCCTCTAACTATAATTTCCTTGGTTGAAATTTCATTCCCACTTGGAAACTGGTAGCTAGTAGGGTCCTTTTTAAGATTCCATGGTTTCAAGATTGGACGATTTGTTTTGTGATTTTTCCAATCAAGCCCTAGGTCAAGTACCATGAAGGATTTGACCTCTTGTAGCATGTTGATTTGTGAATGGCAAAATTTTGGGAATCGATGAAGGGTTGAGCATTTGAAAATAAGTTATTTTAGTGTTTTCAAACCTTTTCCAAGTCATAGAAGTGGAATCAAGTGAAAAATGTAAAAATTTTGCTTTTTATGCAAAGTTGCATTGTTGAAAGTTATAAAAGTTGCTCAAATTTGTAACTTATTGAGAAAAGGGTCGTGGGATCGAACTATCTATTCTATTAGCTCTGGGTGGCTACATAAACCCTAGCCCAAGCTTGTCCCATCTTGTTGAGCGCTCGAACACTCTTGGGCACATTAAATCAAAACATCCCTAAGGGTCACAAAATGCCATAAGGAAACGATATTATGGAGACTTACAATAACCTCTCTCACTTTTTGGAGATCTTATGTTGTTTTGATTTTGTGATGCCATCTCAGGTGATGCTAAAACTTGTAGTGTTAGCCAATACAAAGTTTCCAATTGTCAAATCTCCCTCACCATTCATCGTGGGATTGAACTATCTATTTTGTTAGCTCTAGGTGGTTAGGTAAACCTTACCCCTAAGCTCCTCCTATCCCATTGAGCACTTGAACATTCTCAAGCATGTCGAACTGAAACGTCCCTAAGAGTCACAAAATGCCATAGGGAAATGATCTTTGATGAAGCATATCTCGAAGCTTCTATGAGGTATGGATATGATTCTAGGTCCTATAGGACCGTATTGTAGAGACTTGCAATAACCTCTCTTTCTTTTTGGAGATTTTACTCTGTTTTGATTTTACGATGCCATCTCGAGTGATGTTGAAACTCGTAGTGTTCGCCAGTACAAAGTTTTGAACTACCAAATCTCCTTCATCATTCATTGTGGGATCAAACTGTCTATTTTTTTAACTCTAGGTGGTCGGGTAAACCCTAGCCCCAAGCTCATCCCATCCTGTTGAGCGCTCAAATGTTCTCGAGCACATCGAACTAAAATGTCCCTAAGGGTCACTAAATGCCATAGGGAAACAATCTTTGATGGAGCATATCTTGGAGCTCATGTGAGATATGGATGCAATTCTAGGTCCTATAGGACCATGTCATAGAGACCTACAATAACCTCTCTCACTTTTT
Source organism: Cupressus sempervirens (assembly GCA_028749045.1). Lineage (NCBI taxonomy): Eukaryota > Viridiplantae > Streptophyta > Pinopsida > Cupressales > Cupressaceae > Cupressus > Cupressus sempervirens. Next base: position 445,597,198 of record CM053785.1, on the reverse strand, counting down.
GGAGATCTTACTCCATTTTGATTTTGCGACGCCATCTTGGGTGATGCTGAAACTCATAGTGTTGGCTAGTACAAAGTTGCCAACTGCAAAATCTCCCTCACCGTTCATCATGGGATCAAATTGTCTATTCCATTAGCTTTGGGTGGCCAAGGAAACCGTAGCCCCAAGCTAATCTCATCTCAATGAGCACTCGAACGTTCTTGGGCATGACAAACCAAAATGTCCCTAAGGGTCACTAAATGCCATAGGGCAGTGATCTTTGATAGGGTATATCTCAGAGCTCGTGCTAGGTATGTATGCAATTCTAAGTCCTATAGGACCATGTTATAGAGATCTACAATAACCTCTCTCTCTTTTTGGAGATCTTACTCTATTTTGATTTTGCAATGCCATCTCAAGTGATTCTAAAACTCGTAGTGTTGGCTAGTACAAAGTTGCCAACTACCAAATCTCCCTCATCATTCATCATGGGATCAAACTATCTATTCTATTAGCTCTAAGTGGCTGGGTAAACCCTAGCCCCAAGCTTGTCCTATCTTGTTGAGCGCTCAAATGTTCTCAAGCACACTAAACAGTAACGTCCCTAAGGGTCACTAAATGCCATAGGGCAGTGATCTTTGATGGGGTATATCTTGGAGCTCGTGTGAGGTATAGATGTGATTCTAGGTCCTATAGGACCATATTGTAGAGACCTACAATAACCTCTCTCAATTTTTGGAGATCTTACTCCCTTTTGATTTTGTGACACCATCTAGGGTGATGTTGAATCTTGTAGTGTTGGCCAGTACAAATTTGTCAACTGCCAAATCTCCCTCATCATTCATTGTGGGATCAAACTATCTATTCTATTAGCTCCTAGTGGCTGGGTAAACCCTAGCCCCAAGCTCATCCCATCCTGTTGAGTGCTTGAACATTCTTAGGCACACCAACCTGAAACATCCCCAAGGGTCACTAAAGGCCATAGGGCAGCGATCTTTGATAGGACATATCAAAGATTTACAATAGGAGATCTTACTCCATTTTGATTTTATGATGCCATCTCAGGTGATGCTGAAACTTGTAGTGTTGGCCAATACAAAGTTTCCTACTACCAAATCTCTCTCACCTTTCATTGTGGGATCCAATTATTTGTTTCATTAACTCCTAGTGCCTAGGTAAATACTAGCCCCAAGCTCATCCTATCCCATTGAATGCTCAAACATTCTCAGGGATGCTGAACCAAAAAATCCCTAAGGGTCACTAAATGCCATAGGGCAGCGATCTTTGACTATGGCAACTAGATATTTAATCTCATCCAATGATGGAGATTCGTGATAGAAGGTAAAGGGGTGACCATACACATCATTTTGAACATGTTATTTTAATATGGTAATAAAGTAATCCTCAAATATTTTTACTTCATCCCATGCCCTATTTTGGTACTTCTTCAACCTTGGGTTTTTCACATTTAATATTCCCCTAACAACAATGCTTGACAATTCCTATAAAAAAGGCTTCATACTCCATTGTTGTATTTGTGTTGTTTTATTCTAGTTTAAAAGAATAAGGGAATTTATCACCTTGTGATGATATCAACACTACACCAACTCCTATACTATTGGATGAATAGATACCATTGAACTCAATATCCTACAGGGAATCCTTATTATTAAGTTTAGATTCAACAACATCTTCCCCTCCTAAAATAATGTAATTAGAAATTTAACACCTAGTGCATAGAGTTTGGGCTTGGGGGATCTTCTGATGAAAGGAATGTACATAGACTTTCCATTTAGTTGGAGTGCTACAATTTCCTTATCCACTAGTATAGTATCTTGGGACCAATCCAATTTAACTTTTCCTCCTAGGTCCCTCCAAAAACTCTTTCTCAACGTGTCATTACTAACTAGGATATTAAGAACCAAAATAGTTATCTTTAGTGTCTTGCCTAGATGAGTGGCTAATGCAAATTGAGCATTTTTTATTTGTTATACTAGGGGGGCATTCTTATAATCCATAAAAGACCATTTACCAAAGATTTTAGTTAGGGGGGAGGGAGGTGGATCTAAGGATTTCAGAACATACAAGGCATTGTGTTGTCAAAGGCCCTAGAGTCAATTATACAATTATTGATTTATGGTTGTGTATGAACATAGAAATATTGAATGGTTTGAGCTTGATATTTAAGGAGACATATTTGTCATATGAACCAAATTTAGCCTCAAATTTAACAATGGAGGAATGAATTGCATAAGTTTGACCAATTTCTAAAGATAAAACATTAGTTAATTATTTATCAACAACTTTAGGCACAAATTGATGACCTATGACATATTCAATCAACTTATCCAATTTGTTAGGTTTCAATCTAAGGTACTCATAGGGGAGATTTTTTAACTTTTGGATGACTTACAAAAGTATGGATTTTTTTAGCAAATGAGATTTTGGAGTCATTGAACTTTGAAATTTTGAACCAAAGGTTTGACAAAAATGATGTTTACCTTCGTTCAGCTACTTTGGGCACAATGTATTAACTTGAGTCTTAAGGATCTATTGGCTTCTTGTTGGAATAGTGCATGAAGTATATTCTAACATTACTAGGATATTGCCCTATTTTTTTACATCAATTTTATATTCAAGATGAAAATTTACAAAGTTGATAGACATATAAGAATTTCCTACATTTTCAACCATCTCTCAATAGGAATTACCATTGAACTTGGGCAAGATTTCCTTAGCTCCTTTGGGTAGGTTGTTTAGATTAACACTTAAGAGGTGGAAGCTCCCAACGGTTGAGCCATTGTAGCAATTAGAGTTGAGATAGTGACTTTAGGGGGAAGATTTGTCCCATGTAAAGTTTAAGTTTTCCAAATAGTAGGGTGGGAGTTGACTGGGTTTCCTTCAAAGGAGATGAAGGTCTACCTTTTTCTTTTCTCCTAGACCCTATAAGGTTTGGTGAGAAGTTAAGGTCTTGAAATTATTGAAATATAGAATTAGGGATACCTTCCCTTTTTTGAGATCTACTGTATTTTCTAGAGAATGCAAACTCCAATTTCCTAACAATGGTTGACAGACTAAGATATTTGATATTCATGATTTCTAGAGGTTGTTTAGTTTGGTCTTTGTCTTTGTTGTTGTAGTTGTCTAAGAACATCATCTATATCTTCTTCCTCCCTAAGAACTCTACTAGCTCTATGGTAATCTTCTCAAGTTCTCCTAGACTACCAAGCAAGAATATTTAATTGACTAGGAATATCTTCTTTCTTGTCATGAAAACCAATATTGGGTTCCAACATAGGTATAATATTTCCATGTACTTTGTAAAGAAGCTTTGAAAAAGCCCAAAAACCTATCTCTAACTCAAGAAGCAACCTATTTATGCTTGGAGGAACCCTAATCAAGGGTTGGCAATTCATTTCTTATACAAATTCATATTGGTGGAATGTATGCAACAAACTATGATTGTTTTAGCACAGATTTTACTAGTTTTTAATCTTGTTTGGAGGAAAATCATAGGCTATTATCATTTTGTTGCATGTTATAGTTGTCTTATTATTATTTTTTTCATTTTCCATGCATTAGTTATAGTTTGTGACCAAGTTTTGAAAGGTTTTGTAAATTTCTTCAAAGATACCTGTTTGCTGTCAGTTTTGGAGTTCTATATCATGAAAGGGTTGTAAGTCTTGTCTCCACCATGGAAATTTTATGGTCTTCTAGATTTCAAGGCTATAGACCCTAATGTATTATATTATGCAATCAAGGACCCTAAAAGTGGGTGCAAAGAATTCTTTGACCAAGCCCTAGGTGAGCTAGGCAATGCCTAGCTAGGGACTATCAGCAAAGAAAGAACTCTCAAGAGAAAAGCATGAAGAATGGAGACTTTCTTTTCTAAGGGATTGAAGAGGGTATGAGGAAGTTCTAACTTGTGTAGGAGGATTCTTGATGAAGTTTTGAAGGTGTCTTAAAAGTGGGGACAACAGGTAGCCAAGAAAACCCTACCAAACCCTAAATTTTTCTATTTTTGTTGTATGGCTTGTACGCACCCTAAGACCCTAAAAATCCTTGAGCATGGGTCCTATGTATCAATTTTTCTTAAGGATAAAGGTGTTGAAACTCTAAGACAAAGGAACTATTGGCCCTAGAAATCTGGGTGGAGGCCTAATTAGGGGCTCTCCTTGTAGTCCTGTTGTGAAGAAATCTTAAAATCGGGTACAAACCCATTGTTGTTATCCATTCAAGCATAGTACAAGTGTTCCAATAACACCTTAGGACATCATGGAAAACTTGGTTGGATTGTGGAGTGCTATGGTACCCTAGTAGACCTATAAAACCTTTAGAGGGATACTATTCCTAGAAGAGTAAGGGAATGATGTTGCAAGTTTGGATCAGCTAACCTAGTGAGGAGGCTAGGCAAGGTCAGGGGATGTTCTAAGTAGCAAGAGATCCTATAGACCACATAGGTGTAGAGAAAACACCAAGATCCATATATAATATACAAGGTTGCATGGGACGGGGGTACTTGGGGTACTTATGGTATGGGTACGAGTACAACTATTCTTTATCATAGGGGATAGGGGTACTTGGGTATGTCAAACTTTATTTTTAATTATACTTTTATATTTATAGAAAACCTGAATTTATGAGTTATGACAATGATTTTTCAAATCAAGAACAATGATAAAGTTTGCAAATGTAATGTATTTTTTTCAGTTTTAGATTTGTTATATGTTTGTAATAATAATTTATGATAAATGCTTAGATGCATAACATAGAAGGCAGGCTTTAAACATGAACAAGAAGATCATAAATCATATGACAATGACATATTGCAAATGATAAATTTCTAGCTTTAACACTGAGAAAGTTTATTGTTGATCAATATTGTATCAAAGTTTCAAACTGATTAGTATTGAATTAAGTTCGATAAACAAATAATAGAGAAGGAAAACTTTAAACATGAACAAGATCATAAATCATATGACAATGACATATTGGAAATGATAAAATTATGCTTCAATAGTGATAAATTTTGTTTTTAATCAATATTCTATCAAATTTTGGAACTAATTAGGTATTGAATTAAGCTTGATAAACAACGAGATGATACACAAACAAAAAACCAAAAAAAAAAATCTAAAATCTCAATCAAGGTCCTTAGCTATGATGCTCACCATTGAGTACCCAATACTTGGGATTTGTGTACCTAGTACTTAGGTACATGGGTATGAGTACTAAGGGTGTGGGTACAAGTACCCATGTAACCTCATAATATATTATGATAACCAATAATGTCATACATGAACGAAGATATAATATATTATGATAACCAATAATGTCATACATGAACGAACATATAATATATTATGATAACTAATAATGCCATACATGAACAAACATATAATATAAAATGATAACAAATAATGTCATACATTAACAAACACATAATATATTATGATAACCAATAATGTCATACATGAACAAACATATCATATATTAACCAATAATGGCATAAGTCTAATAATATCATGCATCAAATAAATGTCATACATCAAATATAAAATGTCATCTATACATCAAATGTATATCGAATATGTCCACTAACATAAAATACAACATATATGTCCACTAATGCCTATACATGTGTGTCTATCAACTATATCTTCTCCTTCCCATGAGGGGAAGGAAACAAATCTCTAGAGGTTTTTGGTCATCGTGTGGAGGGAGATGATGGTGATGATGGGGTCTTCCTCACATGCTCATTCGTCCTCTTGTTGAGGCTCTTCTCTAACTCGAGCTGATACAAAAAAAGTAGATATGAATTAATAATTATTATATATTGAAATAAAAAATATGTACACATAAAATTAATTATTTTCTTACCGCCATCAAATAGTTGCTCTGCAAGTCCACCTCAAAGGCTCGTGGATGATCAAATGTAACAAGACCCTACAACAATTCAATCAATATAATAAATTATAAATAACATTAGAAATTTTGATACTAACTATTATAAACAACTACTAAAACCAAGAAAATTCTTTCATACCTTAGTCAATGGCTTTGAACTAGCCATAGCTGTAGCCACTTCATGATTCATGGATTTTTAAAGATGAGGAGTCGTCTTGGATGTCAAGAGCTACATGTCATACAATACACATTAAATGTAACATAAAACATGAAACAAATATAATCAAATGAATTAAATTAACAGGAAACAAATGTACCTCTACAAAGCTCGTATCATGTGTAGGTTCAGAGTCCCTAGTGAATGTCGATGGTCCTGTAGAGAACTGATGCACATGCATAAATTTTTTTGTCAATCCTTCATATGATTATTTAATAAATATATGTATTAATTTAAATGATTAAATTGATACATACCTCTAGACTCATTGACAAGATGAAAAATGGGCCAGGGAATTGCTACTAGGGCCACCAACACTTTGACCCTAAATTTTGAATAATGTCAATACATGCTAATTAATTAGTCATTCACTATACAAATGAAATATGATTAAATTAATTTATTATAATTGTAATTTACCCGTGAGTCAATGCCAGATGTCTCATTCAAGAACTAATCAATGACTAGCCCATCATCTACACTATCTCTAGTATGACTGTCAAATGTGCATAAGGATCCATATGATGTGCACATGTGACCACAATGCATAGAAAGATCCTCCTCAACTAATGGACTCATGCAATGAATGAGGGTCTGTGTCAAAGCATTAATAGTCCCTAGAGTGTTGGCCTCTACATGTTTCTTCACAACTGAAGGAAGAGTCACATGCTCACCCTGTGGCTTGACCACAGGTGCCCTAATTTCATTAGGGTCACAATGTGCCCCTGGTCTCTCAAATGATGACCCCCCACCTCTACCCTAAGATTTTAATATATCAAAATACTTGGGGATCTCCCCAAGGAAAAACTCACAATACAATTTCCTTAAGAAATACATTGAGACCTTGTGATTATTGTAGGGAGGGGCATAAAAAACCATCCACCGTTTATCCCAAAAATTATTTCTAATACCATCATGTATGCACCAATGGATGGGGAAATGTTTAGTTGTCTCTCTAACAGTATTTTGTTCACTAGGCTTTCTAAACAATGCACAAATGCTACCTTTTGGTATATCCTTTTTTTTACATCTTGATATGATAATTTGTTTGCATAATATTTTTTTTTTTCATCCCTATTAACCCGCCAAATATCCAACTGACCACTAACAGAATTTATGTGGGTCATAATGGACTTGAGGGAGGATGCCAATTGAGCTCTCATTGGATTGGTTTTTCCATAAGCTTTCAACCTACCAATGAGTACTTCTAATTCATTTTTGCCTCTTTCTATTTCATTTATTATGTTCTCTTGTGTGCCAGGAGGAGGTCTTCCAATCAGTGTAGGTTGCAAAATTTCTTGTTCTTATTGTGGAGGGTTTTGATTCTCATCTTGTTGAGAGTTTTGGTTTGGATCTTGTTGAGGGTTTTGGTTTTGATCTTGTTGGGGTTTTGCCAGTTCATTATTCACATTTCCTAATAAGAAACCAATTGCAATCTAAATAAATAAACAAATTTAAAGAAAAATTGAAAAAAACCTAGAAAACAATACAAAAACATATAAAACAATGCAAAAAGAAGGCTAGACAACATATGGCGTGATCACAATCTTGAACTTCAACAATGAGGAGGCATATTGACGAAGCGGGTGGCAAAAATCTTCAATTTGAAAAATTCGTGTATGCACTGTGAGGAGATAAAGTTGCAAAATGATGAAAAAATGAATGGGTTGTGGGTTTGCAACCCATTTATAATATTTTGGGGTTTTTAAAAGCACGTACATGCTATTCAAAGTTAGAAAAAATAAAATGGGTTTCATCTTTTTGGCATCACAACTTGGTGCACTTACCTAATAATATAATAAAACATTATTCTAATTAAGGGCACTAAACATGCACAAAGGAATTAAATATATTAAAATAATAAAAAATTATTTTAATGAGTGACATTTGCATGTTTGTGAAACTTGAAACCCTAGGTAGGGTTAGAGTCTTTATTAAGAGATTCAAGCTCATTTCTCCACACATAGGTTTGGAGGAGCAAATCTAGGATTGAAAGATAAGAATTTTTCAAAAGCTTTGGAAAGTATGAATCTTCCAAGCACATAGGAATTACCAAATTGATAGTGTTAGATTCAGGTATGATTTGCAGAAATCATTATAAGAAACCTTTCAAAACCTTTATATTCTTTGTGTCTACAAGAATAAAAATTTATTGTGGAAAAATATTTGAATGTTTACATTGATATTGTTTATTGAAATGTATTAAAAACTGAAACCCTTGGTTGAAAAATGATTGATCTTCATAGTTAAATCATGAGAAAACAAGATTGAAATCCATTGTAGAAAAGCTATAATTTAGAAAACAAAATTCATAGCTGGGGTTTGGAAAAATGAGAAAATATTATTTTGATTGAATTTGATTGGTTGCAAATAATTTCTCTATCGAGTTTATTATTGAAAAAGTTTTACACACACACACACACTACAAAAATAAAATATTACTATGATAATTTTATGATTTTCTTCATTTCTAGTTGGGTCATTCTTCTTTCTTTCATTATGTGTGTGGTGGGGGGGGGGCGAGGGCCACCACCTCCCCACCCCCATTTCTCCTTGTTTGGCATACTTGGTATGCACCCTGTAGAGCAAGTTAAGCATAGTTTGCATTAGTAGGCCTATGAAAGGCACTTATGCATCCTTCCTTAAAGGAAGGTTGTGGTGAGCCCTCAGTCTATGAACTACAGGGCACAAAAACCACGTAGGGGTGTTCAAAATTTCATTATTAAAGTTAAATTTTTTATTACAAATTATTTTTAAATTTAAGCTTATTTTAATTTTTTTGTGGTAAATCTAATGGGAAAGTAAGATACTAAGAGGGGGGTGAATCATTATCTTTTAAAACTTTAAACTTCAAACAAGTATCAAATTTAATCTCTTCACCACTAACCCTTATCTCAACAATACTTACTGCAATGCATAATCAGATCTAGAATCTATAACATGAATAATTCACAAAATGTAAAGTAACTCATAACACATGAACACAAAGATTTGGTTATGCAAAAACCCTCCAAGATGAAGATAAATCTATGGTGGCAATGAAACCCATAAATATTCACTACTACAGTAGTAAAGTTTTCCTATTAGGGCTACAATTTTGATCACTAAACTAATGATATACCCTGTGAAGGGTTTACCCTATTAAGAAATTACAAGACTTATTCAGTCTACCTTGATTAAAGGATTTAACCTTACAACTAGGTAAGTACTCTATTAAGAAATTTACAAAGATCTGTTAGGACTAATTTGTTAAGAGATTTAAACCCTTATTAGGGTATGTGTAGGATCATGGTGTGCCAAAAAGTGGTGATCTAAAAAATATGTAGTTCTGAAATGCCTCAAAGAATTTCAAAATCTATTATGACTTATCTCTCACCCATCTTGATACCAAAACAAAATATTAATACCTTTACAAGGCCTAGTATTTCCTTGGATACCAACCCTACATGGTCAACTTTTAAAATGTCCCAAAAATATGTTTTTACCTTTTTCTTGTGTGTTTTTTAATTTCAAACATTTGTTTCATGACTTTTTTCACCCAAATTTGATGAAACGAAAAGGGTTTCTTAAGAATGTTCTTATTTTTGCGTAAATGTAATGTTTTTAAAATTATGAGTTCAATAAGAAATTATTACTCATTTTCTAATGGAGTTACACATAAAGTGTTGATTGACACACTAATTGAAAAATACATATAACTTTTGAAAAATATAATATTTTTGAAATCCAAAAGCTGCATCACATTATATACTTATTCTATTATAAGGAAAATAAAATACAAAACAAATTTTGTAATTTTTTGAATTAGTTAAGGAGGTCAAACAAGAGAGTTCTTTTATTCCAAAAATACAATAGGAAAAAATTCATAATTAATTATTTATTTGGAATAAAAATACCCAAAAAAATGTGTCACATCTGAGCATGAGTCTACTTCTTATATCTAGAATCTTATTAAAAAATGTTATCATTTGATTTTGATTAAGGTGGGAAGACATACACCTACTTCATATTTTTATACTGAAAAATGTGTACTATTGCATTAAAATTAAATATTTTGACCAATCATTTTTTTCTTTCTTCAGATAAGGCCTAGTAGTTTAGAAACTAAATTCAATTTCCTACAGATTCTTATGTAACAACTTTCTGATTGAAATTTTATAACAAGTTTAAAATTGCATGTCAAGTTGACATAACCCTGATTTGTTGATTTTTCATTGCCACTTAAAGGCATAGCTTGGTTGACCATGATCCTACACATACCCATTACACCTATTAAAATTTATCAGTACCTGATCCTTTACTTTGCACTAATATGTTGATAAAAAATATCCTTTGTAATTTAATTGATCACCTCTCTAATATGATGTGTCTTTAACTTCACACTTCACTGCACTACTTTGTTTCTCAATTTGATCCACCTTCATCCTTGCATGCATCCAATCCTTCACACTTCTCACACATGAAACAACCTAGTTTCCTTTTCCAAATTGTGCTTAAATAAATTCTATAGAAGTTTCTAGATCTAGATCAATGATCTAGATTCATCCATTTTGTCCCTTAGAGCTTCCAATTTTCTGATTAGCAGATTCCCTTACCTAGGGATTAATGATCTTCTTCCAAACATGTAAACACCTCCTTGACTACCTCCTCAATTTTCAAAACATGCTTCCAGATTGACAAAAATGGTTAACATTGAATTAGTCCCATTCCAAACAAAAAATGTTAAACTATGTTACTCAGCACTTACATCACACTGGTGCTTGGCATAAACTGTTTCTTCATGTTGTCCCTTGGCCTTAACTATGCTCCACATGAACTAAATAACATGGCCTATATATCACTCAGCTTCCACTAAACTCTGACTGACTCATCAAACATGATTAACTTTGATTAGCTTGACAATCATGTGTGTACTTGATGATCATTAGTACACCCAATCGTAACTATTGCTTAACACTTGACTTAGAATATTTATAAGTCTTCAATCCTTTTCTCAGTTTGTATAGGATGACTTTGTCATAATAATGATCGAATAATCATTCCTTAAGAATGAGTAAGTGCTTGAAAACAATAGACAACATAACTTAGGGATTAACAATCTCCCCCTTTGACATTAGTGGAAAAAATACTTTGCGATGATCAAAATCTATTCAATACAATATTGAGATACAAGTATTCCCCCCTAAGAATATAATCCATACCTTACTCATTATACATTGTACATGTACTGACTCTATCACTTGATATATACATGCATAAATTCAAAAAAAAATCAAAACTATTTTTTTTTTCTCTGCAAAACTTCCTTTGATCATTTGATTGTTTCTATTATCCCCCTTGTTTTTATCACTCATGGCTACTAGGGTGGAGTAATGGAAATGTTACACTTTTCTAAAAATGATTTGTGGGTTTGTAACATCATGGCTAAATCATCATCCCATTTTTTCCTTATAGACTCCAAAACTTGAATTTTAAAATCTGGCATAGCAACTAGATCTACCAAACTATTAACAATTGAGAGATTTGGATCTCTTTGCACTAACTCCTTTGTTGATTAAAGCTCTCTCTACATAACCTCCAAGTGATTTATCAACATTGTTTGAGTAGAAGTAAGCTTAGCCCTTATTCTTCCATCATTAGCCATCAACTCAACTACCCTAGCTTTGGAGAATGTTAATATATTAAAATGAACTGAGCTTAAACTTGCATTCATGCTCAATGTAATCCTAGAAAACTATAAATTTTCTTGTTGTATATCTATCAGCTCTTAATTTTCCTTTGTAAATAATGTAACATCACATAACTTTTTATACAAATATTGAATATTCTTGACATCTTCTTCTACATTTTTTACAAGGTTTGTAAGATGAACTTGCCTTAATGCAATTTTAGTGCAAACTTTTTCTATAAATTTCTTCTCAAATTTCCTTGCATTCCACTACACCAGTTTCTCATTTAAGTCAAATCTAAATCATTTACCTTCTCCACAATCTACAATAATTGAGCTATAATAGGATCTTTTTTCATTAATGTTTTCCACATCAAAAGATTCTAGAAAATATCCTTAATCTCATGTAATACTTGCCTTTGTTGTTGCTCCCTTCTCAATTGTTCTTGTCTTATCTTCCTTGCCAACAAGTCTTGTAAGGTTATCATCTTCTCATATGCCGAGTTAGTAGTGTCCTAATTAGGAATCATAATAACTTCATCTAATGTCATTGTCTTCCTAGGTGATTGAGCCTTCTTCTTCTTGATTCTCTTTCCTTTAGAATTTGGAGTACTAGAGCTTGAAAATGATGACTATAGACTTTGAGTCTGGAGCTCTAGAATGGATCTTTGAAAAACATTTTGTGTCCTCAACACCTTGATTTTTCTTCTCGATCACGGTAAGTTCACTAGTTCAACTCAAGTGTATTGTCTCCTTTTCTCCCTCATTCAGAGGTCCTAAGACATTTATCCTTTCACTTCAAGTAACTTAGATTGCTCTACTTGATCCTTTTGATTCACTTGTTCCTTTTTCTCCTCTTCTTGATCTGTCTCCTCATGTGTCAACCCACTCTATTGCTCAACAAATGTTTCATCCTTTGCCTCTTGTGTTATTGACACATTAGTTTTAAGAGTATCTTTAGATGTATTTTAAATACTTACTATTACATGTTGAGCTTGTTTCTAATCACCAATCTTTAGATATTCCTTGATTTGCACAATTTTTGTATTGGTGGAAATCAAGGTATCTTTAATAGATTTAGGATCTTGCTCCTCCATTTCTGGCTCTTGATTAGCAATAGTCACATTGGGTAATGTATTATCTAGGCTTTCATCCCTAATAGTGATTGTCTCTACCTTCTTTTCACTTTCATGTGCCATCTTCTAAACTATTTCAACCAAGTTCTTGGCATCATTATTGATGTCTTCTTTTTTTCCAACTTAACTTCTTCTCCATCCTTTTCTTCTTTCTCTTCTTATAAATACTTCCTTCCACACTATTTTACTCTCTTGGACAATATCTCCAATTTTATTTCTCAAAATTTTATATTGCTTTATCTTTGGCACAATTTTATCTATATAATATTTCATAGCTATTGCCATATGATGTTTTCCTAAATTAGGAATAACTTGGGCTAATGCAAACTCTATCATTTACCTTTTAGTATTTAGAGCCCATTTCCATTTAGTATCAATCTTATTATATATCTCTTTTGGTAATGGACTTACCTTCTTTATCGGTGTATATTTAAAATTCACCATCATATCTACGACTACTTGTTCAACCTTCTCATTATCTACCTTTTCTAAAGTTTCATATTTAATGTGCTTAGAACTAGCTAATCTTGTTGAACTCCTCAAAATCTCACATACCATGTCAATGTCTTGAGGTGCTTTCCCTGGCACAATTTGAAATTGACTCAAGGTATCTAACTTGGTCCTCTCAACCTCATCATCCTTGTCAACATCTAGTTTGAAAACTAACTTTCTCCTTGGCTTCTTCATTTGTTGGCCTTTCTTGGATCCTTTAGCATCTTATGTCCTCTTCTTAGGACTTTTACCCTTACTTGTCCTTGTGATCTTAACTAGTTCAGCAACTACAAGAATTTTTTCCTTAGATCTTTTCCTATTGTCTCTCTATGGTGTGGTAGTGAGATAGGATACCACTTTCTTTAAACTCTTCACCTTAGGCTCAACCACAACAACTTCTTTCCCTTTGGTTTCCTTTCACTGTACAAGAACAAGGTCTTTTCCTTTTCCTTTATCTTTATCACCTTCACCTTCATCACTATTGTGATCTTCTCCTTTACCTTTAGTAATTTGAAATGGTGTTTCTCCAAGATTACCTTCCAAGTCTTAGATCATTTTCTTCCTCTTTCTATCCAAGTTAGGGACTTTGGTTTTCATCATCATCCTTATTTTAGTAGTCTCATGTGTTCTAAATGTCTTGGCATTCTTATCAATCTCCTTAGCTAACAAAGTTGTAAGGGAGGCTAACACTTCATCAACATTTACCTCATAATGTATAGGTCTTAGCCATGCCACTATAGGTACATCTATGTAATCTATATCAACAAGAAAATGTATATGATCATAATATTGATCAATGAACAACTTAGGTATTTTGAACCTATTTGTAATCTTCCTCTTGAAGTCTTCAAAATAACCATCCATAATAGTTCCAAAGTTCTCACCTATCTAATATATATACTCATTTTTTTCTCAATCATAAGCTTGGTCTTATCCTAAAAAACATCTCCAACAGTGGGAAAAGAATTTTATACATAGAAGAATATACATATGATGAGAGATTCAAACTTATAAGATGTGTTGTTGGCCTTCCTAATTGCTCCAGGGTTCTCTACAAGTTGTATCAATTTAAACTCAACAAAATTATAGTTGTGGTCCTTCTTGACCAATTTGTATCCCATGTCAATAGCTACACATGACACACTATTCAGTTAGCTTGACCGATAAAACTTGTGAGCAATCACATGAACTGTAAACTTAATCATTGGATCTTCAATATTGTTGATTGGCATACCTTAGTCATTCCACTTTTCCTTTATGAGGTCTTCAATCACATTTGATGCTTGGCATAAAATAGTCTTCATTCTGGCGAAAATATGGTAACTAGTCACATGATGAATAATGGACTTTATGATTGTGATTGGTTTATTTTCCAACCATAATTTTATGTCATGTATCCTTCTTAACATGATCTTTATCCATTCAACTATAAACACTTAAGGGAATGATAGGGCACAAGTTAACCCTTTCTTGGTCATGACCTTGTTCTCATCCTTCAACATCCCATTTTTAGATAACTTTTCATATAAGCCATTCTTCAATTCAAAATCACCTATCTCTCCAATCTTTGACATATAACATGATCTAACATCATTAACAATGATCACTCTGGATGGAATCACAAATAATATTCTTGATGAGTCTCCTATAAATACAATGTCAGGATACACTTTGAACTTAAGTGGAGAGCATGCATCATTATGAATAATTTATGCATTGATATCCTTCAATGCTTCCCTCTTCTTACTTGCAGATGCAGATGATGTCATTCTTGAAATCTAGGGTTCAAACTTAAAACAAGTTCACAATTGGAAACTACAATTGGAACAATTTTTATGTTATCATTGATGTCAAATCTTATTGGTAAGACAATTTCTATCTAAGTAGAGTACCATATCAAGATTATTGATGAAGAGAATTTGAGAAGAAGAGTTAACAAAAGGACCTAGAGGAAAGGTTGAGTTATGAGAAAATACAATGGGTACTTGATTAGTTGGAATTTGAAAAGATAATTTATTTTTTTAATTATAATCCAAGTGGAGAAGATAGTTGTATTAAATCCTAGAAGGAATCATCAATAAAAAACCAAATACATACGCTTGACTGAGAAAAAGAGAAAAAGATTAAGGAACTAGAAGTATGTGTCAAGTGATGCTAGTGTTGACCAAGCGATAGTATAAGCCAAGTGGAATAAAATGCTGACTAAGCATCAATATTGACCAAGTATTAGAAAGTATGTTGAACATTATAGTTAGTATTGATAGAGTAATTCGATGATGACCGAGTGTTAGAACCCAGTGTTGGTCAAGTGACAATTTTTTTAGTTTGTGAGGAAATCTTGATTTCTAACTGACACAATTAAATTCTTGGGATATGGAAAGCATGTTGAAGATAACGATGGATGACCTAGAGAATTTAATTCAAGGGAAATCATGTTTGAGTTTTTCTATACATGAATTCAAAGAGAAGATTGAAGAAGTTTCTAAAAGAGAAAGGAGGAAATGAAACACTACTACATCTGAGGCCATTTTTTGACCATTATTGGTCAAAATTTTGACCTACATTTCTACCAAACTTTGACCAACGTCGACCAACACATTGGTTAGAATTTTTCTGGTCGAAAGTTCGACCAACATTCTGGTTGGTCAAAATTTTGACCAATACGTTGGTTGAAAAACCTCTATAACCACAGTGCAAGTTTTGCCTAGGATTGGTAAAAATTTTGACCATTGAAGATTTCCATTTCGACCAATATAAGTAGAAATTTTGACCAATGATGGTAGAAAGTATTGGCCATGAAAGCTAGAAAGTTTGACCAAGGAAGGTAGAAATTTCGACCAATATAAGTAGAAATTTTGACCAATAAAGGTTGAAAAGTTTGACCAACAAAGGTGGAAATGTTGACCAGGAAAGGTAGAAATTTTGACCAATGACGGTCGAAAAGTTTGACCAATGAAGGTAGATAATGTTGACCAATAAAGGTAGAAATTTTGACCAATGATGGTCGAAAAGTTTGACCATTAAAGGTAGGAAATATTGACCAAGAAGGTAGAACTTTTGACCAATGAAGGTCGCCAATTTTGACTGCTGAAGGTAGAAATTTCAACCAATGAATGTAGAAATTTCTACCAATGCCTGGGTGTAAATTTTTTTCAGGCATTCTATAAAACAGTTCACATACTTTCCCTATGATATGACATTTTGCATGCATCCTGCAGTGTCTCATCCGACTGATGATGGATTATGGAGAGTGATCTGAAATGATGACGCTAAAAACCATCACAATCAAATAAAAAATGAACTTGCATTACAAATGGATTGTGGATATCTAATATTGTTGATTTTGCATGCATGTCTACCAGGATAATCACAACTTAAACATATATTATGTTTAAGTTGTGATTGTCCTCGTAGACATGCATGCAAAATCAACAATATCAGATTTCCACAATCCATTTGTAATGCACATTCATTTTGGATTTGATTGTGATGTTTTTTAGCGTATCATTTCATATCACTCTCTGTAATCCATCATCAGCCAGATGAGACACTGCAGGATGCATGCAAAATGTCATATCATACAGAAGGCATGTGAACTGTTTTATAGAATGCCTAAAAAATATCGACAATAACTAATATGCTTCTTCATTAATATGCCCGATACAATAACCAAACTTGGAAACTATACAAAACAACTTATATGCTAAAAGGAAATCATTTAGGAGATACAAAATTTGAACAACCATATGTTAAGATTCTACAATAAAACATCACTTGCCTGAGTCTAACAGTTGAGATTAAGTTCATCATCCTCCCTACAGTATGTTCTAATGGCCTGCACATCCACAAAAGTTCCAACATCTCGAATTTGTAGAATAAGAATTATTTTGTAGTGAATGGACATGATTGACAATAAATCATCATATAAAAAGACTCCCGTGTGAAGCATGAATAGCAAAGGAAATGATAATGGGTGATAGGGAAGAGAATTCAATAATAGAGGCTTTTAACTTTAGTTATATAGTGTCATGATATGGGTAATGCACAACTGCCTCCTGGATTCACATTCCATCCCACAGATGAAGAGCTCATAACACATTATCTCATTAGAAAAGTTTTAGACAACAATTTCACAGGAAGGGACATTACTGAAGTGGACCTCAATAAGTGTGAGCGTCAGGGATGGTTCAATTCCCTCCTTTATTATTTACTGTGTGTATAATCCCACACACCCATTTGATCTCGAATGATATGTAATGAATGTTGAGTGTTTGTGCTAAGTGTTGAGTAAGGCTTATCTATTTGGCACAAAAGAAAACTTTAAGTCTTGTACCAAGGAAGCAACTGAGCCAATCTCTTTGTCAATAAGGGTGCAATTTTTCTAGTGTATCCTTCGCAATTGTTGTATCTACAAATTTTGAGGAATGATCCTTGATCTTCCTCTTACAATAAGACATACATTTGAGATCTACCATAAGAGTGGGGACCAATGTGAAAATCTAAGTCTAAGTTGATGATAATTTCCTATAAATGTTGTTCTATCCAATTTTTGTTACAGGATATCAAACAATCAGCCCTTATTCAAGATTGGATGTGTTTCTTGTTATAATGGAATTTCAAGGCCTTTGCCTACTTTGATGCTTTTGATGTATGATTTTGAATAAATATATTAAATACAAAATTAAAATATACGACCTTAAATGTATGTTTTCCATGGGTGTTTAAGTAGTGAAATAATATTCACTTTATATGTTGTATGCGAGGAACTTTTGTTTTTTGTTATTTCAAAGCCTTTCATATGAAATGGTGGTTACTTGATTGTTTTTCTCACTATCAAGATATTTGCCAAATGGTAAAATTAAACTACCATCTTTGGAACTTATCAATGAACAATTCTTGGAAAGTAAAATGCATAGTAAATATCACTATAAATCCACAATTTACAAAGGTGTTGAAGCTTCCATTGTGTACCCACGAAGCAAGATGAACAGACTTATAGTAATAGAGATCAAATACTGCATAACTGCCTTTTTTTGTTTAGTCATCTTGATGTAGCACTTCATTTCAGTGGATATTTAGTGCTAATGCTTTTGGTACCTCTTCTGCATCTCCTGCTTGTAGTTGCTTCCAGTCTTTTTGATCTTAATAATTTTAGTCGTCTAGCTTGTCTTTTTGCTAGTTTTCTGATGGCATGTTTTTCTTGCAAACTTTGGGTTACAATTTCAATTACCTTGAACTTCTTTATTACTTGTAATTTCTACAAACTACAATGTTGGATGTTACTATTTACTAGTTAAGTCTGCCTAGCAGTAATAGCAGTATCATGACAAAGTTGATTAAAAGGTACAGTATGATGATGTGTGGCATAGTATGTTCATGTCTGTTCATGTATGTTCTTTTCTTGACATCTCTATTTCTCAGGCTTCTCTAAGATTCTCATCTTACTCCAACAATCAATGTAGCCAGCCTTCTTAAAATGATGCTTGCCCTCATGAATAACCATAAAGTGACTGTGTGCTTTAGTTAAATCGAACAATGGATAGACATATGTTTCTGAAAATTACCCTTGCATGGGTAAACTCCAAATCGACAAAGAACGATATAACTTTGAGAACCAACATTGATTAAAGCTCACACTAATGATTCCTTAAATTACAATATGATGAGGTCCAGGCAAAGAACCAAACAATGTTATGGATCTTTAGTAGACAATTGTGAAACATGAATGATGTTTTCTCTTCCTAAGTATTTCTACGGCAACGCCTTAACCAAATCATAATGATTGTAGCTATCAGATCTCAATGATTGATCTATATCACCAATTCTGATGGATCTAATTGGTAGGAGTTACTTTGTGATGACCTAAAAAGATGAGTCAAATCAAGGGAGAATCTTCTCGTGATTTTCATAAAAATAAGCTGATTTATGTTGGACTACAATTATAGAAGGAAGAAAAAGAGAAACTAGATAGATAGAAATAGAAGAGTTGACGATGCAATCCAATAGAGCAATAGAGAAGAAGAGCTCAATCAACTTCATACACATTGCAAGTAAGAGAAGAAAAATAGTAGAGCCAGAAGAAAAAATTTAAAAGAGCCTATGTATAAGTTTGAAGAACAAGACACCTATTGTAAAAGAAATTCTGAAATCTGGCCTCTTCTTCCTTTCTTTTCTTGACACCTATTGTATATCTAGTCTAATACATCTTGACACTTTCCTCAATAGAGTTTACACTATTTTTTGCTATACATATATTAGATTACAATAGTAACATCATAGAAAAAACTATGTATAATAAGACACCAGATACTTAAATAGTCCACACAAGAAGGCATCAAAAGCAATAAAAGACAATTTAGAGAGGTTCACAATGATGAGTTAACGTGCATGGTTTTCCTATACGCAATATTGCACTAATTGTCCATAGTAGACAAAATATATGTGCATTGTTAGGTAGCTTTTGCCTAACAAAGCCTACTCTTAAGTTCCCATAATCAAAAACTGTATTGTATGCACTCATGAAAATATCTCCAAGAATCCTAAAAAAAAATTAGTGTTTACAAAAACTTACTCTAAATCTATTTTTGCAAATAGAAAAGGAAAAATTACATGGCACAACATACCATGTCGGACCCAATTGGTAGAGGAACATCCACGCCCACAAATCCGCTTAGGCACCTAGCAGCAGCACCTTCACCAACTTTCAGAATATATGCTCCCTGCAACACCCACATGGAATGGATTAAAATATTTCTTAAAATAGTGAAAATTAACTATGATACAATACATCCATTTAGAAAAATGAAACATATACTGTGAAAATTAAATAGAGATCCTAGTACATTTTTTAGTTGTCTTAGCATTGACATCTATTGACAATGAGTATGTGACTGGGTCATATAATTTCAATCTTATTTCTAAGAGTAAAAATGTAAGGGAATGTTAACATCCAATTTATGGATAGAAGGACAACCTGTCAATAGAGTTCTAGGATAGATTTGGAGAACAGTATACAAATATGATTTATGGATAGTAAAAAGGATTTGTGAATGGAGTTTAAGGTTATATTTGGTCATAATATATAAGCATCAAGTATTATCCATTGATCTATTGACACATAATCTTTATGATAATCATTGATTTGTACATAAGGATGTTATTCAAAGGTGTGTAACTATTTATTCATAACAATCTTGGGAGTTCTTACATGTGTGGCTAGCAGGATCTGTGTTGCCCGTTTGTTAAGGGAAAACATAAAATTTGACTATGTTGGGTGGATGGAAAAAACTTGTGCTGCTTGTCTCGATGGAGATCACCACACAGTTGAAGAAATCCCAGTTGCCAAGCCTGCTTGAGATTATCAGATTTGTTGTACAATGTAAAAGTAGAGAAATTATTTGAGAGATTTGGAGAATGGGGTTTTATGATTGTACTTTATTTTTATCATGGGTCTGAAGGATTTTTTGTTCCAAGTTGAGTACTCGGATTGAAGAATTTCTTTTCTTTGAGTTACTATGTTCCCATGAAAACATGACACTGTGCTAAATAACTCCAAGTACTGAATTGCTCTCTGGAAATGTTGGACCTGTCTCTTGGCAGTAGAAGATTTCCTCTCAAATTTTAAGAGGAGACTTTTATGTTGGAATCTGGAATTAAAAATCTACCTATTACAAGTTCATAGAATATAGAGAAGATCGAATGCTAAGCTTTTTAAAGAGATGCAAAAAACACAAAACACTATTATATGTTGCTATGTACAAGATTACTTTCTATAATTATATGTTTTTGTAGATCTATACTTTTATAAACTTAGTTTTATTGTATAAAGATTTAGTTATGCTTTCAAACCAAACATCTATCAGCATCTCCTTGCACCTCCTTTTGGTGCAAGTGCTAGTTATATATGAATTGTAACGAGAACCTTTTGAAATCACACACTGATTATTCTTTCGTAATGATAAGTCACTCTATGCTATTAAAAACTTTCAATAATAATAATAATTCATAAGTAGTTATATCCAAAAGCTATCACTGTGAAAAAATCTTACCCTCTTATCCTTACTTTCTCAATCTCAAGTCACCATAAATTGTTTGTGGTGGAGAGTACACAAAAGTTTCCTAAATGCCCAATTGGGAAATATGGTCTGATGAAAAGTCATTATCAAGAATGAAGAATGAATATAATGTGGCAACAAAACAAGATTGCAAGGCGATAGTTAATGGCTAGTTGTAATGCAATTTCTACTCGAGTAGATTTTAATTTATCCCCTGTGATGAACTCATACATTCAGTATTCATCAACTTCTTATTATGTGATTAGCGAGGTTTATCTATTGATCCATCTAATATTTCTTCTTCCTTTACCTCCTGCACATTGAATCTGCCTTGAAGTTTCCAAAGCCCTTCTAAAAACTCCATTTTTTGCATATCCCATGGTTTATAGCTTTCAATAAGACCACATTTCGGTTAGCTCCCATTTTGCCACCGGCATAGAAATTGCTAGCAAAGGGTACAGAATTTGGCTTTGCCCCTACCATTGGTACTGGTATGAAAAGTTCTAAACCTATTTCAGTGAATCTATAAATGTATCTATTATAAAAATCTACCCTTGTCTCTAACAAAAGTTTTCCCATCTAACAAATTTTCTACATGTCTAAAATAAATGAGAATGATGAAGGTGAAGAGGGAACAAAGGATCCTTGGTATTGGTATGTTAGTTGTTTGGCTTCCTTTGCTGTTGGATTTTGGGGATTGTTTGCCCTTGTTTGTGCAAGGAAAGCATGGCGAAGAAGATATGTCAACATGGTGGATGAAGTTGCTGTTAGCTTTTGTGATTTGTTTTCAAGGAGTTAAAAGGTTACCCAAAGCCAAATCATAGATTTCAGCTCAAGATAGTGCTTCTAATTCATGAACAATAAAATAGGAGATGCATTTCTAAATCTAGATTTTGTAGTAGTAGGAAGACCTTGCAAAACTAGTGGCAAATCACATTCAATATTGTAGAAGAAGAGTATTGTAGCAGCCTCATTTGCATCTTCAAACTATGTATGCAGAAACTATCTATATAGAAGTTCAGAATTTTGAGAAAGAACATACATATTTTAATTACAGATATTTCTCACCACTTACTTCTAATTGTTAATTGTTAGTATAATGCATTACCTTGTTAATAAATTTATTATACTAATTAGACTAAACAATTAGAAAAGCAGTTGCCTAGTAAAGGGGAAAACGAATCTACCCTTGTCTCTGACAAAAGTTTTCCCATCTAACAAAAGTGTCAACATGGTGCTCAAGAATGTTAGATTTGTTAAAGTTGATAAAAATGCTTGGGTAGAGGAAAGCAAAGATATGCCACTATTTATCATTGTGAATGATGAACTTGTCAATATCATCAAATTGATCAAATATGGACTTCATCATCAAAAGAGATAGAAGAATCAACAAGTGTGTGATCATGATAGAACATGATCATCAAAAGAGGTAGAACATGAGCATGATCAAAACCATTGATGTAAAAAATTGTACAATTAATTTAGAAGTATTTTTACTATACCTATGGATTGTGGAAAGCTGATAGATCAAGT
This sequence comes from Cupressus sempervirens, assembly GCA_028749045.1. Taxonomy (NCBI): domain Eukaryota; kingdom Viridiplantae; phylum Streptophyta; class Pinopsida; order Cupressales; family Cupressaceae; genus Cupressus; species Cupressus sempervirens. Next base: position 445,574,212 of record CM053785.1, on the reverse strand, counting down.
ATTAGTATCTATTTTGTTAAAATCTTTAAGATACTAAAAATATATCATCCTCCTTACTAGTTGCAGTGAATCACACTTCTTTGATACTTCTTCCAAGTTTCTATACTTATATTCCTTGTGGCACTATCTTGAAATGTTCTTTTTCAACTAAGTAATATACTATGTATGAGATAGATTAGATTTCCACTGTCTATTACAATTATTGTTTTGCGTCTGAATTTCAGTATGAGTTTTTTGTTTGCATCAATGTTTCTGATCACTCTCATCTTGATGATGGTTCATGGAGTTTAATCTTAAATGTTCTTACAAACAAAATCATCCAATAAAATATAGAAGCAAAACAATAAAATATGTTATATTTTAAACAACAGTAGAAAGAATTGACTTATATCATCCTTGTTTTCTCTTTTGTCATCCTGATGATAGAACATAGAACACGATCCCAAATATTAATAGAGAAAAACCCAAAAACTCAAATACAATATAAACCATTTTGACACTTTTCCCCTTTATTAGGCTATTCTCTTCTTTGGATCAGAAGACCTTGTTTTCTTGATTTTTCTCTTAAACTTTCCAAAACACCAAGAAAATAAATAGGCTTTTCAGATACCCTTTTGGGAGTTCTATAAAATACTCAAAACTTAATATGGACTCCTTTGGAAAAATATTTAAAAAATCATGATTGTCACTATTTTTCAAGGGTAAAACATGAGGTTTTACAAAGCAACTATGCAATATACTTATCCCAACTCCACCAAATTCATAGATTCATCATATTTTGTGCCTAATTAGAAAAATACATCATCAATTTCATCCTATGAGGACTTTTGATATGAAACCCCCAAATTCAAGCCTTAAAACTCTCAAAATCAAGGGTATCACCAATCTAGGTCAAGCACACACTTCCAAGATCTAAAACTTAGGATTCACCATACACTCATCATGTATTCAAAGAATATCAAATAAAAAGTATACCTTGTTAAGCCAGATGTATGGCTGCATAACAGCTAGCACTCATTTGGGTACCCAAATTAGTCCTTCCAGCACTCAACTTTGCATTTCTTTCACAATAACCTGCAAATCTTCACTTTTCTTGCATATTAGAGGTTAGTTGGGCATGTTATTTCTATGGGTTCCATCCCAAGAAGAAATTAAGAGTACACATTGGATGGAACCCTCATTTCTTCATGTTAAACTAGGCAAAACTGTGACTTTCAACGTGACAACAACAATGAAGATTTAAACCTGTTAATAAATGTATTAAATCTGATTCAAAGTCTCTTAATAACACTTTCCCAACATGAATGAAAGATTACACCACAAAAATATGCTTCAAATGTGAAAGAAAACTCAAAATTTTTATTCAATTCTTGGTTGTTCGTACAATTTCTATACTATTTCGTACATACCAATATAGACACTAGTCATATTAAAAGTAATTTACTTCAGGATTGATGATGTTTGGTGATCAAATTCATATGGGGGAATTAGTTATGAAGTGTTTATGCAATTATTTTGTTATGGTGATATGGTTAGAGGTCCTATTGAACAAGCCCTAGATTAGTCACCCCAAAACCAAGGGTTTGGTGGAAAATGTGTTGTGTAAAGGGTAGAACCTTAAAATATTGAAAATTGACTATTTCACCCTTTGGAATCGTAGGGTTCAGTGGAGTTGTGGGTTGTTGTGTAAAATTGGAGAATTAGGCCTAGTGTGGATAGGCTAGGGGTACCAGATCTTGGGTATGGTCCAAAAGGGTTGATATTGAAACTTAGGGAGGATGTATAGATCCCAAAAGGGTATCTTAATTAGGTTTTAATTTCCATAGTTGTTTGGGAACTATTGGAGAGAAATCCAAATTAGTGACTGGTCAGGGCTACTAGCTTTAAGGCTAGATATGAATGTTGGGTAAGAGATTAGTTGTCCAAAATGAATGGATGGATGGAACATGGTGGAAAGGCCATGGGGAGATGATTTGCAAAGGAAGAATGAAGGTTGAAGCCTTGGAAGAAGTTATGGTGTTTGGGAAACTCTGAGTGCAATTGGGGTAACCTGGAAGGTAAGTCCTTGAGGGGACATTGGAGTAAAAAATTGTTGCTAAATGAATGGATTTTCTATCTCATATGAAGAAGATGGATACCACACACCACCTCTGCATCATAGAATAAGAGTGCATTGTGCTTTTTATGGCACTTGGGAATGTAGTTTCTTCATGTGATGCATTGGTCTTGGGGATCAATCTCGATTGGGTGTCAATGTTGGGATTTCTCAACAAGAAGTAATAGAAATAGTTGGGATTCACTAGAGTGGACTTGGAAGATATAAGGATGAAAGTTTCAGACATTTAGGTGTTATTCACCATTTGACTAGTCACTTTGTGTCCCTGTTTCATCTAGAGATTGATTGGGACAAGATTCTCAATAAGGATTGGAACATTGATCAAATTGGTACACTTGAGATCGTTGCTTGGCAATCCTTGGTGAAGGAAGGCTCATTCCTTTAATTGTGAACTTATTGGTTGGTTGCAGACCAGCCACACCACTCTGTAGTTTTCCATAATAGTAGAGAGTCGGCAAGTTCTTCTTGGCCAAGGCGGGGAGAGTTCATAGTCTCAGACTCGTGCAGGCTTCTTCCAGCCACTTCTGAGGCAATCTGGACTGAGGCATTACTCAAAATTCATGCTAAGACTATAGGCCACTCCTATGCTTCAAATATGAGTGTTGAAATTGGTGATATCAAAATGTATTTTACAAATGCATGTTATGGGCAGTAGTAGTCGTGGATCATTTTAGACCTACCACATGCGAAGTGTCCATTTTATGTTAGTTTGAGCTTCACTTGGTTTCAAGAATACTATAATATTCTCTACTTAACAAGGCCAACCACATGAAGGTGGAAGCTCATCTAGCCTCACCCCCCTCCCCCTAACATCAATCTAAAGTAGCCATTATCATCTAATTACATACTTCATTGATTCAGTCATCCATTTATGAACCATAACATTCAATCAATACAATCACATAACATTCATTAATATGATATAAAATTCATTAATACACAATACTAATCAAGACTTGATTAAGACATAGCAATATTCATTAACATAAGATAAAAATTAGTATTAATACACATCATTCATACATAATTACTTAAAACAAAGTTCTTTCATTATCCAACAAGGTTTATGAAAGAAGATTTTTAAAACATCATTTCTTCTTTTTGTTTTTATGAGATCTCTTAAGAAAAACACTCATAGGAGCATCCATATCTGCATCATTCTCCTCCTCTTCTAACACATGTAATGTCAAATTACGATGGCTCCTTCTCTTTGCAGGAGCAGGAGGCTGCTGCACTAAAGGGGGCTCTGTTGCAAGAACAAGTGAATGGGATAAATTGGCATACTCTTTTTCTTTTTTAAACTGTTACTAGTCTATAATTAAGTACTAGTACAACATAACATGCATTTTTCTTACCTGAGAATGTCACATCATGTACATTAACATTTTGATCTGCCGCCATGTCAACATGTTGAACACTTGGAACATGTTCCACTCCTTCGACATGATGTTCAACATGCTCTAAAATATTCAAAAAAATATTATCATGAGTGATGGATTCATTTTGATCACTGCACATGAAATATGATTCAATAAATTTGACTCAAATACTACACAGTTAAATGATGATAGCAATATCACAATATTTACTCTATGAGATTTGTTAGAACAAATGATTTATGAAAGTACAAAGTTGGAAATCATTATCAACTACTGATCAAAAGCTTAAAGATCCCTATTTTAAAATAATGAATATGTTTAAGCAACCAGAGATAATCTTTAAAGTAGTTTTAGAGAAATAAGAACAAAATTATGTGAATGTTCCAAATCATATAATAAATTTCCTTGCCAATCTATAAACTTGGTTCTCATTGCTCAAGAATACCCTAAATACATAATACAAGAAATGCAAACTACTATGATTTAATAAACAACAAATAGCCAAGAAAAAAGTCTCAACTTAAACAAACAAAATCTCATGTACACTGCAATGGAATTGAGCAGCAACACAGAGACACCTTCCAGTGATGCAAATAGTTATGGATTTTCAAATCATACATTAAAATAGCCTCAACGATCTAAAGAACTGGTGGTAATGGCTCACAAACTAATATCAATACTTTGTGTTTGATATGTACTAATTTAATCTACAACCACAATCAATCAAAATATTTTTGGCCTTCTCCTGGCAGGGTATTGTCATATAATGTACAGGACCATAACTTTTGCAATCAAAAAAGTTACACTTAATGCACCTGTTCGTCATCAAAACCCAATTTTTCTAATTGAAAACTACTAACAGAAGCTCTTCATTTAGCTTAGATTGCAGAAGAATCTTCCTACCTAAAATAATTCAAACAATCTTCCTCTGTGAAGGTGCTCTCAAGGTAAATTCAACAAGGTCTTGCAACCAAACCAACTATGTCATTTTGTTCACATCTGTACTGTAAACTTGGGATAATCCTTTGCTAAAACAACACATAATCCTAAGTATGATCATTGCTTCTTTCCAATATTACTTAACCCAAATCAAAAAAATAGTAGACAGTAAGGAGAGATAACAGTTTTCCTAAAATCATGTTATATTTTCGTTACCATTTGCTTCATAGTGATTACAGTCTATAATCCTCTTTCAACTATGACCAATATTTGAACTTAGATGGTGTACATTAAAAAAGACTCTCGACGACTATAAAGTAAAAGATACACACATCTTAAAGACTGGGAAGTCAAGTCTCTCATGTCATTTGAGATGCTTATTCTTGAGGATGCTAATAAGTGGTCTTATATTATATTTTTATTAGCATGGAACCCTCAATTGGAGAAAAGTTTGAAGAGGTTGTAGTCTTTAAACAATACATTTTCTAAAAGATCTGCATAATGAGCATAGAATATATGTTTGGATAAGACCATGGTTGGACAATAAGTGGAAGGAGAACATTTCATATTTTTGATTGCATAATTAATTTCCAATAGAAAATTAATACCTCCACCACTATAATGCACATTATGACCTTCGTCACGAGCAGGTTCTGTGGTAGTATATGAAGGCTGCAATAAAATGTTATGCACATTGTTATGTAGTCAATTTACATTCAAAACTAATACCAAAAAAGAAAAGGATAAACTATTCAATTTCATTTACTTTTCATCTAACCAATTTACCTGTGAGATATCATTTGGTGAACTAGATTCTTGAGAAAGGCTTATAGATTCTTCGCGTAGGTGTGAAGCCATGAATTTATAGCCTTCCTTCAAGACAAGTTTTCTATCTTCATCTGTGACTTCCACATTGAATTTTGTGCCCTGTATTTTTTGCTTAATATCATTAGTTTTGTATGTATGGTTTCACTAAACAAAATTGTTTGCAACATTATATTAAAAAAATTTATTTCATATCATTGCTCCTACTTGCAACTTGAGACTGGAGATTCATATAGCCACCAAAGCCAAGTTTGTGTTGGCCAAACTTTTCTAGTCTCACTTTTGTAGCCATGGATGTGTCCTGCAATCTATGAACAATTTCAAACATCTTAGATTATATATTTGCAAATATGAATAATTAGTGCATGATTACAAATTTACTTAATACTATCATGACATACCTCTTTTTGCCTTGTGCTGCTTCATTACCTCTATCTTCACATAGCCTTTTCTCCTTTGCATCTTCTACTATTTCATTCCACTCCATTGGTGGAATCATAGCTGGACGGTCGTACTTTAGGTTATCCTTAAGAGCCCTTCTATATTGATCCCTCATAGTCTTTATATGCTTTGCTACTCTTTTGAGAAGTAGGCCATTGTCAAACATGTCTTTTCCAAATTTCTCATCAAAAGATGCAATGAGCTGATTTTTTAACTCCACGGTTTGTAAATTCCCCCTTTTTAAAAACAAATAGATTGTTAGATCAATAGCTTTAATATATTACAGTAAATGAAAGAAAAGAAAAATTATGTAGAAATGATATGAAACTACGTACCTTTTACGTATGGTGGGTCCGAATAGTCTCAATGTCATATGAAAAAGATGTTCAAAGAAAACATTATTACCTACAAAAACATAAAGGATTTATCAATCCAAAATGAGTAATATAAAAATAAATTAAATTTACACTTTAAATAAAAACAATTTTAAAGCACCTGGAAGCTTTCGTTCCTTTAACAGAAACATAGTTTTCTTATTCAGCAATAATGTCCCTTCATATGAACCAGTACTAATCACATGAACTGCTCCAGGAAATGGATCAACTTTAGCAGTACTGCTCTCTATTGGTCTATCAACTAAAACATCATGAAAATTAAAGTAGACACCAAATGAATTAAAGCATACTTATGGATATAATCAAATTGAAGAAATTGACTAGCAAAAATGTTTTTTCCTTGCATTCCATTAAGGATTTAATTCAGGATAATCAAATAGTGTATTAAAGATACCATATTTTTAGAATTCATGATATATTGTTGTTTATATTTATGATAAGATAATGTGTGATTTTTAATCATCTATGTTTAGGATAGCTTTCAATGGTCCATGGTCTGTTATCACAGTGAGAGTTCAAGAATATAAAAGTATCTATGCACATACATCATAGAGAAACATAAAAGACAAAATTAAAATATATTTTTTAAATGATGCTTCAGTTTACTTTTGGATTCAAAAGTTAGAATGTTTTTTCCATGTGAATCTGAAACATTAATTCAAAAATTAGCACAAAATCTTGCCTACATAGTACAATGTATGTATGTATGTATGTATGCGTGGTGTGTGTATGCATGTGTTTGTGTGTATACAAGCTTCTATAGAAATCATTTAAGCACTGATATGCTACTTCATTGTTCATCAACTTGTAAAAATACATTACAAATTATAGCAAAACAAGGTTTTACCAGTTCTAGTGGGCATAGATGAGGATGTTTGCATGGCCCTTGTTTTCGACAATGCACTAGGCAATAGTGGACCGGCAATCGAAGGAGGAGTCCGCACATCATCATGAGCTAACGAATACAATATTGTTAGCAAAGAAATTTGCAATGGATAAAGATCAAATGGGATACTAGCTAGAAATGTCCACAAAAAAAAAGTAAGTGTTATAATGTTGATGAAAACAAACAAAGTGCTACTTACATGAAGGTTGTGTGCAATGACCATCACCATGTTCACCATGTGATGTCACAAATGGAACAAATGTCTATACAAGTACACATAAAATTAGAGATCAAGATCCATAAAGATAGTATAAAATATTCATATCTATTGAACTTCTATTATTGCTTTAGTCAAATTACTGCTTACCTACAAAGATTGGATTCTACAGCCCAATTCTATTCTCAGTGCCTCTTTCTCCTCACTTTTGTCACCCTTGATGATAATGTTAACAAGTTCATCAGTGTATCTTTGCTTGATTTGCTGGGTGACAAACACAAGGTCAGTACTAAGGGCAATGTTATGTAGATCTGAAGCTGATATTTCAGATCCCATTTGATCAACGGTCATTCTAGCTTTTTCCTATCATTTGTGACATTAAATATTAGTAAAATTTCATCAAAACAACTCCAAAGCCATAAAGAAAAGAACATAATAATATGACTTTTTTTCTATATTAACATTAAAATTTACAATATTTAATGTTTACCTCTACTAAAGGTGTCTGAGATGGTGCATCCATATCACCCTGTGAAAAAAATTAGCAAGTCTTAGAAATCAACAGCAAAATTAAAGTAATAGACTTATCAAAAAAAATATTAATAATAAAGTAGATTGTATATGTAAATCATTTGTCTTAAGTTAAAAATTTAGTGTAACTAATATGTATATCTAAAAAAAATTTGACATGTTCTACTTAATGTTTATATGTGCACATATGGTTTAGAAAGAAAAGTTTGGTCGTACAAGACCCCATCATAGTTGACATTGATCCTAGCTGGACATTCCATTGATCATCATGATCTTCATCCATGTCATCATCATCATCATCATCACCATCATCGTACTTGTCACTTTGATCATTGTCGTCACCACCACCATCTTCTTCGCCATCATCACCATCTTCATCGCCATCATCATCATCTTCATCACCATCATCATCATGACCATCATCACCATGATCATGATCGTCATCAACATCATCATCATCATTATCACCATTATCGTCAGCATGACCAAAATCATCACTATCTTCTTCATCTTCACCACTGGGTAACTATTGTTCTTGATAATCATTTACTTCCTCTTCTGCTTCTTCAATTTCTTCTTCTTCGATCACATTATACTTTACCGACCTTCTTCTTGGGTCATGTTTGACAACAAATGACCAACCTAGATTCTGTGGAACACCAAAATAAAAGACTTGCTCGCACTAGCTTGGAAGAACATAGGGCTCATCTCCGACTGGCTCAAATGACCTTGTATTAATCATAGTAAATCCACTATCATGTTCAATAACAGTCCTATCAGGATCATTTCGATTCAGTCGTAACCTGAACCATTTGATGAAAAATAGAACTATTTTGAATGAATTAAAGTCGCAGTCAAGTATATCATCCAAAATGCCATAGTATCAATTTTTAGATCATTGAGGATGTATGTCAGTTCTAGATGAAATATTGGTGACTGCGAAGACAACACTTATCCTGAAATCACACGTTTTCTTCGTTTCATCTGACTTTTTTGTGCAAAATTTATAGCCATGGTAGTACATAGCTTTGTGGTGTTTGACCTGCAATTATTCAAACATGTCAAGATTATTTGCATCGATCTGTGAGTTGATATTAAACTTATGTGTGATGATTAGTAATCTTATGCGTACCTTTGTATCTCTTAAGCCATATATTAGATCAAGTACCATTTGTGTAACTTTGGGATCTCCATTACAATGAGCTTCTTTAACCAACGATAAAACACCATCCCATGTTAATGAGCGACCATTTTCTTAAGACTGCTCAATCCATACTGTCATCCAATCAAGATTGTTTGCAATATACAAGTGTAGTGCATCCCACTCATGACCAACTATAAAGAAGACAATTACACTAGTTAGAAACAACTTGTATATATTGATGATGAATAATAATTATTAAACTACAAAAAAAAAAAAACTTATAATTATCTCTCACCCTCCTCAATCTACCTTTCCCCCTCAGGTACTTCCCTTCAAATTTGTCATTAGAGTTGGGATCCCAAATGTGATCTACTTGGATATTTGCTACAAACTTTGGAAGATATATAGTAATGTACACCATGGTCTGGTATATCATATATCCCTCTATCATAGAACCCTTAGGACGTGCTCTTTTTCGAACCAAGCCCTTCATAAATTTCAAGTGCCTCTCAACCATTCACATTGATCTAGCTTGTACAGGTCCACACAATTCAATCTCCTCAACTTGATGTATGAGGTAATGTTCTTGAGCATTGAAAAAGGTTGGAGGTAAACAATTTTGCATTTCACACATAAGCTATGGAATTTTTCTCTTCCAATATTTTATATCTTTTTTGTCAATTTCTTTAGATGATAACCACCTAAAAGAGATTCAACACACAAAACCACATAAACAGGATTTCAAATAAAATTATACAATAGATTTAAGAGAAAGCTAAAAATCTAATAAAAAACACTTCTAACCTTGTGTATTTTCCAAGATCATATATAACTTGTTTAATATTATTGTCAAACTATTATGGAAGGGATAGAGGTAGGATGAACTGCAATCATTAAAAATGATCATTTCAATATATTATTAAATAATTCTATAGGTAGTACATTCAATCTTACAAATATATTGTAAATGGAGAACATGACTTACCTTGACGAAAGTATGCCAATTATGTGTTTTCAAGCTAGGCCCAAAATCACCTTTCTTTGATAGAAGAGTGCTTATATTTGCAGCAAATCCTGTTGAAAATTTTGTTTTTTTATGACTTCGTTTAATGCATCACTCTGTTGCTCCATTAATAACCAAGGAAGGGTGCTTGTATTTATGAAGTCTCCATTGCTATTTGATTCAATGGAAGCTTTTAGTCCATGATTGGATTCATGAATGTCAATACAAATTTTGGCAATTTGTTCTCTATCATGCCTTCCATCCAACATTTTCCATAGTGTCTCTATTACATTCTTTCCAATATGCATAGCATCAAACAAATGCGTAATTGGGAGATCCTTGTAGTATGGTAATCTACTAAATTGAGTAGGATAACTTTTCATTCCTCTAGGAAGTTGGTCATTGATGCCTCGATGACCTTCACAAGCATCAATTACAATGTTAGTAAATATAAGACAATATCAAAATACAAATTTTAAACTTCAGACGGAAAATTGGATATTACCTCAACAATTTAGTTGATCATATTCCAACTTCCATAAATGAGGTGTCATTCTTTGTGGCCTTGATGATGTTTCTTCTTTCCCATTGAAAAGATGTTTTTCGGCAATTCAATACCTATGATTATTGTGGAGAAAGTGTCTAAACTCATCAAACACTTTCTTTCTTAAAGTTCTTGAATGACGAGATTTCATCTTTGGACCACAAATTGGACATGCGAATTTTCCCTTTGTCTGAAGACCTACAAGATCATGTAGAAGTGGATCATATACAATTATCATGCGCAACTTAAACATTTGATAGTAATGTGTAAGCACTATAATAGACCAAAAATATGCGATATTAATAATATAACACACCACAAAAATGAGTTAACCCAGGGGCATCATGTATTGTCCATACAAGCATTGCATGGAATTGAAATTGTCAATGTCCTATCGGTCTAGAGATGTCATACATAGTGATGACATTCCATAACTTCAACAACTTGTCAATCAGGGGCTCAATATACACGTTCATATCTTTCACTTGGTATTTACCTAGCAATTGAATGAACATAGACATTACATTATTATTATGACCATTTTCATGCACTATTTATAAATTAATTTAGATAACTATAACATGATAAAAATACCTAGCACAATCATTGACAACATTATATGCTCCCTCTTTATGGACATCCAAGGAGGAATGTTATTATTAATAACAAAAATAGGCTACACTGAGTAAACAGATCTCATATCTCCATATGGATTGACACCATCCGCTACCAATGAAAGCTTCAACTTATGAGGTTCTTCTTTAAAGTGTGACCATGTTTCTTCTATCTCGTTAAATGCAAAACCATCGACAGGCATTCACATAATGTCATCCTGACTTCTATTGCGTGCATGGTAATCCATAAATTGTGCCAAGGTAGCACACCTGAATAACTGTTGAAGACATGGAATAATGGGAATGTACTAAAGAACCTTGTGAGGTACTTTTTTTGTTATTTGATCTGACCTATATCTACTACTATGACAATCAGGGCATTCTGCTACAAATTCATATTGTTTATGATATAGAATGTGATCATTGGGACATGCATGTATCGTTTGATACTTCATTCCAATCTAATCCATAATGTTAGATAATTCTTGGTACGAATAAGGAAAAATGTTTGATGGTGGTAACAAAAACTCACTAATCAACCTACAACAACAAATATGCATTGTTAATATAATGAATAGTAATTGTATGCTAACATTGAAGATGAAAAAAATGACATACCTTAGCATACGTGACATTGCTATGTTGGATATACCATTCATAACCTTTAAGTTCACCAACAACACTATAGCCGAGAGTAGAGTTGTTTGGGAGCCTTCGTATAAGGGCTTGTGTGCCTTCTCAAGTAAAGGTATATCAAGACCATCTTCATCATCATTATCAGATTCGCTAGTACCATCATTGTGAGCCTCTTCATCACCTGCCCCAATACCATCTTCTTCCATGAGAGTGTTATCCTCAGCTTGGATATTCACACCTCCATGTTCCTCCAGTAGGAAATCCACATTCAACAATGGACGAAAATCGTGGCGCCCTTCAACATGACCATGTTGCCTACAATGACTCTGGGCTGTTGTGATTAGAATTCTTCAAGTCTTTAAGCCTTTACAATTCATGCAAGGACAATAACATTTATTAGGTTTTCTTCAGAACTGAGCCCACAATGTAGCCATTGTCTCATTTTGTTCAGCATTCATATTGTCAGGTGCAGTCTTTCTTCACAGGAAAATATATCTGCAAATAAATTGGACATGTTGTGATTAATGTTTATATCTGCACATATGGTTTTTCTTGATTAATTTTTTCAAATGTAACTAAAATGATCCTATAATTTCTAGAAGGTGTAGATGTTTGCAAAATGTACAGTACCACCCTTCTACCAAAAAAGCACACCTAGCATAGAATAATGGATAAGATCAAGACAACAATAATAATGGTCCTTCTATTGATATGCCTTTTGAAGGTTGAATAAGGTCCTAATTTTGCTAACCCACTCTGTTTTATCTGCTATACTTTCTGCTTTCAGCACAATTGCACTATGTGCTGGAATAGAAAGCCATGAAACAAAGATCAGCAACCATTTGAGCATAGAAGGTGCCAATTTAATATACAAATATGTGCACTTGCAGTTTGAAACTTGAACCCCAAAAAGACACACACGTCTTAGTACTATTCTGTATGAAACCTTGTTGTTGATTTTGAATGTAAGACTTATAGCTATAGCATCAGGACCATTTGCCTTTTTTGAGTTTTTAGAACTTGATTTAGCTAGAGCTAGAGAATCTGAAGTACCATCATTAATTCATTTATTCAAAGACATTAATTCATTAAAAAGTTTTGTGGTGCTTGCTAGATAATCAAGAAAACCAATACTCCATATAAAATTACACAATGGATAAACAGATAGAAACAACCAATCTCATTTTTCTGTTACTTGATTTAGAAGTTTAAAGGTTCCAATTACAAAACAATTTTTGTATCCTTCGGGGAACTTTTGAAAAAGACCAAAAGCCTTTACAATCACAAGAGATCAACTTATAGTATACTTAAATGTTAGTAAAGATCTGCATTGTAAATTTTCCTGGAATTGACTGGCGCAAATTACAATTACTATGCCACTTAGGCACCATGATATTGCCACATAGGCACTATGATAAACTTAACCATTTCTATTGGTTGGAGAGGCTATGGTGAATTAAAGTAGTATCTGGAGTATCTAGGAATCAAGACCTTTATTAACATGCAACAAAGAAGACTTCTTTGCTAAAATAAAACTATGTATTCTCATGCTTCTCCATAGTTGTAGAGGCATGTTTGTTACCATCCTCCTAAGGCATGGATGCAAATAACATTTACTCTTCCCAAAAAATTGAACATAAAGCATTTCAAAACAGAAATCACAAAGAATTTTTGTCTTCACTGGATTCTTATTTCAAGTGAATTCTCAATATAGCTAGACACTCCGTTATGGCGTAATGATTCAAGTTAGCAATCCTTTGTAGCAGCTTTACAATACTATTTGGAAATACTAGTTCTTTACACTTTTTTGAAAATGATTCTTTATGCAATGATATTGGCAATATATTGTTGGCTGACAAATTTTCCCTCTTAAAATATATTGGAATAAGGGTGATACTCTTGCTCAAGGTTGTTATTAGCTTTTATTACTTCCAAGGTACAAGCCCCTACATAACAGCCAACTTGGCAAAAGGGTCAGATTCTAGGGGAAAGTTATCCACCCTCTAACTTCACCATCCAACCTAATGTTTTACATTAAATAGTGGAAAGCAAGGGAAGGAGGCCCTTCAAATGTGCTCCCCCATCTTTGGATTCCAAAAGCAAAATTTTTTATCATTCATAAGGATGCCAAGGCAAGGGATCAACAAAAAGGTTGAACAAGAAGCTTAAAATGACCTTAGAAGATAAATAGTGAAAATTTCCATAAGCTGCACAATACTAATCTCCCCTCAAACCCAGAATAAGTTTGTTCAAAAAAAATGACAAGAACTACCTCCTTGGCAAAAGGGTCCTCAGACTCTAGGGAAAAAGTTATCCACCCTCTAACTTCACCACCCAACCTAATGTTTTGCATTAAATAGTGAATAGCAAGGGAAGGAAGCCCTTCAAATGAGCTCCCCCATCTTTTTTGGATTCCAAAAGCAGAGATTTTTATCATTCATAAGGATACCAAGGCAAGGGATCGACAAAAAGGTTGAACAAGAGGCTCAAATAACCTCACATGACAAAAAAATGAAAACTTCCATATGTTGCACAATACTAATCTTCTCTCAAACCCAGAATAATTTTGTTCAGAAAAGATGACAAGAACAAATTTGAAAGAAGCAGGGAAGACATCAGCATTGTGTAAAAATGAGGATGGAATCATCCCTAACTCTGCTAGGGAAGATTATTTAAGTAAACAAAAATGATTATTATGAAAGAAAAAATTGCATCTTCCATTTATATTATTTGAAAGATAGGCATGCAGGGTTGTGTGTCATGATTAGTGCTGAAAATTATAGTAACATGTGTCTCAGTGATAGCAAGCAGTCACTACCTGTGCAGTATTCTACATTAATGCAAACCTAGACCGAACACCACCAAAAGGAAGGAAACAGAGCTGAATTTGCATAGTCTACTCATAGCACCCACCTATAGACACTTGGACTATTCTTGGCTCAATTTGTAAATCTCATTAAGAATGGTTCCAATTTTTGCCATCACTAGATAACAAAGAGGGATGTCAGAGTCATTGCTAGTTTTTTCACCATTCTTTATGCTGAAATAGAGATTCAGAAATGCTTGTAATAAAATCTATCGGATCACACATGTAAAATTCAAAATAATATACATCCACTATTCATGTCACGTCATCCCCAAACTTCAACAATAATTTGGATCCCAAGATATTTCCATGGGACAACCCTCTAGACTGAGAGAATCTAAACAAGCTATATAGGGATGAATTGTTTACAATTAAACAGATAGTGTCAAAGAGAAAAGACATTGGAATGAACATGAAAGCTCAAAAGTTGGTGTTTTGTACATGGCACTCTTGAGAAAGACATGAATATCTTTGGCCATATCAACTCTGGGATAGCTATCATACATATATATATATATATACACACACAGAGAGAGAGAGAGAGAGAGAGAGAGAGAGAGAGAGAGAGAGAGAGAGAGAGAGAGAGATCTCAAAAACTGTGAATTTTGTATGTAGCAATCTTGAGAAAGACATGAATATCTTTCTTCTAGTCACATTAATTCTCAGATAGCTTACACAAACACACACTAGATAGAGGCTAGAAAACCATTATGAAAGTTGAAATAGTTGAGCTTAGTTGTGACTTCACATGTCAATGTTTTGAATGAATAGCGTCAAATATAATAGTCAATTTTGACTCGATCTCCGAAAGAACAAAGGTAACAACTATATCCCTTGGTGATATATTTTGTGAGACAACTTTCACAATTTGGCTGGTAGATGTTCGGAGCCCTGAGAAAGCTAATGATGAAGATCATGCATATTTTTGTTGAATGCTTGGGTAAGATCATATCTGATTTATGAGGATGGCTTGTACCACTACAAAAGAGTACATGGTATTTAATAATTATGGGTTGCTAAACTTGGAAATAATATATAATTGGAAAAAACCATGATTCATTTGATAGGATAGTTTTAATTTTTATGTTTACTAAAAATTCATTTAAGAGACTTAAATGTAGATCAATCATTTGTCATTCGTAATGGCTACTTGCACAAGTGCTGAGATTAATGAAGATGCATAAAATAAATGCAAGAATACTAATAAAAAGAGGATGAGGATAAAATAAACGTAGAAAAATGCTTCTAAATTGGAAACGATGTGATTAATGTTTATATCTGCACATATGGTTTTTCTTTATTAATGTTTTCAAATGTAACTAAAATGATCCTATAATTTCTAGAAGGTGTAGATGTTTGCAAAATGTGCAGTACCACCCTTCTACCAAAAAAACACACCTAGTATAGAATAATGGATAAGATCAAGACAAAAATAATACTGGTCCTTCTATTGATAGACCTTTTGAAGGTTGAATAAGGTCCTAATTTTGCTAACCCACTCTGTTTTATCCGCTATACTTTCTGCTTTCAGTACTCTAGGACATGTCAAGGTCCTATTGAATTTTTTTTTTGTTTGGCTCTTTGATGGGCCATGGTATCTAATAATAGATAAATTAAATCTCAAAGTGATATCCAAGTGCATCCTGGCATGTTTTCTAAGTCAAAATTCAAAAGTTGTGGAAAAAGATGTAAAGTTGCATTCCCTAGGTAAAAAGTTGTCAATGGGTCCAATTGTCCCTAGGAGTATAGTATATGATCCAAGGCCTAGAATGGCTTGGAATAGAGTCTAGACTCATGTGAGATTGGGGAACCATTTGGTAAGGTTCTACACACCTAGGCTAAAAGGAACCAAACATTTCCAAAAGTTGTCAAGAAATTGAAAAGTTGTCAAGTTGCAAGTTTGACAACTTTATGTGAAACTTTTGTAACTTGGTTCAATATTTTACCAATTAGTCACCCACTCCCAGAATTCAGTTTGGGGAAGGTTTAGGAAGGCTATTTAAACCCATCCAAACTAGTTTGTATGGTTGGATGTTGTGTTTTTCAACTAGAAGCAATTGAATGCTGACCAATTTTGACTGTACAACTATGCAATGGTGAACATCCACAATCATATTGATTGAAATTTGAGTTATTTTATATTTAGTAGTTAGAGTATGTGGTCTTGATATTCTGTACATAATTGTGTGTATTCTTGATTAGTTTTGTTGGGTTAATACTTATTATTTTGTACTCTGCTGGTCACTGGACAAACCCAAGTAGTTTCAAAAGAATGGAGTCTAGATTCATTTCTTGTGGTTAAAAATGCATGGAATTATGGGAAATGAAAGTATAATCTATATACATTATGTCATTTTTTATTGGAATGGAGGAGTAGCAGTTTTTTATTGTTACCAGCCATCCCTAGGCATGAGAATATATTTTGTATTTCCAAACACCAACTTTAGCTGTAGGCTCCATTCATTGCTTATCTTTTGGACAATTGAAGATAAAATAGGGCTACACCACAAGGACATTGATGTAGTACATATCATATGCCAGATTGTATAGAGCAGCAAAATTCTATCCTCTATTACAATGGCATGCCACAAATCCTATTTATCTTAAGTGTGTCTCTATGGACTATTGATCAAACCTTCAACGTGCTCATCTATTGATCAACTCTAGAAATAATTAACACATGCTCAAATATTTGATAATTGTAATTAATATGTTTATAAGCTATACAACTATCAAGAAGACAAATTATAATTAAAATTCTTAAATTTGATCAAAACACTAAGTTAAACATGCTACAATGATCTCATGGGAATACATAGGCATTCCAGTGCTATAAGGATAGATTAACATAATTCTGAAGCATGTTCTACTAAATGTGGTTTAATATTGGTTCACTTCAATTATCAGGTTATCTGATCACCTAAGAGACACTAGTGTCCCATGTGCATGTAATACTGAAACATATAAATATTCCTTCACAAGTATCCACCTTAATGGATTTAGAAGAGATGAAGAATTGTTTTTTTAAACTCGCCTTTGTGCATTGCTCAACTTATGGTTCTAGAGGAAACAATAGTGTTCTTGTTTTAGGAAAAAATTTACCAACAGCCTATTGTTTAAGAAGGGATACTTTCTTCTTGACCTTAACACTTTTTGACATTATTTAATTTGGTATATCTTTGTCATAAATTTTTGTATAGAATAGTGCACTAAAATAAGCATAAAATTGTGGAGCTGAAATTAGAACTTTCTTAATGGAAGACAAGGTTTTGTCTGGACTCTAAAATTTAACTTTTGACTAACAGACTGAGAGGACTTATCCATAATACTGGCACTATGCTTCATCATTTGTTCAAGATTATATCTGTGTCTTCAATTTGTGAGCAAAGAGCAAGTTTGATCATTAATTTTAACTATTTCATTGGGCTCTAATGTTTTCTATTTTACAGCTAACCAACTATTGCAGAATTCATCTACCTCTGATTTTGCTTTGCAAAAGAGACCACTTCTACAGCTTACCATCAGCCTGTTACAAGTTGAATCATCCCAGTCGTCACTCTTTAAAACATGTTGATGCCCCTTATCATCTGTCTTGTATAGCCTTAGAATAAATATCAGTTATGCTTATTACACTATCCAAATTTTCATTAAGACTTACAAATGGCATTTGAGTGCCTTCTTGCCTCTTTGATCTATTACTCATTGACTGAATTACACAATGCAAAAGATATCCTTCTCTAGTGACATTTTTTGGATTATTGGTAGACCATTTCCCACCAAAGTGAACATTGTCCAATATCTCATATGTAACAGCATTGCGAATAAAAAATATTTTCATAAGTTGACCCAGCCACATCATAGCCTAATTCAGCATTCCAAGGCTACAAAAATTATTAAGTAGTGTACTATAGGACACCATATTTGGGACAAAACCCATTTTAAAAAGTTTTTCTAACAAAGTAACAACCAGACCAAGGGAATCATTGTAGAGCCCATCCAAAATTGTATTGAAAGTGAATGTGTCTGGAGAAAATCCTGTGGAAACAACGCTCTCAAGGAGATTAAAAGCTACCTGAGTCATTTTTGTAATGCAAAGACCATTTATCAAAGTATTGTAGGTAATAAAATTAGGAGCACAACCAGTACATGATATCATGTTCATGATCTCCAAAGCTCGCTTCATATCAGCTGCCTTATAGTGAGCATTAATTAAAATATTGTAGGTAAAAATATCAAGGGACAAGCCATTGCTTGGCATGAGGGTACAAAGCTAATTTGTTGTACTTATCATTTCTTGTTTACAAAATCCATTAATGAGAGTATTAAAAATAATGACATTAGGCACAAGCGCAATTTTTAATCATTTCCTTTTCTAGCCCAATGTCCATCAATCAATGAGCTATAAGTGAAATTGTCAGGAAAAATGTGTCGATTTACCATTTTCGTAAGGAATCTATGTGCCCGCTTTATGTAGCTTATCTTGCAAAGCCCGTTCATAAAAGGAGTGTAAGCAATAACATCAGGTGGAATTTCTTTCTTGACCATTTGTGCCCATAGTTTAAAAGCTTGTTCTACATTACCATTCTTGAGATGTTCATCAATCAATACACTATGTACAGTTTTGTCACGAATCAAACCTTCTCCAAACATTTCCCTCAAAAGCAAATGTGCCTCCTGTATATTACCTTCCTTGCATAACCCCATTGTAAGAGTAGTATAAGCAATCACATGAGGCAAAAGACCACTCTTTACCATATTATCAAATAGTTTGAATGCAACACTTGTGCAGGCAACCCTGCAGTGTCCAGCAATAATGATATTATACGTAAATTTTTTTGGGGCTAGACCATTTAGAATTAGTTGGTTTAAGAGTCTGACTGCTTCTTCTAGCCTGGCAGCTCTACAATAACTTGAAATGAGCTGTAAGTGCACATATCAGGAGGTATGTTCCTTTCAAGTATGTAATGTAATATTTGATTGCCTCGCTTTTCTCTACCAAACTTGAAATAACAAGCAATGAGTGTGTTGATCCCTAGAGAAACTTGGCTAATTTTGACAGAGAAATGTGCTTGGACATTGCAGGAGTGGATTGAATCTTCAAGAAATTAATTTGGATTGTGTTAGGGATTGAACTACAGGAGTCCATTGATTAGATTTTGATAGTTTTGTGTTCTATTTTTTGACTCATCAAATTTTTTTGCCTTGCTTTTGGATTACTGATATTTATGAATATCTTAGGAGGTTTTTATAAGCACTAGTTTCAAAACTCCAGTTAGGGAACAAAGCAAATCAGAAATGTCTAGTCCAAAAAAAGGAAAACATTGTATAGGGTGCATATAAATATATTCAAAACAAGGCAAGAAATGTCAATCTATAAAACAAAACTTCAACTCACCTTTGTAACACTGGGAAGGAGACTCTTCAACATTTCCAGCTATTATTTGATCCTTTCATGTCGCCTTCTTTCTAAAATCTCTTTCAATGGATCAACTTGGAAGCATTCACGAGCTCTCCTCTACTACAATCAACCACCAAAGAACCCAAGATGTCAAACCCTAGTAGTGCTGACATTGTTAAACCCTTTTTCCATGTACTCCTGGCCACAAATTGCAGTGGTAGAAAATGGTTTAGTGCACAAGTCTTTTGGGTCGCGTAACAATAAGATTAGGGTGGCAAACATAATTTTTTTCAATTTTTGGTTAAAGATGAGCTCGTGTTGGTCAAAATTTCAACCAACACGGGCTCATCTTTAACAAAACTCATCACAATTCAACCAAATTGACCCCAAATTATCAGATGGTCGAAAGTTTTGGTCGAAAATTTGAGTCAAATGTACTAGTGAAAAGATGGAAGGATTTGATGAATCTGACAAAAACCCTAAGATCTACAATGATGTTTAAGTGGAAAAAGATTAGGACTACCTATTTAAGGAGGCATAAGGGTGACCTAATCAAGGTTAACAAGTAGATGTTTTGTTGATTCTATTGATTGGAAAACATAAGGAGGTTGATAAGAGTTATCAAGAGGTGAAGTGTGATTACTTGAAGGATTACCAATCAGATCAAAGATAGAGAAGATAATGGAGATTAGTCAATGGATTAACATATGAACTACATTGTGATCTATATTTGCAAAGTGATTTGTATTTATCATATCAACCTATTGTTACTTTCTAACCATTGCATTATTTTGAAATTCTTTAATCAAGGTGACATTCTAATGGAATTTTCTAAAGTTCTCTAATAAGGCCACTCCTAATATGATGGTTAAATCCTTTAACAAGGTCAAATTTAACAATTTTTTTGTAACTATTAACATGGTTAGCTCCTAATAGAGCTTACTTCAAAAGAGTGAAAAATTGGTGACATGTTGCTAGTAGTTTTTTCCAAATTGGGTTTCCACATTTAATCTTGGTGTCATACTTGTATTGATGTTATTTGAAATGTTCTACTCTCAATGTTATAAATTCCTCAAGTTTGTTACTATTAGGATAGTGGACTACAAGTTTTATGTTACTAATTATTTTCTATAGGGACTTAGCTATGAAATGTTTAGATCTAAAGTATTTGAAGTGATTAAAAGTTGAATTGGTACACATGGACTTGAGGATAACTGATTCACCCCCCTCCCCCCCAGTTATTCTAAACCATTCTAACACTTCACAAATTTTCAGCTTGGTTAAAATAATCTTACACAACTTACATGTTAAGATGATGACACAATCTTGAATCTCTTTGAAACTTTGCAGAAATCACTTTGTAAATCGCCTTAATCCTTTTCTTTGTAAACTTGATAACCTAGTGAGTCAAAATGAATTTAAAAAATTTACTATATACCTTCAAATAGTTGAATTGAGCTTCCATTAAATTTTATGTACTCTTGTTAGGTGAGCATTGGGTGCATGACAGTTGTCTCAGCCTACTTAATAAAACTTGGTACACACACCTTCAACTTCACTTAGTCTATATCAAGACTCGATTCATATTGTCATACAAAACCAACACTTGGTCTCTACCAATTTTTAACTTGGTACTTCAATTCATCTTTAGTTCAAGCATTAAAATATTTCCTTATGCATCTTCATTTATGTTGATATTAACTTCAATACATCTTATGTTAGGAACTGGTGTAAGATTTAGCAACTTGAAACATAGTTTCATACATACCCTTTTTTCTTAGTTTGTGGCATTGAGATCACATCATCCAAATGTGGATTTAGTGACCTTGGCATCACTTGTTGCACTTTTTCTTTCTTCTTCCTTCTTCCTCTAGGTTTGATTCATCTAGTTTCTCATTTGTTCAACTCCAACTGTTTATTTACCTCTATTCTACTCAATGTTGGAATCTAGTACTCAATTGTTGCAATCTCTTCTCAAATAACCAATCATATAAAAATGATAACAAAATAACCACTATTCATCCAACTTTTGGATTTACCTCCAAAATGTGTTCTAACATAATTAGCTACAATATGTCCATAGTCACCACATAGCTAACAGTTGTACCATGTATTGTAATCCCAATTGATTGTATTGTCTTACTTAGATGCTTTGCCTTGTCCATTAGGTGTCTAATTATTTTTTGCTTTAGATCTACAATCTTTTGACTTATGACCATACATATGACATGTATAATAGTAACCTTCAAATCTAGAAGTGGTGTTTTCTTTATTGACCTTTGATATACATTGATAGGCTTGATGACTTTGTTTGTTGTGCATGAAGAAATAACCATTGAATTTAGGTTTATGGTTTGACCTACCAATCTTTTTCCTAATTTTTTTTTTTATATGGCCTAGTTTTCTATGGTGATAGTATTTAGGCTTCTAATTATTTGACTTTGTATTCACATTCCTTTTTCTCCTTTCTTTGATGATTCTCCTTGCTTGAGACCTGATAGGAACTCAATATAGGCTAGTCTAGAGGTGACATTAGGTCTCCTAGGTGCATTCATCTATTCATTCATAAATATAATAGCCTCGTTAGGTTTGTTGAACCTATCCATGAAATTCTTTTCAGCTTTTAGTTTATTCTTCAATCTTTCATTTTTAGATTTTAGATTGTAATCTCAAGATCCTTTTTACCCACCTCATGGTTAACACTCAATAATTGATTTATGATGTCAAACTAATTATGTGTTATATTTTGTACCACAATGATCTTTCCATCCCTCTTTGTAGTTAACTATGTAGTGTTTTCTTCTAGCAAAACTTTGATATCCTTAGCCTTTCTCTTCTGCTCCATGGATTCACATAGCCCAAATGGCATCATTGCATGTTCTCTCTTCAATGCTTTTACTCCTTCATTTATATTGTTGTTTCTCTCTAATAGACCTATTGTTTCTACATCACTATCATTGGATCTACCTTCATTACATATGTCATCAACACTTTCTTCCTTTGTTTCAAGAACTTCATCAATTCTTCTTTATCAACCTTGACTTGTTCGAAGGAAATCTATAAATCAAGATTTTGTTCTCAATAGTATTTTCCATCTTATAGGCTTCTATCTCCAAGATCTTGTCTCTCAAGTGATTAAACTTCTAATAAGAGAAGCAATGCTCTGATACCAATTTTTGGAAATCTAATGGGAAAGTAAGATAATGAGAGGGGGTGAGTGAGTCAAAATCTTTAAAATCTTTAAACTTAAAAAATGTATCAAATTTGATATCTTCACCACTAACCCTTATCTCAATAATGCCATAAATCAAATGAACATTTACTGCAATACATAATCAGATCTACTATCTATAGCATCAATAACTCATAAATATGTAACGTAACTCATGACACATGAACACAAAGATTTGGTTTCCTAGAAACCCTCCAAGATGAAGGTAAAACTATGGTGGGGATAACACCCACAAATCTTCACTACTGCAGCAATAAAGTCTTCCTGTTAGAGATATAATTTTGATCACTTCTAATGATCTATCCTATGAGTGGTCTACCCTATTAATAGCTTACAAGACTTGTTTACTCTACCTTGATTAAATAATTTAACCTTACAATTAGGTAAGTAATATGTTAAGATATTTACAAAGCTATGTTAGGACCACTCTGTTAAGAGATTTAAATCCCTATTACACTAGTTAAAATGTATTAGTACCTAATCCTTCAGTTTCCACTAATATATTGATAATAGATCTATGTACTTTAACCAATCACCTCTATGATATGATGTGTCTCTATCTTTTCACTTCACTACACTACTCGGTTGCTCTATCTTATCAACCTTCAACCTTGGATTCATCCAATCCTTCACACATATTACACATGCAAAAACCCAATTTCCTTTACCAAATCATGCTTAAATAGATTATGTAGAAGTGTCTAAATTTGGCTCAATGATTTAGATTCATCCATTTTGCCCCTTAGACCTTCCAATTTTCTGATTGGTTGATTCCCCAACCTAGGGATTTATTATCTTATTCTAAACACATAACCACCTCCTTGAATACCACCTCAATCTTCAAAACATGCTTCTAGCTTGACAAAAATGGTTAACATTGAATTATGTGTCATTCCAAACATAAATGTAAATTTGTGTTACTCAGAACTTACATCACACTAGCACTTGGCATAAATTATTTCTTCATGTTGTCCCTTGGCCTTAACTATACTTGGCAAGAACTGAATAACTCATCTTATATATCACTCGACTTCCACTAGAGACTGACTGACATAGAAAACATTGTTATCTCTTATTAGCTCAACAAGCATTTGAGTACATGATGACCATTAGCATGCTCAACAGTAACTACTACTTGACATTTGACTTAGAATATTTACAAGTCTCCATTCCTTTGGTCAACCTATATAGGATGACTCAGTTGTAGTGATGACTAAATAGCCATGCCTTGTGAATGAATAAGTGTTTGACACTAATAGAAAATATGAATTAGGGATTAGCAATTTGAATTAAATCTTTTTAATATTTTTTTAAAATCAATTTAATTATAATTAATATTTAGACTTAGTTAAATTTAATTTAATTTAATTATTATTTAGTATGATTATTCTCTTAAAAATAAATAGTTTTAAATATCTATTTTGAAAGAGATGAGTTTTCTTATTATATTATTAATTCATAATTATTATTAATATTTTGGGTAAATACTAATAATTTCATTGTAATCAAATAAATACATTTTCCATTAAAACAAAGATCAAGAATTTCTTTTAAACTATGAAATTGGGATTATTTTATGATCAAACCAACTTGGAAAAACTACCAATCAAGAAAACTACGAAGATAAAAACTCCAACTTTAACTCAAAATTGAACTTTATGGAATTTTTATTGAAACTTATATGGCTATAAACTACACTTGTTCTTTAATGTCTTATATGATTTTATGTTTTTATTTGGTAATGGACTTTTTGGAAATCTTGTAGTTGACAAAATTAAGAATGTATATCATAGGTGGGTTTTGAGTTTTGTATTTAGTGACTTGTGTTAGGATTGTTTTTATGTGCAATTATGAGATTAGATCAAATTCTTCCATGTAAGCTCATGTGTTTTGATTTTCTTGATGTAAGCTTTGAGGCTTTGATCCATGATCTATTGGCAATTTCCACTTTCTTTTATAGGATTGATGTGATTATTGTAAATTTATGAGATTTACTTTTATGAGCTTATGGTGGGTTATCTATGTATATGTTGGGAAGTGTCTTGTAATGGGCATTAGATCCCTAAAGAGGCTGCCAGGATAGCCCATTGTAATTTGTCTTACTAAGTGATAACAATTTGATTAATGGGGTTAAAATGAATTTAAAAAAGAGTTTGTAAATTACCTCACTCATGCCTTGAGTACTAACATAGGCTAGGATGGGAGAAGCGATGATGCTTGGTTGTGACCTTGCCTCATTAGTATTCATTGTCTATAAGAAAGGATATTGATGGCACATAGGATCACTAGGGGGTAGAGTCTTGAGAGAATGTTAGGATAGCCTTAGAGTTCACTCATGTGATGACACTTTCCCATATGCATGTTAGGTTTCTTATGTGTCTTATTTTCCTCTAGGATTAGATTTTTCTTATGTACTTGGCACCTTTGAGATATATATAATGCTATTATGATTTTTTGACCTAGATTCTTGTTTTTTATTATTATTATTTCTTTGGGATTTGAGACTATCTCCCTAGCGTGTACAGTGGGAGTGGGTCATTTAGGTTCCCTAAGGTTGGGTGGTAGTGATTCTTAAACCATTGAGACCTAATAGCTAGATATCAACATTGGACATACCTTGTATAGTTGTTCTATCCTTCTTATCTTGTGGTTATGCCCTATGGCCATATTTTGGTATTTTATACTTTGGTTATTTTAGATCTTACATGATAATGTATCTTATCATGATGTATATTAGTTTAGTATTTTATATCTTGCAACATGTGTAGAGGATGAGTATGCCTTCTGCTTATGCCATGTGGCATCTTATGCACTTGTATATTCTTTTATGTGATTTTGTACATGTGATTATCCTACGACATGGACTTTATTTATTTATGAAACTTAAACTTAATAAAACTTATGTGTATGATTCAATATTATGGAACCCTTGAGAGATGTAACTGTTATTGTATAAATTTTTCATGTATCTGAGTAATTGCTTCTTCTTTGTTATCTCTTTGATTATTTTAATCTTTCAAGAAGAAAAATTAGCAAACCCAATAATATTATACATTAAGTTATCTTAGGTCCCTTAGTGGGACATTGCATCAACACAATACCCTTAATGGGCTTGTAAATGGTTTAAACCACTATCACAAGGTTCAATCTTCAAATTCTTAAATATATAATGGAGCTTGTATGAGGAGGTTGGACAATTTTTTTTAGAAGCTATAGTAGCCATGAAGTATTAGGTATTTTTAAAGAGATGTTATTGGTGTAAATCATTTGAATTTATTTTCTAAAAGTGTTTTTCTACTTATGTATAGTGTGTTATGGTTTGGATTATTAACATGGTTATTTCCATCTCCATTTGATTATAACAATTTAGGTATTTGGATGTTTTAATCTTGCATCATACTTTGACTATTTAGTTACATCATGTTTCCACAATTTGTATCAAATCTAATCAATTGTAGATTAATACACTTTATCATGGTTAACCAACCAAGTCATTAAAAATAAATATCATTCAATGGATTTAAATAAAACTATAATGTCATTGTTTTGGGGGCCTAGCTTGATTGGTTATGAGAGGATGTGTTATTAACATTACAAAGTTTACCTAACTCTAGTTTATAGGGTTGTTATTCTCATTTCATGTAGCCTAAAAAAGAGTAATTTGTTTTATGAATGCATGCTCTTATAATTTTAACTCCTTTATATTTTTAGGATATAATGAATGAAATATAACACTTTATGAAAAAATGACATAAAATATAATGCCAAACAAGTGTTTTTGCAGGAACAACATAGTTAGAAGACCATAAAAAGTGAGTCAATTTGAGTAAGCCAATTAATCATGCGTTAAATATCAAGTTTCCTATATATCTATACATCAAATTAAAATATAACCACCAAAAATCCTTAAAACCTCTTTTCAATTTTAATTTCTTAAATGAAAAATTAAATCTACTTGTTAATATATATAATATAATTACAAATTAAAAACTATTTTACTTTCTTAGCCATTTAATGACCAAATATAATTCTTTAGAATCATCAAATTTAGATAATATAACATGCATCAATATATTATATTCAAGATGAACAAACAAATACTAGTTTACCCTACCAAACACACATTATTAGATCATGCCAAAGACAAGAAACTAATGGAATCAATTTACCTTCCACCAATTAGTATACATAACTAAAATCTTTATGTAGAGTTACTATAGTTTTATTTATTTATTTATCTAAATGATAGTAAAAATTACTATTTATCTATCTTTCTATTGGTTTTTGTCAAAAAATTTGTAAAAATTTAATTAGTATAGAATCAATATCATTAATAAATTTTCAACATTCATTAGACATTGATACCCTATCAAATGTACTGCTGGCCTCAATGGAAAGCCAATTGGCTAACACATGCACTGATATAAATGTTAAAACAAATTATTATAAACAACTATATGCACGGATATATTAAATAGGTATAAAGAAATCTTTTCCATTGACAAAACTACCACCACCAAAATGCATGTAGGTAATTTATTTTTTTATTTAAAGGGTCTTATTTTATTTTTATTAGATATGTATATCAGTGTTAAGTTTTATATTTTTATTTGAAATTTATAGTATTGTTTTTTAATTAGAAAGCAGCCAAACAAGGGGGTTGGCCCTTACAATAGACAAAACAGACAACTACCAGTAGAGCACCAGTAGTAAAAAAAAAAACCAATGCTTATAAACCCAAAAATGTCATTGAAAAGATTAGGAAAAGAGTTTTAGCAGGCATCAAACTAATATTGCCTATACCATAACAACATAAACTATAAAAGTGTTTAAACAAAGGCACACCCACTTTAAAACTATCAGAGTTCTTGAACCTACAAACTAAATGCATGGAAAAAAGAGAGGAAACAACCCTCATTGGGCTTCTTCTCATCCTTCCCTTTCAGGAGGATGTTAGCCCAATCCTTAGCCAGGAAGTTGAATAACATTTTAGCATCTTCGTTGGTCAAATCTCCTTCCTAGTTATCTTTCAATAGGTGCAAGGTAGGAGCCACATCATGTGTCACCTTAATTATGAATTTCGCTAGAAGTCTCATTCTTTCATCCAGGGCATACACTCTCTCCCTTAGATCTTTTCCAACTAGTTTTTCAGCCTCCTTAGGGTCCTCCAATTTACCACACTGATTACCATACACCAAATCCTTATCAACTTCTTGCAGAACAAGGGCATTAGAGATTACTTTGTTTAAGGTTAAAATATTAGCAGGCAAGGACACCATCATGGTTGAGGGCACTCTTTCCATCATGGAAGGGAACTAGCCTCATGTGAGGTCCATACATCCCACCACAATGGAAGATGAAACATGAGTCATCTCTTTCTTACCTTTAGTCAGACCTTCCAAGCCAAACATTGAGGAGTCTAAAACCTCCACCTCCTCCATATTTCCCCCTCCATAATTCAAAGTCTTTTTTTTTAACCTTTTTTTAGGGTGGGCCATCTCCTTTGAATGATAATCCTCCTCCTATGAGGCCTCATACCTCAACTTCCTTTTAGCATTGGACTTAACAATTCTCCTAGACCTCCTCCTACCTCCCCTCCCTCATCCTCTGAATCCTTTTTCTCTTTCTCCTTACCTTTCTTCTTCCTCTCCATAGGGGACCAACTAGGAGAAGGTTGGGGGGTAGGGGCTCTAAGTCCCATGATTCTAAGTAGGATTTGGTGGGGCAGGGGTTAGGGTTAGCTGGGATGTCATCCTCAACAATCTTGGGGGGAAACAAGGCTAGGTGAAATTGATATAGGTGGAACATCAACATATGATGGAGAATAGTATAATTAACCCGTAATAGTATAATTAGCCTCATTTCTCATTTTCTCCTTAACATCAACAACTGTATCAACCAAATCGTGTCACAAAAAAATAGGATAGAAATGTGATCTTGGTGTCAGAAATGGTTTAGAAGTGGGAAATGATAATATTAGCAAACACCATACCTCTCTTCCAATGTTAAATACTTCATCAACACTAGGTAGACATTGTTTTGTGGCTCTAGGAGCATCTCCCTCATAAACCCTCCCTTATGATGAATGGATTCTTCACCATCTAGGAAAAATTGATTTAGACTCACCTCATCAACTACCCTCGTCATCTTATACCATTTCCTCCCCTTCATACAAGCCTTGCAACCAAAGAGATAATTTCCTCATAAATATGGAACAAAATCTCATTAACAATAACTTTCTATCCTCCTAAGAGTTGACAAATTGTAGAGAACAAATTTTGTCATATCCATTTAGCACTCCATGAATGGGATAAACCATCCCTCTTTAAGCATATACCAAACTAGTAGTTTGTGGGCACTATCCTCAACCATCAAAGACTCAATGCATAGAAGATCACCACCCATCTTAGCAAATTTTACCAGAATACTCTCCTTTATCAAAAACCAAAGAAAATTACTAACAATGCAATCACACTTAGGCAAAAAAAATGGTGGCTTTAAGTATTCATAAAGGCCTTTATTGTTATGAATAGAGACATCACACCTTTGTTGAGTTGTCATGTGTCGAATGCCTTTTCCCCAACTCTAATCTTTTCCATCATTCCCAATAAACCAAAACCTTTTAAAAATTGAAATTTTACTCAACACCAAGTATGATGACATGTACAATAAAATTATTTAAAATACCCCCATATCATACTTCAATATCCTTTCCCTTTTGAACCATGTGAAGTAATTATCACATGTACACCTTTCCTCATACCTTGCCATCTATCCATAATGAACCCTCCACTTCAGCTCACTTAGCAATGAATTGTCATTATTAATGATAAAACTCCCCAACTAAACTTAGTAATGATTTAATATCTTTGTTCACTAAAACTCTTACCAAGTTTGGTAGGACTCTAAATTCTCTCCAACACCATAGGCCCTACGCGCTCAGTCCTATCACTGCCATCCCATTTTCCACCCTATTTTTGCCCCAAAAAATTGGCACAATTCAAATATTTTCAAAATGATCATTAAATGCATGATATCTTCTATGACTCTTTTGATTTCCCAACAATTGTTCATGATGCCTTTCACAGTATCAATTATAATTTTTGAGTCGCCTTCAATCTCCACATTATCCCATCCAATGTTGATAACCATTTTTAAACCCCCAAAAAAATCCATAGCTTCAATCACATTATTCAATATATTCTCCAAGTATCCAACATAGGCCAAAAGCATTCTTCCCTTGTTGTCTCTAAATATACTTCCTCCAACCGATCCCTCCTTCCTCATAGCTCCATCAAAATTAAGTTTAACCTAGTTCCCCCTAGGGGGTCTCCATCTTATCTTTTTCATAGAAATTTTCTTGGAATTATCTATCTCGAAGAACCCTTTTTCAAGGTTCCAATGTCTAGCAATATTGCGTTCCATCTAACTAGGGGGTATCATTGATTTCTTCCACTTACACCTCATCATATTTTCCACCAGAATATTGCATATAATATTTGTAACAATCTCCTCACTTCTCTTTTCATTTTTGAAAGATCTATTATTTCTCTCCTTCAAAATACCTCAGCAAACATTGGGGGGATAACTTTCCACATTTGGATAAGGAGGGGGTGGGTAAATGGGCACTGCCAGCTCCCATAAAATTGGTCAATCTCAATATTAAACACCCAAACCATATATGAATTATGTAACAATATCCCTCATATTTTAATAGCATAGCTACATTCTAAGAACATGTGTGGAATATTCTCTTATGCTCTCTTACAAAGGTAGCATCTATTGGGTAATTGGAATCCCCTTTTCCTTAGATTATCAATGGTAAGGATCTTCCCATGTATGGATGTCCACTAGAAAATATTGACCTTCAAGATCAAATGGTTAAAACATATTTTCCCCTAAAATTTAGGTTCTAATCACTTATCAAAAGATAATTTATAGGTAGAACTTATAGAGAAATTCCCCGTCATGTTCACCTTCCAAATAAAGATATCATTTTTAGCCACTCCTAAGATTTTGTAACCATTAAGGAGCTCATTTAGATCCTCCACTAGCTACTCACTATTTTAGAAGTTATGTTGAAATTCTAACATTTTCCACTTCCTCCTTGGATTGATATAGCTGAAAACCTTATTGCCCACCTACTCCTAAAGGTGGTTCCAAAGGAACCAATACTTTTTTCTAGCTAGAGGTTTATCAATTAGCCAAGTATCCTTCCAAAAATGAATCTAAAAGCCAAACCCACAAGCCACCTCTCTCCATCTCCGAATAAAATTCTACTTTTAAGAATGTTACCCCAAATCCTTGAGCTCAATGGGAGGCCATTTCTCCAAATACAATGAATAAAGTTCAAATTTCCTAGGTACTTAGCTTTAATAATCTTACACCAATTAGCCTCATCCTTTAACAGTTTCTACCCGACCTTGGTAAGAAGGACCTTATTCAAATAAAAAATCCTTCTAATTCCTAACCCTCCAAATACTTTTGGGTCTACAAACTATTTCCCAACTCACCAGGTTTAATCTATTCTTCTCTCTACTCCCTAACCAAAGGAAATTTCTTTGGATTTTCTCCAATTTCTCTACCATATTTTGGGATATTTTGAATAAGGATAGGAAGTAAATTGTTGGGATACCTTGAAGAGATGAAGCCAAAAGCTATAGCTTACCCACACTACTCAAGGTTTTACCTTTCCACCCAATTAACTTCTTTTATATCTTTTCTAGAATAGTATTCAAAAAATTATTACTTACTTTTTTCACTATCAATGGAAGCCCTAGGTGTGTATCAAGGGGTGAGGTAATATTGCAACCCAGGATATATATGATCCTCTACTAGATATCCAACATCATGTTGAAGAAAAATACCTTACTTTTATCCAAATTAATTTTGTGTCCCACATTGAAAGCATATACCTCTAGGACTAATTTTCAAGCTTTAGCTTCAGCCACTAAGGATTCCCCACTTACAAAACTGTTAGCCATGAACTATTGGATCACCTCTGCCAGTAGCAAGGAAGCAGGTTTAATACCTTTTACCTCCCCCCATCCATCTTTCTCAAGAACACTCTTTCTAGAACCTCAATGACCATAATGAATAGATAGGGGGAAATAGGTTCCCCTTTTCTTAGGCCTCTCTCCCTACTAAATTTACCCCAATGTTATCCATTCACCAACACCAAATAATTGACAATCTCTATCATTGATTTAACTAACTTTATAACTTCCTAACTAAAACCAATTTCTCCATTATTTCATATAAAAAAGTCTAACTAATTTTATCATAGGCTTTCAATATATCCATCTTCAATTCATGTTGGGATTTCCACTCCTCTCCATTGAGTGAAGAACATTGTGAGTAGTTATAACTGCATCAAGGATCTGTCGACCTAGGAAAAACCCATTCTAGGTTTTCCCAATAAATGTTTGCAATAGTGGCTTTAATCTATTCACCAAAATCTTAGAAAAAAATGTATAAGAAGTGTTATATAGGTTGATCGGTCTGAAATTAGAGACAACCCTCGAATCCTTGACCTTGGGGATCAAAACAATAAACATTTTATTAAGACACTTAAGAATCTTCCTAGTTCTAAAGAAATCACGAGAAACTTGGATTATATCAATTTTAATCATCTTCCATAAGTGTTGGGAAAAGGTTAGGGGAAAACCATCAAGGCCTGAGGGCTTATAGGATTTCATGGAGAAAACAACTTTGTGAACTTCCTCCTCCATGACTAGTTGTGTCAATTCCTCATTCTTGTCTGCCAAAATCACTGTGGGCATGGAGATAATCATCCATTGTTTATCCTCCTCATTAGTAGTTCTATGCTCCTCCTTGAGAGAGTTTTTGAAATATGGACTACCCCAACTACCAATCACATTAATTTTTGTTAGGTTTACATCATTATTGTCTCTCACAACATTAATGGTGTTTCTTCTTTTGTGGATGGAAGCCAATCTATAGAAAAATGTGGTATTTCTATCTCCAAGCTTGAGCCACAAAACCCTCGATCTTTGCTTCTAGAAGTTCTCCTCTTTGAACATCATATCTTTCAATACCTTGCTATAGTTTTCCTCTTCTAGAATCATATCTTCTAAGGCCAAGCCCTCCCCAACTAATTTTTGGAGTTCCTCTAACTTCCTTTCCACCTCCTTCTTTTTCTTAATGATATCACCAAAGTCCTTCTTTTTCCATGGTTGAACATTCCTTCTAATATTATTTAGTTTGACTGAGAGTCTAAACATTGCAATTCCTTGAACTTGTATCCCCCACTACTCCGCTACCTAAGCCCAAAAGTTAGTGTGAGATTGCCACATTATTTCATATCTAAATGGTCTTGGGCCCCCCTGCATCTCTTCATTCTAGTTTAAAATGATAGGGGTGTGATCCAAGATCATCCTAGGTAATCTCGTTAGAGAAGAAAAAGTTAAACCTTCCCAGCCTATTAGGACCAAAAGTATATCTAGTTTGACTTGGATAAGGTCAGCCCCCTTCCTATTATTTGACCAAGTAAACTTGACACTACACATCTCCATGTCCACCAAGTTATTTTTATTTATGAACTCAGCTAAATCCTTCATACTATCTATAAAATCTACCACACCCCTAGCTTTCTTCGAGGGGTATAAAGGGGTGTTCAAATATCCCATACAAAAGGTGTTCTTGGAATGTAATAGGAAAACTATCAAAACCTCCCAGAGATGACCTCTTCCCTATCTTGAGTTTGGGGCATATGCATTAATGATATTCAAGATTTTATCCTCATTCCTATATTCAGTAATGAGGTAATTTTTAGAATAATGAATGAAATTCCCTTTACCTACACTTGGGTTCCAAAAGGTAGCCATAACTCCAAATTCTCCCTTCACCTTGTTGTAGCAAAAATTAGCCCCTAGCCAAATATAATTAGCAATACTTTCTAGATTAGACATAGTCATTTTATCTTCTTGGATCAAAAGGATATCAACTCTCCTATTAGAGAGATGCTGCTTGAGAGAAAAAAAATTTTGAGGGCTATTCAACCCCCTCATATTCCAAGATAGAATAATCATCTTCTACCCTTGGTCATAGCCTCCAAGGTTGATTTCCTGCCACTAGCCACCTCCCTTTCTATCTACTTCGTTCTTCTATTTTGTTTCCTAGATTTTCACACTGAAGTTCTTTCTCTTCCTCTAGTTTCCTAGAGACTTTGGTCTATCTTCTCTGGGTTTTTCATTTCCCTCCATCTTCCTTGAGTAGGGACAAGGAGGTGGTGGCAATATCTACCCTCTTAGAGTTTGGGTAAACATCCTCACTCCACTAAGCACTCTGGCCACCTCCATATCCAATCCTTTCCCTTTATCCTCCACAATCTCTTTACTTTTCTCTTCCAAACCCCCATACACCTCCTCAATCGCCATATTTCTCAATGGGGTTTTGAGGAGATCTTCAATTCCTTGTAGAAAAGGGAGAGGATCCCCATCATCAATATCCATAATCTCCCCTTCCTCCCTCGCACCGAAAAACTCACCTGGCATGGGGATCTTCTCAGCAGCCACCACCAACACATTTATATCCCCCTTTGGAGGCTTATTGTTCTTCCTACAATCCATACATAAGTGACCATATAGTATTATTAAGTATTTAATGTAAAAAAATATGATTGATTTTATAAATTAAATTTTGTTTGTATTGTAATTAAATGACTATAGTATTTAATCCTATAATTTTAACTTTTTAATATCAATTTTTCAAATGTAATCTTTGTACACTAACTCTAGTATTAATTATATTATATTATTTTAATTCAATTTTTATGTTCTTATATATTCAAAAAATTATAGATTAATAGATGAAGTTATGTATAACAAATTTTTTACAACAATTGAAATGAAAACAAAAAGAGATAAACTTCTCTTTTGTCATACTTTTTTTGTAATTATCGAAATTGAATATTATAACAATTAACTAACATAGTAAATGAAAGATAAAAGGATTGATGTCTTTTGATAAAATTATTATTTTTCAACTAAATATTACATATCTTTTTACTATTATCAAATAATATAATATTGTTGGTTTCATTTTTAGTGATGAGATATATCTATTTTGTAAAATGAATATATTTCTTTTTATTATTAAAACTTACCATGTACTATTTATAAGATAATATTAAAGAAAATGTAATATATGAAATGCTATTATTTCATCAAAAAATTAACCATTAACAAAGTGTGAATCAAGTTTTATTAGAATTAAAGGAGATGTAAGACCAGAATTAACATATTTTTAAATTGTAATATATCATGTAATTTTGAAGAAAATAGTAAAAAATAAGCCTGTAAGAATCCAACCGATCTATTTCTAATATAAAAGGAAATTAATTATATAGTAGTTAGTAAAAGTAATCAATCGTAAATCTATAAATAATTTCATCAAAAGGTAGAAATACCATATATTGATAAAACTTAGTTTATATTTCAAAATCTACCTAAAAATTAATCGATGTGGAGGAAGCCTCAAAAAACAAGGGTGTCCTATAAGACCAAATTAAATGAACCAATTTTTACATAGATTAATAATTTAGATAATATATTAGATTAATAAATAAGTAAATAAATTTTAGAAATATTTGATTAATAATAAATAGTTAACTATTATAAGTTGATAGGTGCAATAAAACAAAGTTGGATAAAACCAATAGATTAAAAAAATGAATGTAGATTGATGATGAGCCTTCTTGGAATTCCACACTAGTTTAATTCATTCAATCACCCTTTTAAGTCAACAATATTCTTTCTTTCTATTTTATTTTAATATATCATTATCAACCCTTACACTTGTGATTCAAACCTATGAAATTTAGTAATCCTATAAATGCACAAGGTTGTCAAGAAAAATTGAGTTGTGTTATTTGTAAGCACAATGGAGGTGCAAGACATGCACAATAGTTCGTAAATAAGAAACACAACAACCAAAAAATATTTAATTTTAGATAGATTTATCAAAATGTTTCATCTTCACTTTCTTTCTAGACAAACTCATAAATTTATGTTATTTACTTATAGTTAAATATGTCTAAAAAGGATTACTTAATCTTGTACCAACAATCTTTTAAGTGAAGCTTATCTTTATTTTATATATTCTAGTTTAAGTAAATTTTAATTTATAATAATTAATTATATATTATTTGTGTAATTTAAAACTATTTTATTTATGCAATCTAATCATACTAGTTCCACCAAATCTTAATTGTAAATGTATTACACTATTGGTAGGAACTATGACACATGTGTCTCTTGTTCCAAACTAATGTGAATACGTTAAAAGCGTAGACATGGAAATTCTTTTCGTACCTATTTATAAATAGTCCAATGCACTATTTCCCTATTATACACTTTGTTTCATAATATTATTTAATCTAAATAGTTGTATCCAAATTATTTTGATTTGGCCATAAACTGGTACTTTTAGCTACTATCAAAATTAGATAGATATTTATTCTTGATTTGATATTTAAAAAAATCACATATAGATTTAGAAAAAAATATGATCATAAAACTATATCCTTTTAGATATACATAGAATGTGGTCCTAGCTATTATCCAACCAATTGAAAGCTAAAGCCAGGTTGGTTGAAGAGCTTCCAATAAAAAAATTGTTTGGTCAGTTTGTAAGTTTGTGGAATGCTACAATTAATGTATATCATTATATATATATATATATATATATATATATATATATATATATATATATATATATATATATATATATATATATATATATATATATATATATATATATATATATATATATATATATATATATATATATATATATATAAATTAATGAAAGAGTACCATTGTTTTCCAAGGCAATATATTAGCCAAAACAATCATTTTTATGTAAATTTGTTTAATTGTATTTTTATTTTAATGAATCAATCATATTTTTTAACATTAAGTTTTGAAATGAGTGTAATTTTGGGATTATTTCAATCAACAAGTTTATCTTTTGGGAGAATTTGATAGAGTAGATGATAAAATACATTCATTGCTACTATAAGAGGGGATGATTCAAGGTCACAATTGAGATCTAAAGGTTCACAAGCTACAAACCCTGGATTCTCACCCTATTTCGAAAAGGGTGAATCTTCTAACCATGCTCATCAGGCTCAGCCTCCAAAAAATTTTGGGTGGGAAAATTTTTCTCATAATAATCATTCAATGAATTGTTCATCCTAGAGAAATGCTTTAGATTCCTTGGTTCCTGCAAAGGCGAATATGTGATCTACACTTGCATAGAGAAGTCCAAAGAGAAAGATCTTCAAAAGGAAACCAGTTTTTGATATTTGTGAAGGTGCTCCTCTTGATTTACCTGTCCAAATGCAATCTGCCCAGATGCAAAATAGTGTGACTTAAGAGAAGTTAGATTTGAGAATTCATAGAGCCCCCTTCAGACCAAAAAAGATCTAGAGAAAGAAAACTTAGGGTAAATTAGATCAAGGCCTTCCAAACTTTGCATCTGACCAACAGTTGCAGGGCACTAGTCAAGAGAAATATCAAAATTATTCGGATCACGATCCTTTGAATCCTTCTCAACAACAGTTACACGTTACTTTTTCAAATCAAATGTTGCAGAGCTCGATCTCTACTCTTCAGCATATAGCTCTCATAGGTAAGTTTTCTATTGCTTCTTTAGCTTTTATGGATATCAAGAATTGGGCTTTCATACACTGGTCTAGACTTAAAGATATTTTTTATCATGACTCAGATTCCAATTTCTTTATTGCTATTTTTAATTTGAAAGATGAAAGAGATGTTGGTAATAAGCAGAAGGGTTGGTTTTGTCAAGGAGTGGGGTTATATACCATGTTGTGGATTCCAAATTTTAATCTAGGAGATATTAATATCCAATTCTTTCCACATTGGATTTCTTTTCCTTCCTTTCCTTTAGAATATCGTGATCCTGAGATTGTGGAAATTATAGCTAACAAGTTGGGTATTTTTTTGAATCATGATTTGATTCCATATGAGTGCCCTCAAATGGAAGTCAGAGTTTATTTATTGAGTAATATACATAAACCATTTCCTAAATCTATTGCTCTCATATCTAAATGGGGGAAATGGATGCAATCAATTAAGGTGTAGGATTCCTTTGTGATTCACAAATTTCAAGATAAACTTAGTCACTTCAGTTTTATGTGTCAAACTGGACAAGAGGATGTTTTACAAGTTTGTCCTGATCACTATTCAGACCCCAATATTTGCTCTCAAAAAATTTCTTTGATGGACTGTCACACTTCTGAGGCCAATACCATTCTCTCCATGTCAGGGATCAAGATGATACATTATATAGCTTGCATAATATGCACATAGTGAACATGAATACAGGTGAATTTATGCCAATCTCATTAATGGTTTATCTTCAACAATTTGTTTGGATTATGGCTTTCTTCCAGCATGCGTGCTTCAATAATAAAATATTTTTTCTGGAGTTTTTCCCTTCATCTTCAATGGATTCATTTAAAGACGTGAGATCCAAGTTACTTCCTCTAATAGACTTTCAATGTTGTGTATCTCCAAAGTCACTCAATTTGATCAATTTTCAGAACATAAGTTTTTCACTCTCATTTCTACGGTGGCCTATTTGGTGCCTCTCTATTCATCCTTCTCCTGTGATATTGACTTTTATTTGTGATAAAATTTTGTCTTAAATTACCACTTCTATTATTTTTTATATTGCCAAAGAAGAAGGTTTGCAAGCTGAGGATTACAATTCACCTGTAATTGACTCCCTGCTTTGAGAATTTCAATTTTGGAATAAATTGATCGCAAGTCAGGCATTTGAAAAATAGATACTTCTTAACAAATTTCCTCAGGATTCTAGCATAGGAAACATAGATTTAATGGTAGAAGATCCCTTGGGACTAGAGGCTAATCTCTATTAGCTAGTGCAAAAGTCTACGATATCATTTCCTAAAGAACCTCAATCTCACGATCGTCACAATCTAGATAATTTTTAAATTTAGCCTCTATCAATTTTTCAATCTCCGTTTACAATACCTCCTATTGCTAAAACACCCAAGGAGTGAGGTAGACCAAAGGGTTCCAAGATAAGTACATAAATTGCTACAGGTATTCAAATAACTTTGGACAATAGCTTCACTGTTATTAAAAGATCGACAAGGAGAACTAGGAGTTCTCCTTGTCTCCAATGAAAATCATTTCTTGGAATGTCAGATGTTTAAATACCTCTGACAAGAGGCAAAGAATCAAACAAGTTATTGATTCTTTGTAGGTAGATATTATTTTATTATAGGAAACTAAATTTTCCCAACATAACTTTGAAGCATGTTTATGGGATTCTATCACATGCTCTCTTCAAATGCAAGAGCATCTGCAAGTGGTTATTGGAGGTGATTTTAATGCTTTATTATCTCAATCTGAGAAAACTGGAGGTATTATCCCCCCTCATAAAACCATACAAGATTTTAATGCTTTTGTGGATAATAACAATCTGATGGATGTTCACCCAAATAATGGCTCATTTACCTAGACTAATAAGAGATCTAGATTTGCTAATATTGCTACTCGTCTAGACAAATTTCTCTTATCAAATGATTGGAAGTTGAATTGCTCAAATATTTCCTCAAAAATCCTTACACTACTAGGATCTAATCATTTTCTTATATCTTTAAGCCTCATTTGCAACAACAAATGTTCAGAACAACACTTTCACTCTTCATTTAAATTTGAAAGTATGTGGCCTAGGCATTCAAAATTTCTACATAGTATCCAATAGTGGTGGAATGAAGTTCCAATGGAAGGTCTTAAAATACATCAATTTTCTATGAAGCTTAAATATGTCAAATCCCAAATTAGGCTCTGGAATCAAAAGGTTTTCAAAAATGTGTTCCACCAAAAAGCAGAAGTCAAGGAATAGTTAGAAGAAGTATATAATCAAATCATCCAGCAGGGAATGAATGAAGAAACATATTCTTCTCAAAAGAATCTATAATCACAATGGGAGGACCTATGTGCTAAAGAAGAGATGTACTAGACACAAAAATCTTGAGAATTATGGCTCCAGGATGGAGATAGAAATGCAAAGTTTTTCCATTCTTCAGCTAAGCAAAAAAGAATTAATAGTACAATATTCCATATCAAAGACACTACCTCTAGTGATCTCCTGTCCAATGAAAATCTTATCATAAATGAAGGTGTCAAATTTTTTAAAAACCTTCTTGTGCCTAATGTTTTGCCTAATCCTTCTATGTCACAAGTGGATGAACTTCTTGACTCTATTCCAAAACTGATTACAGATCAAGACAATGATATTCTGATGGCTCCCTTTACTATTCAAGGAATTTGAAAGGTTATATTTTCATTTCTGCTTGACAAAGCCCTAGGTCCAGATGGTTTTACTGCATTGTTCTACCAAAGTTGCTGGAATATAATTGGATGGGATTTATTGGCAATTGTTGAAGAATCTATAAGATCTAAACTTATGTTGAAATATTAACACCACCAATATTTCCATTATTCCAAAAATTAAGGATCCCCAAACTTTTGCAGATTTTTGACCAATTTACTTATGCAATTTATCCTATAAGATTATAACTAAATCCATATATCTTAGGGATCAACATCTTATTCCACGTATTATTTCTCCAGAACAAGGTGGATTTGTCTTGGGAAGGGAAACCATGGAAGGGGCACTTGTGGCTCATGATGTTCTCCACTCTATTAATTCAAGAAATTCTTCAAACTTTGTTATTAAACTAGATATGATGAAAGCTTATGATAGAGTTTGCGGGAAATTTTTGCTTCAAGTTCTTGCTAAAATGGGTTTTTCAAAAAATTGGTGCAAATGAATTAAGGCATGTATTTCAGGAGCTTGGTTTTCGCTGATCATTAATGGTAATCCTATGGGTTTTTTTCCTTCTAAACAAGGGATTAGACAAGGGGATCCTTTGTCCCCAACCTTATTTATTATTATGGCTGAAGCATTTAGTAGGGCCATTTCACACCAACACATGTTGCAAAAATGGAAAGGAGCTCTTATTTTAGGTACAAACATATCTATTACACATTCTCTTTTTGTGGATGACACTCTTTTGTTTGGATTTTTAGATGTCCAAGAAGCTCGCCATACTCTTTATACCCTTGATGTCTACTCAATTGTGTCTGGTCAAGCTATTAATGCTCAAAAATCCAAGATTTATTTCTTCAATACTAAGAAAATGGTTTTTGACAAAGTTAAACTGATTTTGGGTTTTTTAGAATACTTTCTTCCCTTAGTATATTTGGGTATTCCTTTCTTCATGGATTCAAATAAATCTTTATATTGGTCTTTGGTTATTCACTGTATTCAGAGTAGAATTGCTTCTTGGAAAGTTAGATGGTTGTCACTGGCGGGAAGAATTTTGTTGATCAAATCAGTTCTAGTTGCAATTCCTAATTATTTCATTGCTATCCTCAAGATCCCACCTAAAGTGTTACTTACAATTCAAAAATTGATTAAGGGTTTCCTTTGGTCCGGTAATATGAATGAATCTCATACGATTCCACTTATTTCATTACAAGATATGTCATAGATTTCAAGTGTTGGAGGGGCAAGAATTCTTGATCTATCTATTAGAAATGAAGCATTTGGTGGGAAACTAATTTGGCACATGTATTTTAAGTTTCAGTCTATGTGGTGTGAAATTATGCAGCAAAAATATGTAGATAACAATGATCCTTCTAGAATCATTACTATTTCAAATCCTCCTAAAGGCTT
The DNA here is from genome assembly GCA_028749045.1 of Cupressus sempervirens. NCBI lineage: Eukaryota > Viridiplantae > Streptophyta > Pinopsida > Cupressales > Cupressaceae > Cupressus > Cupressus sempervirens. Next base: position 445,532,284 of record CM053785.1, on the reverse strand, counting down.
GGTCATTTGGGATTTCATGATAGCTTTGCACAAAATCATAGTAGACTACATCTCTTGGGAAGTCAATAATGGCTTAAGTATTAATTTTTGGAACGATTCCTAGAATGGTCAAATTCCATTTTCTAAGAGTGGAATATCATTGAATGTTATCCAAGTTTCTATGAATTTTCAAAGAAAAGAGTTTGGAAGGATCCTAATAAATTACCTCTGTCACCGCAAGAAATCATTCAATTTCAAAATATTTTGAATTCAAGGCAAGTCTTTCTTTCTGAAGCCCGTGATCGGATTTTTTGGGCTCCAGCTAAGGATGGAAATTATTTAGTGAAAGAGGGGTACAAAATTTTAAAATAGAATGGTTTGAATAAACCTACTTCTAGAGCTTTTTCATTTTGTTGGAATCTACTTTTCTTCCTAAAGTAGGTTGTTTCTCATGGCTAGCACTTAAACACGAGATTTTAACCAGTGATAGATTGAATAGACTACATATTGCTCCTCCTTTTAAATGTGTTCTTTGTGAGGAACAAGAAGAAACTGTGGATCACCTGTTTGTTACATGTTCATTTGCTTATCAATGTTGGTGCTTCATTTTGAGTAAACTTAATTACCTTACTCCTTTGCCAAACAATCTTTGGGATCTCTTTCAAGCCTGGCTAGTTCTTTATCAAAAAGAAATGTTTGCAAATCTCTAGAAATGCATACCAGCCTTGGTAGTTTGGGCTATTTGGTGGGAATGTAATAAGCATATTTTCAGAAAGGAATCCCTAACATTAAACATTGTTTTGATTGGTATTGAAAAATTAGTCTCGAAAGTGACTAATTCTAGTCTAAAAGTGATTAAATTTAACCCAATTGTGACCCATTGGGATTCCCAAATTGTCCAACAATGGCAACAATTACTCATACCAAATGGGTGGAAAATTAGCCACTCACCCACATATCTCTTACCTAGAGAGAATTTTTGGAGACCCTCTTCATATGGTTTTTGGAAGTTGAATTTTGATGGAGTTTCAAGAGGAAATCCAAGTCCATCAAGTTTTGGAGAATTTATTAGAAATCCCTCTAGTTAGGTTGTGGCTATCACAGTCTCTCCTTTGCCCATTGATATTAATAACATAGCAAAGGTGCATGCCCTATAGGCTGGGCTTATTTTAGCTAAACAAGGTTGTTTCCATAGGTTACATATAGAAGGGGATTCTTTAGTTATTACTGATGCTTGTATCCATAGGTGCATCATTTCTTGGAAGCTAAAATATGTTCTTAACCAAATTTGGAGACTTCTCGATCAATGTTTAGATATTTGCATTTTGCATATTTATCAAGAAGGGAATAAAGTTGCAAATTTTTTTATCAAATTTGGGTTGTGATGGGGTTATTGCCTCTACTTTTCATCCTTTACCTTTTATTGAGAAATAAAAGGTTCTACAAAATCTCATTCAAGATGACTTGGAAGCCTCTATCCGCTCGGTATCTGAAGTTCATGCTTCAGGTGTTGAGTAGATGTCGAGTCCAATAAGAAGATAATTAATGATGAGTAATGTAGATTAATATCAGATGTCGAGAAAGTCTTTAGGTGCCGAGCTAAGAAAGTTATACTTTGGTGCTGAGTAAGCTATGTTCTGGCATCGAGTAAAGCAAAATTATATCAAGTGCTAAGTTGGTCAGTTCACATAGTTGGCTGTTGAGTTCATCAAGAAGGTATCAGATGCCTACATTCAAGTGACGAGTGAAGTAGAATTGTATTAGGTTTTGAATTGTACAAAAGCCATAGCTGATCCTATTCTAGTTTGAATGTGATATATGCTGAGTAAAAATAATAGGTGTCGAGAATATTTGATATCCTTCAGGTGCCGAGTTAAGGTGCTGATCCTATTCTAGTTTGAATGTGATATATGCTGAGTGAAAAATAACAGGTGCTGAGAATATTTGATATCCTTCAGGTGCCAAGTTTAGGTGCCGAGAGAGTCTTTAGGTGCCGAGCTGAGCAAGTTATATTCTAGTGTTGAGTAAGCTATGTTCTGGCACCGAGTAAAGCAGAATTGTATCAGGTGCTGAGTTGGTCAATACACATAGTTGGTTGCTGAGTTCAACAAGAAGGTAATTGAAGCAGAGTAATTCTGATAAGCATCAGATGCCTACGTTCAGGTGCCGAGTGAAGCATAATTGTATTAGGTGCCCAATTATCTAGAAAGCATAGCTAATCCTATTCTAGTTTGAATGTGATATATGCTGAGTGAAAATAACAAGTGCCGAGAGGTGCCGAGTTAAGGTGTCGAATTTAGTAGGATTGTTTAAGGTACCGAGAAGAGTTTTTGGTTGCTGAATTCAACAATAAGGTAATTGAAGCAGAGTATTGCTGATTTAGGTGCCAAGTGAAGTAGAATGATATAAGGTGCCAAGTTTATAAGGATTGTTTCATGTGCTAAGCAGAGTAGATTTTTTAGATGCTGAGTCAAGGTCATATGTATTAGGTGCCAAGTTTCCTGGAAACAGAGTATGATTCAAAGCTCATTAATGTTATATGATTTTATCAAAAGCATTTATGATGACATGACATGCACAATATATTTTGAGTGTTACAAATCTAATTATTCTCTGACAACATTTTATTTTTGTTTCTGTGATTCAATTTCCTCATGTGGCTAAATTTGAGTCATTAAAATGCATCATCATTAGTACATTTTCCATCTCTGTCACGGATGTTTTTTATGTGAGCATAGATGGCTTATATCATGTTGCACTGTGTAATTTATTGCTCGAGGAATGACATTTTCAATTGCACATATATGTAAGAGCTCAATTTTGTGATCTGTGCTTATGTTTGTGTTGCAAGATGAGTTCTAGGTGGGATATAGCTCTAGCTGTTGAAATGTGTGACAAACAACATTTTTCCATCATGCCAAAGAATTTTCGTATATGCTTGCCACCAGAATTGTAGGAAACTATGTTACCGAGAATTATTTTAGATGAGGTGTTGGATCAAATGTTTTTAATTTCTTCACTCACAGTCTGAAGAGCTATTTGGCATATCATTGGTGAAATTTTTTTATATCCTTTGGCACTTCTATTTTCTACCCGTCTCAACTGATTTCAATTTTCCTTTCCAATGCTATGGATCTCATGCAGTCTCTTGAAATGCTTCAAGCTTTGGCCAATAAGGTAATCCAACCTCACTTCATGGTTGATAACAAATTGATTTTGGCTTTTGCAAAAGTATGACTTATGGAATGGAGTGGCATTAGTTGGTGGTTTGTTCTCACATTTTCAACTCCTACACAATCATGAATTTTATGTTATTTTTGAGGCACTTAAGCATGCTCTAGACACTGGTAGTTTCATTTATTTAAAACATGCTTTGCCACCTGAACCAAGATTAATGAGTGTTCATTTGGTGGAATGAATAAAGATGGTAGGTTTGGCTATGATTGATTTGTAGAAGGAATATAATGTTTCAAACTCCAGGGATATGAATGTTGCTTCTGTGCAGCCAATTGAACAGAATGTTTGGGATTTAATTGATGAGGTTAACTCGGATTTGGATTGGATTCATGGCACTTCAAATTTTTTTTCTGGCTAGGGCCCTATTCCTGGTGGGCTTGGATCAATTGAAGGTGGTTTTGTGTCTAATTGGGAAGATTTGTAAGATAAGCGCTAAGTGCTAATTGCTAGGATAAGTTTTTCATGAAGATAGTGCTTGGAAAAGTCCAAAGAAATCATTGTCAAGGTACTCTCTGGTTCATTGTTGGGTGGTAGTTGATACACCCCTTGTAATTATTTTCTTAAACTATATAAATATATGTATATATTAGGGATAATGTTGGGTTTTCTTCACTGATTCTTTCCCAATTGACCTCGTTGAATCAAACTTAATAAAATATTATAGTGGCTTGCCACTTTTGCCTTAAAAAAAAAAGAGGGGATGATTATTGTTGGCAATTTGGCTAAGGTAGATATTGGATATGTTGTCATTTGTAGAAACATATCTTTAGTATGAAGAAGGTAAACCTTGAAGATGAAGTTATGACATTCATACTTAGAAAATTGTCTAAGTATCATTTAGTTTATCTAGTAGAGAAGATATTGTTTTGATATACACATTTGACTAAGGAATTATTGGCATGTGTGTAGTTAGGTATGGACATGATAGATTGTTAGGATGATGTGTTCAAGTGTGCAAGTTAGTATAGTCAGCATGGACAGAGATATAATAGTTTTACCAGTTGTGACAATATACAAACATGAACAGAGTATAATGATAGGGAATGGGTAATTACAGATTAAGGAATTATTTTGTTTACAAAATAATTACTTAATTAATTAGGGATGACATCCTAGATGTTAACCCTAAGAAAAAAAGTCATAATAATTTTTTTTTTCAAGTGTCTGAAAGCTTGAAGGTTGACTAGACAATATTTTGAGAATTACAAACGTATAAAGGAAAGTTTGTAAATGTGAAGTTAAGTATGCTTCTAAGGAAGACTATGCAAACTTTATGTGATGCAAATTCTGATGTATGGTTAGAGGTATGTGATTTTTGTGAAGAATGAGAAGATTTATATTATATATTAAAGAATTACATTGTATCAAGGAATTACATTGTATATTGCGTCAAGGAATTACATTGTATATTGCATGTTAGTGTAGTGGGTTCTTCTTGCATACATTTTTTATTTGTACATAACAACTCCTAATAGGGTTGAGGCTTCTACCAAGGACTAAAACACAATATGCATGTAATAAACTCCTAATAGGGTCAATGTCTTTAACCAAATACTTTTGATTAGTGGATCATTTTTTGGGTACCATCCACACTGGGGTTTTCCCTTGGCTAGGGTTTCCCTAGTTAACAAAATATGGTGTTACAAGTTCTCTTATTGCATGGTTATGTTTATTGTTCAATATAAAATTATTTTTCTTTCATATGAAAGTTATAAGGAAATTAATAATATCCAATGTTGGGCTAAAGTTTGTAGAATACTAATTCATGACCCCCCCTCTCAGTATTCCTTATTTCTAACAAATTATATCACACAAAATATTAACTAGATTTTAAGTTTTTAATTTGGAATCCTTTTAGTAGTTGTATTCATTTATTAGTCCCTACCTTCTAAAGATGAGGATTAATTTTTTTTATGTTCTATTTGATATTAATATTTTTCTTGGTAATTGTGCATGCTCCTCAATTTATTGTTTAAGCTATGAATGATTTAGAAAATTTCATTAAACATAATTATTGCTTTTTATTACTATTTTTCATTAGGTGTTTCCATTGTTCTTAGTTGACTATTTCTGGCACAAGAAATTTGAACCAAGATAGGGTTGGGCAAATGGAGCTGAGATAATCCCTAAGGGAAGGAGACATGTTTATTTTTTGATATTTCATGTGGAATTGTGCATTAGCTTCACTTTCTCTTCTATTCTTTGCACAAATTTCTTTCAACATGCATGATTATACATTACCCTAGATGAATCAATTATGCTTAAGAAGTTATGTAGATATGAGCAGATTTTTGGTTTTTTCAATGAATGATAACTAGTAGAAAAAAGCTCAATAGTAGTTTTTGAAATTATCTGCTAAAAGCTCTTCTTCTATCTATGTAAATGTTAGACATTTTTGGTATCTTTTATTTCAAAGGTCTTGCAAACTAGAATGCATGTTGTTCAAAAGGGTTACTCTAACATCTTTAACAACATAATATAAAGGAAGCATTGGTGATTTTGCAATTTGTGGAAGTGGCGAGTTGTTTTCATGTGTTGGTCACTATTAATGCAATTATTTACAATTTGAATTTTCTATAATGTAATTTGAATATGTTTCTAAACAATGACAATTTCTCATTTACTACTACAAATTTGAGCAGATGGGTAGGTTGTAGAGATGATAAATATTTTCCAAGGATTTCTAAAAATGGCATTAGTGACTTCTTAACAAGAAATTATTTAAATTAGAAATGCAATGGATTTCAATTTGTCTCCCACATATATAATACTATAGCTATTTGTGCTAGAGGGATGTGGTGCAAATAAACCTATAGTAGTGATCTTTCTAATATTGTTACTTTGAAAAGAAAGCTAAATTATAAGAGTTATAAGCCACGACCATCAGTGATGTTGGTAGGTTGGTTGTTTTGACTAGTGACAATTAGATATTTTGACATGTAACTATTTTTTACATTAAAAGGTATCCAAAATAGGGGTTGACCCAAAACAACAAAAAGAGCTGAAAATCAGTCAAGACTCAATACCAACAAAGTAAACAACCCCCTTACTTAATATCAAGAACCCCTAAATTAAGATGTTTCTAATTTTCCTACTAGTACTAACAACAACAATGTCTTCATTATACATATAGCCAGCCCAAAAACACTTGTTGGGCATAAAATCAATCCATAAAGTATCAACATAAACAACCCTTTGGGATAAATAGAAACTAACATAACAAAAAACCAAAAAATAGGCACATCAAATAGGAGCTAACTCTCCTTGCTTTGGTGCCTTAGGTTCTCCAAGAGAAACTACAACCAGTCATCCACTAGAAATCCATATAGAGACTTAGTAGTATTCATGTCCTTTTCATCAGTGGTCCCCTCCTTGCTGGCCTGTAGTAGGTGAAGAGTAGTCACCATAGAATGCATGACACTTATAGAGAAGTTAGCAACCCTATAGAATTTATCCTCCAAGTTCTCATTCTTCTTGATTAAGGTGGTTATGGACTTCTCCAATATGGCAATATCTGGACTTCTATGGTAATTTTCTATTTTTCCCATTGTGCTTGCCTCCTTTTGGGTGTCAGTACCCCCAATATTTACCTCCTTCCAAACAGCACCTCCCACATGGATCCCTCCTTGACCTTGGCCTCCTAGATTACCCATTTTGATCAACAACATCATCATACCCTTCTCCCCCATGGAATTATCCTTCTTAGACTATGAAGTGTTGGTCTTGGTTTTGAAAGTATCAGACACCCTAGATGGGAGAGGGACCTCCAGCTCCCAAGCCATAACCCCTTACTCTTTCCCTTCACTACCAATTTCAGCCTCCTCTTATTCCCCATAGTTCCTTCTGGTGACTTTCCTTTTGAGTCTTGGGCTAGTTTCCATACCTGAGTTATTAGTGGACTCATAATTATCTTTATTGTTACCCAAGGTGGCCAAGTTTTCTTTCTCCCTCATTCTTTCACTTGACCAACTATTACCTTTCTTACTGTATTATCTTAAAATGGAAGCACTTCCATGTTAAGAGTGTTTATCCCTCTAAGTAAGTGGTTTTGCGTCATGTCAAGCACCTTGAATGGGTCTTTGAATTAGATCTAGCTTTTCTCCTATTCTACTCCCTTTTCCAATTTCTTTCTACACCTTTCTAGCATTCTAGACGAAAATCCTAATTTTCTTGACTTTTGGGTCAAGGATGACATCAGGGTCAAGGATGACCTTTTGGGTCAAGGTTGACCTAGTCAACCCTAACCTAGGTCAAGGTCGACCTCTACCTTGACCCAAGGTCCAAATTTCAAGGTTCCATGATTTCCAAATGTCAAGTTTTGGAAAGAATTATTTTCTCGCTTCAAAGTCGACTATTTTGGTCTCTAAAATGGTAAACTCTTAAATTACATTTAATCTAGGTTCATTTCTAGGACTTAAGGTTAATTTGGATTTAATTTTCCTATGTCTACCTTCTCTAGAAGTTTGTGCCCTAGATCTCTATGTAAAGAATCCTTCTCCTCTCATTATCTCTAACAAGAACAAGGCATAAGGAGATGCGAAAAAGTTATACTCTTTCATGATCAAGCATTCAAGCATTATAAAGTTCAAGAAACCATCCATCTTTAAGCATTCAATTTTTCAAGGAGATCCATTAGTAAGTCACTAAAGGATTCAAGCTCTATGGAGCCCTCTTGTTGAAGATTCATCCATTTCCATGCAAGCCTCTTCCTAATTCAAGATCCATTCAAGATTGGTGTTGAAGATCTAAGAAAATTAATTTGAGATATCCTATACCCTATTCTACATTCATTTGGAGCATCCATACTTGTGGATTCAAGGATTCAAATCCTCCACAAGGATTTCAACATAAGCAAGGTGAATAGCTCCATTTACTTTGTTTATTCATATTGTAATTTCAATTCAATTTCAAGGTTGATTCCAAACTCAAGTTTGACCAATGAAAACCCCCCATCCAATAAATAAAACCATTTTTATTTTAGGTATAGGTGTGGAACAATAAATATCAGTGAAAATTTGGATACCCTTTTCATTGAACTTGCGGGATCTGCGAACAGAATTTCTATTGGAGTAGTGCACACCAAGGTCAAATTTTTGGGGTTGAAGTCGACTTTCTGGGGTCAAGGTAACCTTTCTAGGTTAAGGTCCACTTTCTAGGGTCAAGGTCAACTTGGTTGACATAGGTCAAGGTTGACCTACCCTTAGAAAAGAAAAATATTTTTGGGTTTTGTAGAACTCACAGTTTTGGTTCAAGTGCACAAAAATCAACAATTTCTAAGATAGTTTGACATGATTTTTAGCCAATTCTTTTTTAGAGGTAAGTACCTTTTTATTCCTTCATTTCAATATTAGTCATCTAGATTTACTTTTCATACAATAATAATTTATACTTATGTATAAAATATGGGTTTAGGGTCTCTTTCATGTGCATTATTCTAAACCCTATTCATCCATATTTTACCCTATACACTTAGTAGTGATGCTAGTGCTTTCAACATGAACCTCTTTATTTTTTGTTTTTAATTATTTACCAGTGGTCAAGGGTTCCTTTTAAGTTTGGTTTTTGGAGGAAGGGGATGGAGTTTGGGCTAATTCAATAATTCTAAGTAGGGAAGGGTTTGGGATGAGGATCTTGAATGGAGACCCTAATAAAATTTAAATAGATGGTAAGTTAGGGCTTGGTGGTAGACATTATAAATTTTCTCTTCCTCATGATTTTTGTGGATGTTCCAAACATAGTCTTCCATAGAATAAAAAAGAAAGTAAGGGAAAGAGATACATTCCCTATTCCTAAAGTGATTAAGGATAGGGATATGGTAGTAGTAACACACCTTAACCTTTTCCTCAAGGGTGACATACCTCATGATAACACAACAGACCATATTCCATGGTTCTGAGAGATTTTCTCTAGAAAATCCACCACATAAGTGTACAGGGCCTTCACTGTGATGGAAGAACTTCTACAACATCATCTCATCCATGACCCTAGGATGCTTCCTCTAGATCATAACCTCCATAGCCAAACCCATGGCATTAGCAATCAACTCCTTAGTAACTTCAAAGGAAACCCGATCAATGGTCACTTGGCAATTTTTTCATGATTCCACAAATTGCCAGGTCACTTTTTCATCATGTCCTTCAATGATTTACATAAAAGGGATAAACCTAGCTTCTTTGAGGTAGGTTCACACTACCTTGTCATTCCTGACATTTTCTTCAATACTCGATGACTCGATCCTAAAATTTGAATTTTCCATGGCTTCTTCCTCATGGGGATCCACAACCAAATCCTCCTCTCCCTCTTTCAACTCTATAGCCATACCACTCACACCTTGTGACAACTTGCTCAAACAAACTAGAGCCAAACCCTTTTTTGCCTTCCTATTCTAGTCACAATAATGAAGGATTTTGGTATTCAAAAACACTTGTGCATCCTACTTAATTAATTAAAATCACAATTACTCTCTAGCTATTGGATCATCATATTTTTGTATCCCACTCTCAAAAGCCATCAAAATTAGAAAAGTTGTGTCCTTTGGGCTTGTCAAACATTGCCACAAATTTTACCTAAGGTAGCAGACCTATATTTTTCATGAAGTTTCATAATTATAGAAATTAAAATCCCCTTTCCAACTAAGTTATCCTTCTCCCAATTCACCCCTAAATTTAGTATAATATGAAAAAGGTACTCCAAATAATTTAGCAACAAAGTGTTGAAATTAAAAATTTACATCCCCATGATACCCATTAAATAAATTACACTAATGACAAGGATAGGTGTAACTTGCTTCATTAAAATTGGCATCATTATTTCAAAAGGACTTTTTGTTAAGAAAGAGATTAGTGGCCAATGGGAGATTGTACTCACTTTTCCAAACTTGTCAATTTATAATTTTGGGTATGTACCCTACTAGGCTATCCGCTACTTGATTTCATTCTCTATACACATTAAATTTTCAATTATTTAAATCCATTCAATAGGTTTTGTGCATCTCTTATGATTCACATGGTATGCCATCTCATTCTATTCACACCTTTAATGGATTCAATAGTTATTAAGGAGTAACCTTTGATTATTAGGTTTGGAATTCTACTATTATGGGCAATTTTTAGATCCCATAGGAGAAAAATTTTGTTTACTTCATTTATGGAGACTTTCCCACACTTCCCAAAATATTCCCTTCTACATATACCTTGTTCAGCTTTGAGAATCCCTCTAGTAGCCACACTCTCACTTCTTCTTGAGCCATCAAAGTTTAGTTTCCACTAATTTAGTGAGGGTGCCTTTCATTTTTTCCCTATATTTTTTCAATCTTTGAACTATCCACTTTCTCCACAATATGTGATATATTGTCACATATTTTCACCCAACACCTATCAAGACATGTGAGGGGTTGGATATGTTGGAAATATAGGAGTAACTGAGAGGCGGGGTGAATCAGTTACCACTAAAATAAATCTAGATCGCTTAGATGTCAATAATAAAATTTAGAATGAGAAAACTAATTGCTACTATTACTTGATAAACACACAAAAAATGTCGTAAGTCGGTAAATGTAGAGTGTGAATTACATTTAGCAGATCTTAAAACATGAATAGTAATTAATCTTGCAAACATAAGAGAAATAACATGAACACATGAGACACCAGGATTTAATTTGGAAACCCAATTTGGGAAAAACCACCAATGTAACTAGTTACTATTTTTTAGTCTTCTGAAGTGAGCCTTGTTAAGAGCCAACCCTATTAAAGGTTACAAAACACACTGTTAGGTGTCACCATATTAGAGGATTTAATCACCCTATTAGGAGTGACCTTGCAAGAGGTCTTAAAAAAATTCAATGGAATTGTCACCCTAATAGATAATTTACAACTGGTTGTTAAACCAACCTTGTTAAGAGATTTTAGATCATTGCTAAAATGGTTAGAGAGTAACAATAAAATGACTTGATTGGATGCAACTGAATTGCTAAATCTAGATCTCCTTTCTACTTAAACTTGATCCTTCCTGATCAAATATTACTTTTCTACTCCACAAGGATACCTACTTATCCTTCAAGTTCACTCCCTCTTTTCTTTTCAATTAAATAAATACACTTGCACACACACTAGAGATATCAAACTTGACCTTTTATTTATACCTTCTAGATTGTTGAGTTGGCCCAAATTCAAATTACAATAACCAATATTCAGCATCATAGTTGGCTAGAATCAATACATAAAGTAGTTAAGCTTCATATGCCAAAACAAGAAAAAAATCCTTCGTAAGCCGACCCTGCTTGGTAGAAACTAATTTTGGAATGATTCTCTGTGTTAACCAATAGAGGCTTGGTTAACACTACAAACTTGCAGAAATCCTTTGGCAACCGAATGAACTTGGTGAATACTAACTATGCCCAACTTTCCCTTCATTAACTGAGTGAGCTCAATTAACACTCTTTTTTCTTCAACAACTGAGTGAGCTCGTTATACACTATCATCTATTTAGAGTAAATCTATGAATGCTCAGTAGACAAGGACAACTATCTTCACTAACCAAGTGAGCTTGGTAAGCATTGTCTGTCAACTGATATGACATTTGTATAACATCAAAGAAAACACACAATTAATCAATTGTATCCAACAATCTCCCTCTTTGGCATTGATGGAAACACAACATGTGATAGCACAATGAAATTTTGAGAACAAGATTCCTTTTGATAGAAAATTTCTCCCTCTTTGATTTTACACAAGAACTTCTTCTTTATGTTGTATTCTCCCTTTGCATACTTTCTTTTCAAACTTCTCCCTCTACAAAATTCTAGAAAGATAAAAATATGATAGTAAACTTCTCCCTCTTTGAAAATGCATGCCAAAGACAACACATGCCAAATTTCTATCAATGTACCTTGAAAACTGATTCATATGCAAAATTCTCTTCATTATACTACATCAACTGATTGATCTTTAGCTAGGTTCTTGTTGATGCATCACTAAACTTCATTTAGTGAACCTTAGATAGGGAAATGACCCCTAGCTTACCTTTTAGATACAAGAATTTATCCTAAGGTAATGGCTTTTTGAATATGTCTATAATTTGTTCTTTTGTATGGACATATTCCAATCTGATTTCTTTGTCCTGCACTAATTCTCTGATAAAGTGATATTTTATAGCAATGTGCTTTGTTTTGGAATGCATCAATGGGTTCTTTGATATGTTAATTGCATTGGTGTTGTCACAATACATGACTACTAGCTCTTTGATTTTAACCTTCATTCCTTCCAGTAATTGTTTGAACCAAATAATGTTAGAACAATTCACTGTTGCTGCTACATACTCTACTTTTGCTATAGATTGGAATGTGTAGTTTTGCTTCTTGCTTGTCCAAGATACCAACCTTTTACCAAGAAAGAAAGCTCCACCACTTGTGCCTTTTTTGTCATCAAGATTTCATGCCCAATTAGCATTGGTGAATACCTTTAGGTTTAGATTTCCTCCAAGTTTGTAACATAAGCCATAGTCCTCAGTACCTTTTAGATATCTCAAGATTCTTTTGATTGCCATCATATGATTTTCTCTAGGTTTAGTTAAGACTCCTGTCACTATCCCAATTGCTAAAGCAGTATCTAGCTCTGTGTGAACTACATACTATAATTTTCCAATCATTGATCTATATAAGTTCTGATCTACTTCTTTGGAGTCATCATCTTTGGTAAGCTTGAGTCTTGTACACATGGGAGTACCAACTAGTTTAGAATCTTCCATACGAAACTTCTTGAGTATCTCTTTTACATGCTTGGATTGGGTGATATAGATACCATTCTTGTTTTGTTGTATTTACAATCCAACAAAGAATTTTATTTCGCTAAACATGGAAATCTCAAACTCTTTGTTTATTTATTTTGAAAATTTTTTTCATAGGTCATCATTTCTTGTAAATAGAGTATTATCCACAAATATCTCTACCAACACAATTTTGTTGTTTGGTCCTTCCTTGATGTACAAACTATTGTTATCATTTGTTCTCTAAAAACCAATTTGTATCAAGTAGTTATGTAGTCTTTCATGCTAGGATCTAGGAGCTTGTTTGAGACCATACAGAGCTTTGTGTAATTTATAGACCATATCCCTTTTGTCAGGATCAACAAAACCTTCTAGTTGTTTAATGTAGACTTCTTCATCAAGAATTCCATTCAAAAATGTAGATTTAACATCCATTTGATATAATTTAAATCCTCTGTGAGGTGCATATGCAAGTAGGTTCCTAACACCTTCTAATCTTGAAACAGGAACAAAAGTCTCACCATAATCAATTCCTTCTTCTTGAGAATACCCTTTACACACTAATCTAGCTTTTTTTTCTTGATACTTGGCCATCTTCATTCAGCTTATTTTTGAATACCCATTTTGTTCCAATCACATTTTTATCTTTAGGCCTAGGAACAAGAGACCAAATTTTGTTCTTTTATATTTGTTCTATTTCTTCATACATTGGCTAAATCCAACTTTCATTTTTTATAGCATCATTAACACTTCTAGGTTGAAAATCAGTAAGTAAACATGTACCTTTTTAATTTTCTTCTTGACATAGTACCTTTTTATTTATCTCCAATAATCTAATCAAGTGCATGATGCCTTTTGATATACTTTCCCAATAAAAGTTCTTTTCCTTTTGAATGAAGTGTACCTTTTTATTTTGAATTTCAACTTTAGGCTTGGGCCATTCAGACTTGGTAGGCATTGGCTCTATAGCTTCAAAATGTGACTTGTGTCCCTGTGACTCAGTTTGTACCTCTTGCAACTCAGTAGCTGAGGAAGACTCGAGAAGTGAAGTCTCATTATTATTAGATATGTTAGGTAATGTATTAGGTTCAAAGTAAAAAAATCTTTTGTAATCTTCTGGTTCCCTTTTGCTTTCTTGTTCATTCTTTTCTGCAAACTCATCAATTCTCACATGTGCACTTTCTATAATTTTATGAGTAGACAAGCTCAAACATTTATATGCCTTACTTTTGCAAGAATATCCTAAGAATATACCTTCATCACCTTTGACATCAAACTTTCCTTTTCTAGACTCTTTCAAGATATAACATTTACTGCCAATTACTTTCAAGTAACTTACATTGGGTTTGTAGCCATACCATAATTCATAAGGAGTTTTATGTGAGTCCTTCTTCAATTGAACTCAGTTCAAAGTATGAACTATAGTGTTGATGGCTTCCTTCCTATATTTGATAGCAACTTTCTTTTCAATCATTAGAGTCCTTGCACAATCCATAATGAATCTATTTCTTCTTTCAACTATTCCATTCTGCTTAGGAGTGCTAGGGGCTGATACTTGCCTTTTGATTCCTTTTTCAGTGCAAAAATTAGTGAATTCATTGGAGATGAATTCACCACCTCTGTCTGATCTTAATCATTTCAATCTTTTTCTTATTTCCTTTCCTTTGCTAGATAAGATTTGAATTTCTCAAATGCTTTTGACTTTTCTCTAAGATACATAACAGTCATCGTTCTAGAATAGTCATCAACAAAAAGAATAAAGATTTTTTCTCCACTATAAATTTCTATTCCAATGGGTCCACATAGGTCAATATGCACAATTTCCAAGACATCTTTAGACTGATAGTTTTTGCTCTTAAAACTAGTCTTTCCTATTTTGCCAATTTGACAATTTTTGCATAACCAACATCTAGTTTCTTCAAACTAGGGATACCCCTTACTTTTCTAAATTTTATTATCTTAACCATATTATCAAAGTTTACATGACATAGTCTTTTGTGCCATAACCAACTTTATTCCATTTGAGCAATAAAACATGAGCAATCACCAAGATCAAGATAAAATAGGTTACCTCTTATTTATTTTCCTAATCCAATCAGATTCCCTTTGTCATCCAACAGTCTTGCCTTGCCATGCATGAATTCTACCTTGAATCCAATATTGATTAGTTGTGACACACTTAGTAGGTTATGTTTTAGTCCTTCAACCCAATAGGCATTGTCACATACAAGTTCATTGGTTAATGATATGCAACCTTTCCCTTTTATGCAACAAGGTTCATTGTTTCCAAACTTTACAATACCTCTATCATAGTGTTCAAAGTGTTCAAATTTTGTTTTGTCTCTAGTCATATGATGTGAACATCCACTATCTTTGATCCATGTGTCATTTTTACTAACATGAGAGATAAGTGCCATCTTATCTTCTTCTTCATCGAATTCATCTTTTATAGCAATGTACACTATTTTCTTTTCACTGTCATCAGAATCTTTAGCCATAAAACAAGTCTTCTTACCTTTTTCTTTGAAGGATTTGTGACTTTTGGATTCCTTCTTGCCTTTTTACTTGTGGCTCTTCTTCTCATCCTTTCTTTCTCTATTTAGGCACCTAACAGCAATATGACCAATCTCTTCACATGAAAAATAGATTAAAGGAACTTTACCTTTGTATTTTCCTCTACCTCTAGAATATTTCTTTGCAAGTGAAGCTTCAAAAACTTCAAGATTACTATCAAAAATTTTCTCTATTTCCTATTCACTTTCTAACTAAATGTCATTTATTTTCTTACCTTTCTCTTTGAGTGAAAGTTTAGCTTCAAATGTAGACTCAACATTTTAGGAAGCTAGAAAATAATTGTCAAAGTTGTCTAGCTCAAAAGTTGTCAATCTTCCTACTAAGGCATCCAAACTTAACTTGTGATTTGGATCACATCTCTTTTCTTGAATAGAAAATGCTTTGATTGCATAGATAGGAACCAATGTTTTGAGAACTTTACTTACAATAGTTGCTTCCTTGTTTTCTCCTCAAGAAGCTCTGATTGCACTAACACTAGCTTTGATTATTTCTACATATTTGGCAACATTTTCATCTCCTCTCATTCTCATTTGATCAAACTTTCCTCTAAGGCTTTCTACTTTAGCTCTCCTTAAATTTTCATCAGCACCATATATGTCCTTTAGCTGGTTCCACATATCAAAAGTAGTTTTACATTCTTTGATCTCATCAAATTCATCATAGCTGAGAGCAAATGCTATATCAATCATCATGATGTTATGGTTCTTTTTCTCAGCAAGATCTTCAATAGATAATGTACTAAAAGGAGTTTTGTATTCTTCATCAAGATATTTGCAGCTTGAATCACTAATGATGGCCAGATGAAGTCTCATGAGTCCCTGCCATGTTGAAAAGTTGTCTTTGTTTAGCTTGACATCTTGATCTTTAGCTTAGGTCCTTGAAACCTTTCCTACAAGTGCCAAATGCTCTGATACCAATTATTGGAAATATAGGAGTAATTGAGGGGGGGGTGAATCAATTACCACTAAAATAAATCCTAGATCCCTTAGATGTCAACAATAAAATTTAGACTCAGAAAACTAATTGTTGTTGTTACTTAGTAAATACACAGAAAATGTTGTAACTTGATAAATGGAGAGTGTGAATCACATTTAGAAGATCTTAAAACATTAATAGTAATTAATCTTACAAGCATAAGAGAAATAACATGAACACATGAGACACCAAGATTTAACGTGGAAACCCAATTTGGGAAAAACCACCAATGTAACTAGTTAATATTTTTCACTCTTCTAAAATAAGCCCTATCTGGAGCCAACCCTATTAAAGGTTACAAAACACACTATTAGGTGTGACCCTATTAGAGGATTTAATCACCCTGTTAGGAGTGGCCTTGCAAGAGGTCTTAAAACAATTCAATGGAATTGCCACCTTGTTAGAGTATTTACAACTAGCTGTTAAACCAACCCTGTTAAGAGATTTTACATCACTGCTACAATGGTTAGAGAGTAACAATGAAATGACCTGATTGTGATGCAACTAAATTTTTGAATCTAGATCTCCTTTTTACTTAAACTTTATCCTTCTTGATTGAATATTACTTTTCTGCTCCACAAGAATACATGCTTATCCTTCAAGTTCACTCCCTCTTTTCTTTTCAATTCAATTAATACACTTGCACACACACTAGAGATATCAAACTTGAACTTTTATTTATACCTTCTAGATTATTGAGTCAGCCCAAATTCAAATTACAATAACCAATATTCATCATCATAGTCAGTTAGAATCAATACATAAAGTAATTAAGCTTCATATGCCAATACAAGAAAAAAAATCCTTCATAAGCCGACCTTGCTTGATAGAACCTAATTTTGGAATGAATCTTTGTGTTAACCAATAGAGGCTTGATTAACACTGTGAACTTGCAAAAACCCTTTGGCGACCAAGTGAACTTGATGAATACTAACTCTATCCAACTTTCCCTTTGTTAACCAAGTGAGCTCAGTTAACACTCTTTTCTACCTCAATTCCTTCAATGATCAAGTAAGCTTGGTAGACACTGTCATATGTTTAGAGTAAATCTATGAATGCTTGGTAGACAAGGAAACCTATCTTCACTGACCAAGTAAGCTCAATAAGCATTGTCTGTCAACTAATATGACATTTGTGTAACATCAAAGACAACACACAATTAATCAATTGTATCCAACAGGGGAGATAGTTTCTAGTTCCATGTCTAGACGCCCTCCCTTGTAAGATCCATCAATTTTTGGAAAACCATCTTGGGAGGGGGGGCAATGATTTCTAAATATGTGGTTGCTACTTTCCTTCCATATATTCCAGTAAACATAGGGGGGAATGGCTTTCTAGATCAATTGAATGAGAGGGTGATGGGAGGGGCTTTGCCAACTTGATATAAAATGATGAGCATCCTTATTCATTACTCAAGCAATCCCCAACTATAAAAAAAAATGTTTCCATACCTAATAAGAATAGGAACAATGGATTAAAAGATGGGAGATAGTCTCCTCCTTCCTAGCACATAACACACACCTTCTCTCCATCTAGAATCCACACCTTTTGATATTTTCAATAGTGAGAATTCTATTATGCATAATAGTCCACCAAAAGAAATTTATTTTCAGGAGGAGGTGAGACAACCAAACCATTCTCAACTCTAGCTCTCAAACTTTCCCAACTATGCTATTGTATGTCGATCTAACATTGAATTCGCTGCTTGGGTTCCTTTCCCATATCAGTTTATATCTATCTGAGAAGGATAGAATATAGGCTTCCACCAGGAGGGAGACTATTTTTGTATACATATATTTTTTAGTCAAGTTAAAAAAATTCACATTGAAGGTCTTCCACTCCTTGTCAATATAGTTGACAACCTTGGTACCAAAAATGTTACCTCCTTGTTCCCACAAGCCATCCAACTTTGTGAGTCTCTAAGGCACATCTTCAATCCATTTATCATTCCAAAATTGAATCAAATTCCTATCATTGATATTCCACCTCATTCCCTCTCTTAAGTATTTTCTTGTTTTAATAATTTTAGTCCAAATCCTTGAAACAATAGAGAATTTTTCATTGTAACTTGATTATAAGGCCTCCCTAGTAAGTATTTGACACACATAATTCTACACCAACCAGTCGAGTCGTAGGTGAGCCTCCAACCATTCTTCATCATTGGGGCCTTTTTTAAGTTCTGTATTCTACTCAGATTTAACCCCCCTGAGACTTAGGTCTACAAAATTTCTCCCATCTAACAAGACTTAGTTTTGTTCTCTCCTCCATTCTTGACCATAAAAATTTCCTCTATATTTTTCTAAGATGTCTCTAGTATAACTAGATATTTTAAGTAAAGAAAAAAACATATATAGGGATTCCTTGTAAGGTGGTCGCAATAAGTTGTAGTTTTGCCACATGACTGAGCACCTTACCTTTCCAACTCGCAAGCTTCTTTTGCATTCTTTCCATCACAATATTCCAAAATTAGGGAGTAACCTCCTTCACAATAAGAGGGATCATTGATTAGGTGTCATGGATGCTCGTCAACCTACAATTTATCTCATTTTTAATTCTTTGTTGTAGCACCAAGTGTTTATCTTAGATTTGTTTTGATAATTGAGTGTCAACACACTTAAGTCATTTACATAGTTCATGCTAAACTAGTAATACATGTTGAGTACAACATGTGAATAAATTATGCTAAGTTGCAATAAGTGTCAAGTCACTCATGTGTCGAGTGACTTAGGTGCCGAGTAGATAGACCATGCCGAGTGATTCAAGTTCCAAGTAAAATAATAGATGTTGAGCAGTTCAAGTGTTGAGTCAAAAGTAGAATTATAGTATATGTCGAGCATTAGTAACTTCATATGCTGAGTAACATAGATTCGACATACTTGTTTGTTATGGCACAAACAACTATGTAAACCATTTACAAGCCAACTTAAAGATAGATCTCGATCTTTTGGAGATAAGGACGAATCTGTATGCAGATTCCCTATGCAATTACATGCAGCCAATCAAAAAATGAGAAGGTTTAAGAGGCAATATGGATGAATCATAGTCATAGATTCATACTTGACCCTAAGTCACCAAAGTCTTTATAAGGAAGATGAAGCCCTAAAGTTTTCAAGAAGAGAGATCAAGTCATGATAAGGTATCAAGGAGCGAATGGTTAAATTGGAGGAGAAAACAAGATAGTTTATAGAGCATTCAAGGTGACTTAGCAGTTAGAGTGAATTGTGGAATTAGTTAGAGGAGAACAAAGAATAGAGAAGGTTACAAAATTGATACATCTGATCATAAAAGATCAAGAAGGACATTATGCAGAGTTGATCTATAATCAAGCAAGCGAGAACCAATCACAAGATCTATGGTGAGACATTCTTAAAAGGTGATTTTAGTTAAATCTCCTAGGTAGAGTAATACTAAAAGGTTGTACCAAACCCTTTAATAGAGTGGCATTCCAAGTGAATGACCTAAATTCCTTTAACCACGCACACTTCTAACAAGATGGAACTTCATAGTCTTTGTAAGCCTTTAATAGGGCAAGCCTTTCATAGGGTAGATCATGATTCATTGTTAAACCATTGTAACCTTAATTGGCTACACTTTATTGTACTAGGAGTAAAAATTTGTGGGTGTCATGCCCACCCTAGTTTTACCTTCTCATTTGGAGGGTTTCTAGGTAATCATATCTATTGTTATGTGTGTCTAATTACATGTTTTAGATGCATTTACCTTACATATTATTTTAGTTTATATATTGAATGCATCTAATGAATGGTGAAAGTTTTATGGGTCCAAGTTTAAACTGCTAATTCACCCACCCCCCTGCCCTCTAAAGTTTACCTTTCCATTTGTAATTCCAACACCAAGTCTGTGTTGAAGAAGTAGAGTTTTCTTTTCTATTAATTTATATGATGTCTCGAGACATTATAATTTTTTTATAATTTTCTTCTAGGGCTTAGCTTCTCTAATGGAGGATAAACCATAGAAGAAGACCTATCATCAATGAATTGTTGTAACACCTTTGGTAGGAGATTCATAGTGGGGTTAACCCCCATAATTTCCTTTCTAGACACCATAGCTAGGAGGTTTCTTCCAATGATCTAAGCCACCATGATGAAAATATATGGTGATAGGGGGTCCGCCTATCTTATCCCCCTCTCTGCATGGAATAATTGTCCTAGATATTTGTTGGCTAGTACCAAATAGTAGATAGTGTCTATCATCTCCCTAATTATAGGAATGAACATTTCTCCAAAACTAAACTTCCTTAGGATTTTTTGAAGAAATTGTCTCCTCACCTTATCATAAGCCTTTGAAATATCTAGTTTCATTGTCATACCTATGTTTTCACTTTTTTGCAAGGAGCGAAGAATCTCATGGGAGATTATCACAACATATTTAACATCCAAAATATGTCTTCCTAGGACAAACACATTTTGTGTATGGTTAATAGATCTATTTAAAATAGGTTTCATGTGGTTGACCACCACCTTGGATAAAATATTATATATGGTATTACACCTGAGCATTGGTCAATACTCTTCTAGGCAAGTCGAATTAGCAACCTTGGGGACCATAGCAATAAATGTATGATTTAGATCTTTAAGAATTTGATTAGTTCTAACAAATTCTTTAGCCACATGAATAATAGTGTATTTGTGTTGGAAATAATTGTTTAATTGTGTGTTGTCTTTGAGGTTACACAAATGTCATATCACTCGCTAGACAGAGTCTACTAAGCTTAGTTGGTCAGAAAAAAAAAATTCAGAGTCTATCGAGCATTCTTGAAACTTACTATGTGGAAAAAATGTCTACCAAACTCACTTAGGCATCGAAGGTTTCTATGGCAGAAGTTAGTTTCTATCGAGCTCACAAGGTCAGCAAAGGAAAGTTAGTGTTTACCGAGTTCATTCATCTCCAAAGGATTTTTTAGAGTGTGTAGTGTTCACTGAGCTTTAACTGGCTAACACTAGAAATCATTTCTAGAGCAGTGTTTACAAAGTAGGGTAGGCCAATGAAGGATTTCATTATTTTGGGAAATAAAGTTTAATTGTTTCATGTAATGACTATAGCCAACTTATGTAGTGATTATTGATAATTGTAACTTGTACATGAGTTGACTTGACAATTTGTAAGGTATAAATAAAAGGTCAAGTTATGAATTCTAAATGGAAATGAGTGAGCATGAAAGTGTGTTGATTGTGTGAAGAGGAAAGTGTGACAAATTTTTGAAGAAGGATCAAATATCCTTGAGGAGTAGAAAAGTTGTATTCAATTAGAGAGGATCTAGTGAAGCAGAACTTAGATCTTTATCAGCAATTCAATTACATCTCATTTAGGTCACTTCATTGTTACTTTCTCACCATTGTAGCAGTGATTTCTAAATCTCTTAATAGAGTTGGTTTAATAGCCATTTTGTAAATCCTCTAACAAGGTGACAATTCTATTGAATCGTTCTACAGTCCTCTAGCAAGGCCACTCCTAGTTGGGTGATTAAATTCTCTAACAAGGTCACACCTAAAAATGTGTGTTGTAACCTTTAACAAGGTTGGCTCCTAATAAGGCTCACTTTAGAAGAGTGAAAATTAGTTGCTAGTTACTTGGTGATTTTTCCCATATTGAGTTTCCACGTTAAATCTAGTGTCTCTTGTGTTCATGTCATTTCTTTTATGGTTGCATGTTAATCGCCATGAATGTTTAAGTACTGTTAAAGATAACATACAGTGCATTTACTGAGTTATAGCATTTTTCTATATAGCTATCAAGTGATAGCAGTAACTAGTTTATAAGACATCTAAGGGATCTGTGGATTTATTTTTGTGATAACTAATTCACCCCCTCTCTCAAATACTCTATCTATATTTCCAACAATTGGTATCAAATATTTTGGTGCTTGCAGGAAGGATTTCAATGATCTAAGCTAAAGATTAGGATGTCTTACTAGAGGGAAATTGTAACAAGGATAACTTTTTAGCATGGCAAGGTATCATGAGACTCCATCTAGCTTCCATTAGAGATATAGGACTGAAATATCTTGACGAAGAATATGTAACTATTGTTGGTACATTATCTATCAATAACATTGCTGAGAAGAAGACTCATAACACAATGATGATAGATATTGCATCTGCCCTAAGCTATGAAGAATTTGATGGTATCAAGGACTGCAAAATTGCCTTTGCTATGTGGAACAAGCTGAAAGATATCTATGGAGGTGATGACAATGTGAAAAGAGCCAAAGCAAAAAGTCTAAGGGGACAATTTGATCAGATGAGAATGAGAGAGGATGAGAACATTGCTAAATATGTTGAAAGAGTCAAAGCAAGCATCAGTGCAATTAAGGCTTCTAGAGAAGATATCAAGGAGGAAACAATTGTAAGTAAAGTTCTTAGAACATTACTTCCCATTTATGCAATTAGAGTTTATGCAATTCAAGAAAGAAGATGTGAAGAAAATCATAAGATAAATTTAGAGGCCATAGTAGGAAGATTGACTACATTTGAGCTAGATAACTATGAAAACTATGTTTCAGCTTCCAATAACATTGAATGAGAAATTGAAACCAAGCTTTCACTCAAAGAAAAGGGCAAGAAGATAAAGGATTCTTAGTCAGAAAGTGCAGAAGAATCAGAACACAGTTCTAACAATGATCTTGAGGTGGTTGAAGCTCTACTTGCAAGGAAATATTCTAGAGGCAAAGGAAAATAAAAAGGTAAGGTTCCTCTAATCTATTTTTCATGTGAGCAATTTGGTCATATTGCTACTAGGTGCCCAAAAAAAAAAAACAAGGATGAGAAGAAAGGTCATAAGTGCAATGACAAGAAAGATTTCAAATCATTCAATGGAAAAGGTAAGACAACATGTTTCATGGCTAAGGATTCAAAGGATTCTGATAATAGTGAAGATGAAATTGTTTGCATTGTTGTGAAAGATGAATCTAATAATGATGAGGAAGATAAGATGGCACTTATCTCTCATGTGAGAAAAAATGATATTTTTCACATCATATGACTGGTGAAAAAATAAAGTTTGAACATTTTGAAGACTATCATGGTGGTAGTGTGAGGTTTGGTAATAATGAACCTTGTTGCATAAAAGGAAAAGGAAGAATTTCACTAACCAAAGAGCTTGTATGTGATAATTCCTATTAGGTTGAAGGACTAAAACATAATCTATTGAGTGTGGTACAACTAATCAGTATTGGATTCAAGGTGGAATTCATTCATCGAAAGGAAGACTGTTGGATGACAAAGGAAAGCTGATTGGATCAAGCATACAAACAAAAAGTAATTTGTTCTATTTTGAACTTGGTGAATGTTCATGTTTTATTGCTCAAGTTGAAGAAATTTGGCTATGCCATAGAAGGTTATGTGATGTGAATTTTGATAACATGGTGAAAATAAGAAAATTTAGGAAAGTAAGAGGCATTCCTAGTATAAAGAAACCTAATGTTGGTCTATGCAACAATTTTCAGATTAGTAAGATGGGAAAGACTAGCATTAAAAGTAAAAACTAGTAGTTTGAGGAAATTTTGGAAATTGTGCATACTAATTTGTGTGGACCTATTGGAATTGAGAGCTATACTGGAGAAAAGTTCTTCATTCTTTTTGTTGATGATTACTCTAAAATGATGATTGCCATGTATCCAAGAGAGAAATTAGAAGCATTTGAGAAGTCCAAATGATATTTGGCCAAAGTAGAGAAGGAAAGAGGGAAAAGACTGAAATTCTTGAGGTCAGACAGAGGTGGTGAATTCATCTCCCATGAATTTAATAACTTTTGCATTGAAAGAGGAATCAAAAGATAGGTATCAGCACTTGGAACTCTTGAGCAGAATGGAATAGATCTATCATGGATTGTGCAAGAACTCTAATGATTGAGAAGAACATTGATATCAAATACTAGAAGGAAGCTATCAACACTACAGTTCATACCTTGAACTGAGTATAGTTGAAGAAGGACTCATTCAAAACCCCTTATGAGTTATGGTATGGCTATAAACCCAATGGAAGTTACCTAAAAGTATTTGGAAGCAAATGTTATATTTTGAAAGAATCAAGAAAAGAAAAATTTGATGTGAAGGGTGATGAAAGCATATTTTTGGGATATTCTTGAAAAAGTAAGGCATATAGATGTTTGAATTTATCTACTCATAAAGTCATAGAAAGTGAACATGTGAAAGTTGATGAGTTTGTAGAAAGGACTGAAGAAGAAAGCAAAAAGGAACCAAAAGATTACAAGAGTTCTTTTTCATTGAACCTGATACAATGCCAGATACATCTATCAATCAGGAAACTTCTACTCTCGAGTCATCAGTCACCAAGTTGCAAGAAGCTCAAATCAAGTTGCAAGAACCCAATTCACATTTAGGTGATGCCAATCCAAAGCCTACCAAGTCTAAAGGACCTGAGTAGCAATCAGATCAACCAAAGCCAAAAATTGAAATTCAAAATGAAGACAATGGAACTCAATCAAAAGGAAAGGAACCTATATTGGCCAAGTATGTTAGGAGACATCATGCACAAGATTAGATTATTGGAGACAAATATGAAGGTACTATGACAAGAAGTAAGCTAAAAGGTATTTGTTTACTTTCTAATTTTGAATTTAGAAATTTCAAAAATGCATTAGAAAATGAAAGTTGGATTGAGGCTATGAATGAAGAGATAGAGAAAATAGAGAAGAACAAAACATGGACTCTTGTACCTAGGCCAAAAGATAAAAATGTCATTGGAACTAAGTGGGTATTCAAAAATAAGATAAGTGAAGATGGTAAGGTATCAAGAAATAAAGCTAGACTGGTATGTAAAGGCTACTCTCAAGAAGAAGGAATAGACTATGGAGAGAATTTTTCTCTTGTTGCAAGACTGGAAGGTGTCAGGACCTTACTTGCATATGTTGCACACAAAGGAATTAAGGTATATTATATGGATGTAAAATTTTCATTTCTCAATGGTATTCTAGATGAAGAAGTATACATTAAGCAACCTGAAGGTTTTGTTGATCTAGACAAGAAGGACATGGTCTACAAGTTACACAAAGAATTGTATGGTCTCAAACAAGCCCCTAGAGCATGGTATGAAAGATTGCATAACTATCTTATTCAGATTGGTTTTCAAAGAACTAATGATAATAGTAGCTTGTATATCAAGGAAGGACTAGATAATAAGATTTTTCTGGTAGAAATATTTGTGGATGATACTTTTTTTTATAGGAAATGATGATCTATGCAAAGAATTTTTAGAGAAAATGAACTAGGAATTTGAGATGTCAATGTTTAGAGAGATTAAATTCTTTGTTGGTCTTCAAATTCTGCAAAGCAAGAATGGTATCAACATCAATCAATCTAAATACATCAAGGAGATACTCAAAAAGTTTGGTATGGAAGATTGTAAACCAACTAGAACTCCCATGTGTACTGGACTAAAGCTTACCAAGGATGATGAATCAAAAGAGGTAGATCAAACCTTATATAGATCAATGATTGGAAAGTTGCAGTATGTAGTTCATACAAGGCCTGATGTTGCTCTTGTAGTTGGTATTGTAGCAAGATTTTAAACAAAACCTAGAAAAAATCACATGATGGCAATCAAGAGGATCTTGAGATACTTGAAAGGCACTGAAGATTATGGATTGTGGTACAAATTTGGAGGTAATATGGACTTGAAAGTGTTTGTTGATGCTAATTGGGTAGGAAACATTGATGACAGAAAGAGTACAAGTGGTGGAGCATTCTTTCTTAGAAAGAGGTTGGCTTCTTGGACAAGTAAAAAGCAAAATTGTACATCCCAATCTATAACAAAAGCAGAGTATGTTGCTACAACAGTGAATTTTTCTAACATTGTTTGGTTGAAATAGTTATTGGAAGGCATGAAGGTGGAAATCAAAGAACCAGTTGTTATGTTTTGTGATAATACAAGTGCAATCAACATATCAAAGAATCTAGTGATGCATTCCAAAACCAAGCACATTGCAATAAAGTATCACTTTGTTAGAGAATTGGTGTAGGATAAGGAGATCATATTGGAATATGTCCATACAAAGGAATAGATTGCTAACATATTCACAAGCCATTACCTAAGGATGCATTTTTGCATCTAAGAGGTAAGTTAGGGGTCATTCCCCTATCTAAAGCTCACTAAAATGAAGTTTTAGTGATGCATCAACATGAACCAAGTTGAAGATCTATTAGTTGATGTAGCATAGTCATGGAAACATTGCATGTGAATCAGTACTTAAGGTACATTGCTACTCATATGGTTTTTGTTGTCTTTGGCATGTGTTGTCAAAGAGGGAGAGTTTACTATCATATCTTTCTAAAATTTGAATTTTTTTGTGGAGAGTTTGTTGTTTGAAAAGAAGCTATGTAATTCCTTCATAGAGGGAGATTACTACATTAGAGAAGTTTGTGGCATAAAATCTAAGAGGGACAAAAGTTCTATTAGAAAAGACTTGTTTTCAAATTTCATTGTGCTATGACATGTTGTGTTGCCATCAATGCCAAAGAGGGAGATTTTTGGATACAATTGTTCAATTATGGGTTGTCTTTGATGTTAAACAAATGTCATATCAGTTAGCAGATAGAGTCTATCGAGATCAGTTGGTCAGCAAAGAAAATTCCAAAGTCTATCGAGCATTCCTAAAAGTTACTCTATGAAAATAGTGTCTACCAAGCTCACTCGGGCATCCAAGGTTTCTATGGTAGAAGTCAGTTTCTACCGAGCTCACAAGGTCAGCGAAGGAAAGTCAATGTTTATTGAGTTCACTCTATCTCCAAAGGATTTTGTAGAGTTCATAGTGTTCACTAAGCTTCAGTTGGTTAACACTAGAAATCATTTCTAGAGCAGTGTTTACCAAGCAAGGTTAGCCAATGAAGGATTTCATTGTTTTGGGAAATAAAGTTTAATTGTTTCATGTAATCACTATAGCCGACTGATGTAATGATTATTGATAATTAAAACTTGTAAATGAGTCAACTTGAAAATTTTTAATGTATAAATAAAAGGTCAAGTTGTGAATTTTAAATGGAAATGAGCAAGCATGCAAGTGTGTTGATTGTGTGAAGAGGAAAGTGTGAGAAAATTTTGAAGAAGGATCAAATATCCTTGAGGAGCAGCAAAGTTGTATTCGATTAGAGAGGATCTAGTGAAGCATAACTTAGATTTGTATCAACAATTTAGTTGCATCTCATTTAGGTCACTTCATTGTTACTTTCTCACCATGTGTAGCAGTTATTTCTAAATCTCTTAACAAAGTTGGTTTACCAGCATTTTGTAAATCCTCTAACAAGGTGACAGTTATATTGAATTGTTCTAAAGTCCTCTAGCAAGGCCACTCCTAGTAGGGTGATTAAATCCTCTAACAAGGTCACACCTAGCATTATGTTTTGTAACCTTTAATAGGGTTGGCTCCTAACAAGGCTCACTTCAGAAGAGTGAAAATTAATAGCTAGTTACTTGGTGGTTTTTCCCATATTGGGTTTCCATGTTAAATCTAGTGTCTCTTGTGTTCATGTTATTTCTTTTATGGTTGCATGTTAATCAGTATGAATGTTTAAGTTTTGTTAAAGATAATATACAGTACATCTACAGAGTTACAACATTTTTTTGTATAGCTAATGAGTGATAGTAGTAACTAGTTTATAGGACATCTAAGGGATCTATGGATTTTTTTTTTGTGGTAATTGATTCAGCCCCCCTCTCAGTTACTCCATCTATATTTCCAATGCCACATGAATAATAGTGTATTTGATGATTTCCTAGAACTCCTAAAAGAAAGTTGGGGGAAACCCATCTATTTTTAAGACCTTGAACACACACATAGAAAACATGCCACTTTTCTTACCTCTTCTTTAGTAACATTACTTATCATATATTGGTTCATCCTTTCATCCATAACTGGTCTTATGATTTCTAGCAGGTCATTCTATGCCCTCAAGTCTACCTATAGATATGGTAGTTTGTACACTTCTTGGAAATAAGTGGTGGCCCATTTTTGTATCTCTCCTCCTCTGATTATTGCCTATTACTAACAACAAGTTTTGTGATAGTGTTCCTTCTCTTGTGTTTAGAAGTCAACCTATAAAAGAAAGTTGTGTTCTTGTCCCCTTCAGTAAGCCACTAGATTTTAGATCTTTGTTTCCAAAATACTTCCTCTCTTTCAATCACCTATTTCCATTTCCTCTTCCAACTTTTCTCCTCATGTGTGGCCCCCTAAAGATTACCCTCTGCCATTCTTTCCTAAACGATGCCTAATATTTCCTTTCTTTCTTTCTTCTAATTAAATTTCTTTAAATGAGGCTTTGTTCCATGCCATAGCTTTCCACTTTATATATTCTATCTTATTAGCTATTTGAGACATAGTTGTATCATGGACCCTGACATTCCACCACCTTTCAATAAAATCATGGAATTGGGGGTGAGAATTCCACATTATCTCATATCGTAAAGGTTTTATTTTACTAGGATGCTTTTTTGTCTAACTAAAAGAAAGCATTAAGTGATTAGAGACATTCCTAGGATATCCTTACAAGGAGGTGTAAGGTTGTATATCCTAGTGGGTTGAAACAAGCACACTATCAGGCACTCTAACCTAGTCAGCTGAAAGAAGCACTCTGTGAAGCCTAACTTGAATGAGGTTTTGTCCCAAACTATTGTTAGACTAAGTAAATTGCACACCTTTAAGTTTCATATCTATGAAGTCATTCTTGGTCATAAACACATCTAGGTCATGCATGCTTTCAAAAACATTCTCAAGTCCTCCAAGATTTTTTGAGGGGTATATCAGAGTATTTAAAATCCCTCGCACATATGAGATTAGTATGTTTAAGGTTATCCGTGTGTTTGTTAATAGTTTTTTCTCTTATTAGATTTTATTATCTAACTCTTTTAATACCCAATGTTTTGGAGATACAAAAGGATGTTACCAATAGATGGGTCAATTTATGTATTTTATCACTTCCCTCTAAATTACAAGGTACAACTCCCTTACAACTTGTAATGAATATGGTTTTCTTGGATCATAAGTTTTGATAGAATAAGCTCTTAACCTAAGAGTAGTAAAGGATAACCAAATTGTTTGTAGAAAAAAACAATACAAGAAGAATGGATTTGGACAACTTATTACACTTAATGGAATAACTGCAATAGATTATCTTGAGATTTCTGACTCTTAATCCTATTCTAAATGCAAAAGAGGAAAAGAATTAGAAATGCAAATGAGGGAAAATGGAATTTATTTAACTATTAATCCTAAATGAAATGGAATCCAACAAGTTACTAATAGAGTCATTTACACGTATCCTTCAATTCACAATGAAACTATCTAATATGCCATGAAACTAGCAAGAGGAGAAGAAAAATCACATATGAAAAAGCAAATGGAATTATGTATACTATAAATACCATAGTGAAATGGAATCCACATAGTTATCATAGGATCACATATAATTTTCCTTCAACTCTTAATGCAAAACTAATCTATAAATGGGCCACAAAACATGACAAGAAAATAGGGTAAATGGAATTACAAAGTCAATTCCCCATCAAGTTTTTTGACCTTTTTATTATCAGAAGAAATTACATTTATAGTTATATGTCATCCCTCAGTTTTGGCAAAGCAATAGTTACAAAATAGAAATAAAATAAGGATAAAACATGAAAATATCTAATCTATAGCATGGTATAAAAATGTGGCAATCTTTTCTATTGATGATTATGAATTCATGATACTTTTGGAAGCATGTGATGACTATTTATCTTCATCCAGATTCAAGAAATCCTATAAAAATATTAATTTCTTCATAATCTTCTATTTGGTGTCAAGTTCATATAATTCATGTTCCAATGGTTACTACCATTTTAAATTCTCATTGTCAATCTCAAATCAACAATCATGATTAAAACATAACAAACTTCTTTATTTTTCCTTTGTGATCTTCTTAGCATGGGTCCCTCTATGTACATGTGTGATGTTCTCATATGCCCACATTATCTAAACCTTATGCATCTTTGAAAAGTGGGAATACAATAGGCATTGATCTTTTCAAATCTAATGGCTAAGGTTAGAAGACCTAAACTTTCTTTTCATGTCACATTTTTTGTAATTCTTAGTGCTTTGATAGCTTTATTCGATGCAATGATGTGACCAATTGATAAGAAATCCCTCAAAAAAAACTATCTAGCATAGAATCAAGAAGAATAATCTCTGAACTTGCATCCCCATGAGTGATAGTTGGGAGATCCCCAAATGGGTCCATAGATTATTGGCCCACCAACACCCCCTTCTATCATTATTTTTGGATCTTTGAAACCTCAACCTCCTCTAAGCACACATTAGGGCCAATACCATGGAGGAAATTCAAGTCATCTGGCAACCCTAAATCCACTCCTAAATTCAACTGCGTATCACACAAGGTTATGTTGATATCTTGAGGGGCCCCATTGGAAATGACAAGCCAGAGGTTGGGTCAACACTTTGGATTAGGGGGGACTAGGTGTTCAAGGGAAGGTTCCACCATTGATGCAGGCCCAAGTTGCAAAGCATGTAATTTTTTGTGCAGCTCTCTATATATTCTTCAAAATAAATTGTTTATTTTTTAGGATGTGTAATTGTTGTGAAATTTCGAATCAAAATTTTCTTATTTCTTTATGTTCTTGAATGAATTGGGTACTTTCATAGTTTTTGTTTTAATATTAAGGATAATAGAAAGATTGGTACACTGATTCTCCAAAACATTGTACATTAAGCTTTCTATAGTTTTATCACTTTGTGATCCAAAATATAGCATAGAATTCATACACAATAAATATAAATATAATCTCTATATCAAATTGAATAGTGACTAAAAAAGGAGTACTATATAGTATATAGTATCTCACATGGATTATTCTCTTCTCCCATCCTTTTACCTATATTTCTATTTAGTTCCATCTCTCCATCTATCTTATCATATTATTTATTAGAACTCATTTCCATTCTTATTATTATTATGAATGGATTGTGGAATCTTGATAATAAAAATATTCATACCCAATCTAATCTACAAGTTATTTTTCTCTAAATTTAGAAAAAAAAAAAAAAAAAACAAAAATAAACTATCACTAAGGCTTCAATTATATAATTTGTAATAGTGTATTTATGAACTGCAAATCCTAGATTTGTTCCACCTCTAATAAATGAAATTCTTGGAAGTTCACAGGATATTCTAGTGGGAATTATGGCTAATTTATTACTTCTTATGAATCATTGGTTGTCAAGTACGTCCCTCCAACACAAAATCCTCAACTAGCTTTACACTTGGCCCTAACAGGGAGCATACATCATGGTTTTTGGGGAATATTCCAAATAGTCAGCATCAATATATAGATTGACACATGTACAGGTTCATTTGTAGGATTAGTTATTCTTGGATTGAAGATGGAACTTTGTATCTTTTGGCAATGTCATTTTTTTCAATCTTAGCTAAAATTTATATCATTTTTGCTTTCATTTATGAAGACAAGCTTCAATATAACTATTAGTGTTATTTTGAAATACTTTTTTTTTCATGAGATTGGATGAAACTATCACCTATTTCCAACTTTTTTCCCTTGTAATTCCATGAATTCAAATGTGATGTTTTTTATTGTATAATCATACTGCCAATATAAATTTTCAATGCCTAATGGTTGTATTTGTTTTGAAGTGTGAGTGGTGGCCATTTGTTAAAACACTAGTTACAATATTTTCATTTCATGTCATATAATTATTAGAAGATAGGTTTTGTATACTTTATTTGGGGAAGGATTCAAAGTACTAAGAAAACATCTTATCCAATTAATAAACAAAAATAGGTCTCTATTTTAAAAGTTCTCCAACCTCTTTTTCACTATAGTAGAAAAATAGGTACAAAAGTCAACATACATTACAACATATAATGGGAGAAAAATGTTATTGTGTTGAAAAATGGATAACACACTACACATTTCATCTCTCGCAATATATTGAACCATAAAGACCTATTTAAGATGAAGCTAATTATATACAAAAGAACATGACCATCACTTAAATTCTCATGAAAAACTTATAGAAATATATTTGAATTATTGGTGGATCTTTTTTAATGATAGAAAATAACCACTATAACTAGAGACTTTAGTTGAAGAAATGTACATAATTTAATAGTATTTTCACATTATCTCATATCTAGGATGCCTTGAGCAGTTTCTAAATATCATATTAGAGTACTCTAATTCAGTACAGCTTCTTAATAAGTTTCTTAATATTTCACTAAATTGATGAGAAATGTCCCATCAAAAGGGAAATAGCTTATGCAAGTGAGAAAAAATATCGTTATAAGAAAAGAGTAACTCCAAATTTACTAATAAATAAACTTACTAGGAAAAACATATATTCATCCTCTATTCCTAACCCATGTGCTCTACCAGCTAGAATTGACTCTAAACAATACTCATCACTCTTTGTATTATTCATCTAAATTTCTCTTTGGAACCATTTTAATTGTTTTTTCATAGGACAACCCCAAATATATTTCTATATTTTTTTAAGTATATTTCTCTATTTTTTAGTATCTTTTTTTTCCAACCATGGTACCATTGAGTTTCTCCTTATCTCTTCATCTATGATTTATGTGATTGTATCTTCTACTATGTCATTTTCAACACCATTGTTGATAATAAATGTCTCAATGATCACAATTGTGATCATCAATGAACTTATCAAAGGACACTCCTCAAATCACTGATCTAGTGACTCTGCTTTCATTAATGTGTGTCACTTCTTTTAAAATGTTTGAATATCCCTAACCTTTTTTTTCAACTATATATGGGACCAAGTCAAACTAATTATAGCATGTCAGATAAGAATGAGTTTTCAAAATAGTGCATAGCTATATATGATGATATCCTTGTATTTGAACTTTAATAGTAAAATCTT
Source organism: Cupressus sempervirens (assembly GCA_028749045.1). Taxonomy (NCBI): domain Eukaryota; kingdom Viridiplantae; phylum Streptophyta; class Pinopsida; order Cupressales; family Cupressaceae; genus Cupressus; species Cupressus sempervirens. The sequence continues at coordinate 445,498,831 of CM053785.1, read as the reverse complement.
TCCACCCACACCTTCCTCTTAACCCACTATAGGCAGAGACTACAGTTGCATGCAACCCTTGTTTAACTATAATTATCTTAATTTATTTCAATTTTTGACCTATAGATTTAGAACGTGGTTAAAATTTTTTAGTCATTCAAACACTTCCTTCATCAAAAAATTAATTTGAGTTTTCTATTGTGACAACCAATTTATCTAATCAAGGGTGCTCTCCTTAATATCATAAATACATAATTTAAATAGAGAAACAACAATAATTTTTAAGAATAGAAAATGGTCTTCTTATTATCTCTAAAATTATGTAATTACATAGTTTAGAATTATAATATTCAAGCCACATGGGCGTCTTCCTTACAATATAATGCAAGATAGAGTTGTGAACCACCACTTAGAACTTCCCTAGATAACCTACAGATCTTCCTTATATATGAAATATTCTTCCACTTAGGAAGGTTCTAGACATTAATCCCTTACCTTTGAGGTTGACCAACCCTAAAATTATAGTATTTTATTACATAGAGTAGGCTCAAAACAATTAAAATTTATATATTTGGGATTTATTAGTAGCTCAACTTCTAGAGACCATAATTTCCAAACCATTAACCTAATTGGCTATTACAACCACTTTTCAAAAATGAAAACTTCTATTCTACATCTATTAATGGTGCAAGCATCTATCTGTCAAGGTTTGGTCTCGATTTGGAGCTTATAAGACCTTCAAATTTGAGCTCAAATTTTTTATACCGAAAAATCAAACTGAGGATTTATAATTACCTTACCACTACACAAGATATAGAAATGAAACTTATATTTTGTGTATCTAAGATGAACCTCCAACTATGAAATTATAATATTATGAGCTTGTATAACCAACTTAATAAGAATAGTAAGCTTCCACAAATAGCAACCCTTCATCAAAAATATTTTTGGGTGATGTAAGATTTCCATTACACCTAAGATGCTCCTGCATCAAACATGTAGGATAATTTGAAAAAATGGCCCTACCATGTCTTATATGTTTAGAGCAAGATCAAGATGTGTAACCCCCTCCCTTGTCATCCATGATGAATCTTCTATGGGTTTTTTTTTCCATTTGACTAGATAATCTTCATATGTCATGTTCATTGTGCTTTTGCCAACACTATTGTCCAATGTACATCCTCAATCTCCTTTATACCTAAAGTAGTACCTAGAATACTCCATCATGCTTCTATGACCTCATCTTCAACACCTCCTTCATGATACTTTGTCAAATATAAAATGTTTAATTCAATGGGAAACTCTAGTCCATATGCATTTCCTGAATCATGCTTCTTTAGTATCTTTCATGAATCAAACTTGTTCATTGTCAACTTGTTATTTATACCTACTAGAAATTGCTCCTTCCTCAAATGAACCATGACTTCATCCCCAACCTAAAATTCCTTATACCTCATTTCTCATCTTTCTTAGCCTTTTACTATTTATTCATCTTGGTAATGTTCTTCCTCACCTTCTCATGGATATTCTTCAAGTGCTACAAAATCCTCAACCTCGACACTACTTATCTCCCCTTTATCTAGCTTCCTTAGTTTCGAAGCATTTATGGGACTACTTCCATACACTATCTAGAATGTTGATTTATGAGTTCTACTATTGATATAATTATTATATCAAAATTATGCCTATGTTAAAATCAAATCCCATACTGTTGGCTTATCTCCAACCAAACATCTCAACAAATTTCCCAAACTCCTATTCAACACCTATGTCTATCAATCATTTTGTCAATGATGTGGAAAACTAGAATTCAAACCAATCTTCAACTTCTTCCATGATGCATGTTGTAAACACCCAACAAACTTTGTATCTTGGTCTAAAATTATGCTCTCTGGTTGACCATGCAGTCTCATCACTTCTCTAAAAACTAATTCCACCACATGAACATCACTAATCTTCTTATAGGGAATAAAATGTGTTATATTTAAAAACATGTTAACCACTACAAAAATTGAGCCATGCCCTTACTGTGTTCTTGGTAAACCAAGAACAAAGTCTGTGATGAGAGGCTCCCATGGCTTCTCTTGTACAAGTAATGGTTGATACAACCCTTTGTTTATCTTTGCTCATTTTTCCATCTGACATACTTGCAAACTCTATATAAACTTCTTGACATCTTAATGTAATTTTAGAACATAATAATTCTCACTAAATAGAGCAATGGTTATATTTCTACCAAAATGTATATCCAATCCTTCACTTTTTAGCCCCAATCAATGATATAACTGATATATAAAAGATACATATCATTTGTTATGTTGTCATTGATCTCAAGTCTAAGTTGATTATACATTATGCTAATTCAATAGAGTGCCATATCATTTTATTGGTGAAGAGGATTTGATTACTGAAGAGAATTTGAAGAAAGTATGATTATCATAGTGTTGATAACTTAATAAGTATGGTATTCAATGGGCACTTGAATAAGTTTGATAGTGAAAATGTGATGTTTGTTTTATTTTTTTAGAATCATGTAATACTGTAATATAATGACCTATACAAGCTATATCGAGTGACTAGTTGAAGAAAGGAAGACAATATTCATTGAGTAACTATAGTGTTCACTGAGCAGTTGGCAAATTAAAGTTGAAAATCTAGTATTAACCAAGTAAGTTCAATATTGACCCAGTGATATTTTACCAAGTGAAATGTTATATTTATTGATTAACCAAAAGAAGTAGAAGTTTATGAAGATAGAATTTGGAGTTGACTTTTTTTGGAAAAAAAGAAAGTTCGAGAAGTTCAAAGGCACAAGTCAAAGTTTTTTACAAGATCTATGTTTGGAAAAATATAATGAAGATTTGATGATGGAGAATGAAGAAGGATAAGGATGAGCACAAAGTTCTATGGAATTTATATTTTGTAAGTGACTAAATCCAATAAATCTAAGATCGACGATTGTGATTAAGCAGTAAAATATGAAAGAAATTGGAAGATGAGAGACTACTATTTAAGGAGGAGCTGGAATAAGTTTTTGGTTATTGATCATTATTATATTGTATGCTCCTCCAATTTATTACTTAAAACTAAAATATCATCTAGGTAGACAATGATAAACTTACTAAGAAATTCTTTCAATACCTCATTCATGAGCCTCATGAAAGTGTGTGGTGCATTAGTTAGCCCAAAAGTCATGACTAACCACTCATACAATCCCTTTTTTTCCTAAAGGTAGTCTTCCATTCATCTATTCTAATATGAATTTGATCATATCCACTCTTCAGATCTATCTTTGTTAAATAAAAAGCTCTTCTCAAATAGTCTGAAACATCATCCATCCTTAGCAATGGAAATTAGTACTTGATTGTAATCTTGTTGATAATGGTAGAATCTATATGCATCCTCTATGCCCCATTCTTCTTTGGTGTTAAAAATGGTCATACAAAACATGGACTCAAAATCTTTCTAATCAACCCCTTTTGCAACAACTCCTATACTTGTTTTTTTAACTCTTTAATATCTGCTAGTGTCATTCTATGTGGTGCCTTATTTGAAAATTTGACTCCTAGAATCAAGTCCATATGATGATTGATATTCCTTACTAATGATAATTCATCAGGCACAATATCAGATGAAATATCATGAAGTTCACTCAATAGATTTACAACTTCTCCAGGTACTTCTTCTTCTTCCTCTTTAACAACTTTCAAAATTATAGATAAACACATTTTCCCATGGCCCATTCCCTCTAGGAACTTTCTTTCATCAAAAAAACTTTTTTTTTACTACTACATAAGTTTTCTTCTATGTCCTTCAATGGCTTTATCTTATGTTGCACTTCATTTTTTGTTCACTAAAAGGTATTCACATAGCCATCATGCACATCATGCCTATAAAACTATCATGTCCTACCTAGAAACATATGACATGCATCAATCGATATGATATCACATAGTACCTCATCATGGTAGCTCACAATCTTGAATTTCACTAGGCATTGCTTATTGACTGTGACCTTGTGGTCATCTTGCACCTAGGTAATCCAATATGGGTGTGGGCATTTCTACCTCTTGAGATTTATTTTTGTGACCATATCCACTGACAAAAAAAAATTATTATTCCAAACATCAATAATCACATCACACCACTTGCTCTCACACTTTCACCTAGTACAAAATAAGATCCTTTTTTTCTCTGGTTCATTCTCACCACTCAACTAGACTCTTCTGTTAACTATGACTTCTCCTCTTTTACCATCTTCAGAATATTATGACTTGGCATCTTCATCCACATGTACAACTCTTAGCGATCCTTAATTCCTCCTATATGTCCTTCATTAGCATTAAGGATATTCATAAGTCCTATTACCTTCTCCATAGTGAAAACAAGTTTCACTTAAGCCTCTTCTTCTTGATCTATGTCCTCTTCCTCTTCATCTTCTTCTCCAATCTCTACTATTATGATAATGAAAATGAATGAAATTGTTTCCCCTCTAATTATAACTTCTATTTTTTGCCTCATCTTTCTTATTTTGATCTTTATTTAATCCTAACTCGGCTTCCACTATATTTCCACTTTACTCGACTTCTATTGGAGTTATCCAACTCAGCATCAATTATCAGTTCGGTTGCTGTTGGGAGCTCGACATCTGTTGGAGTTTAACTCAATATCCAAAGACATCTCAGCAACAACATTTAGTTTTTGTCTTGACATATTATTTCATGTAGGTTTATACTTTGCTTAGCTTCTTTGTCTTGGGACTGATGTGTGATATAGCTTTATATATCAGTCCTATGTACTTCTCATGCTTAGTTTGATGAAGTGTGATCACTTGACCCGTTGGAAAATATGTTGGTCATATCAATCTCCTTGTAGTGTATATCATTTTTAGCTATGGCTACATCCTTCCTTTTTTTTAATGAGTTTTTCAACTTGTTTGTAAATTCCTCCAAGCTATGTAGAGCAAGTTGCACATCTATCACCTGACTTTCAATGATCTTTCCAAGTTTGAAGGCTTCCATCTTTAGACCTTTTCCTCCAAGTTGTTAGGCTTTTCCTTGTGAGAACCTAGATTAGCTCTGATACCAATTGTTGGAATATTCAAATATGGAAAGAGTACTTATGAGAGTGGGGGGGGGGGGGGGGGGGGGGGGGGCGGGGAGAATCATAAGTATCACACTTTAGCCAATAAAACTTTTAACTGAAAGTAAATTACATGCATGTAAATACATCAAGTAATCATGAAATTAAACACATGAATCAACAACTCATAACACTGGAATTTGATAACCCAGAAACCCTCCAGGAATAAGAAGGTAAAACTGGGGTGGGGATGATACCCACAAAAATTACTGCAGTAATATTGTTCAACCACTTCTGATGGTCTGCCCTGTTAAAGACCTGCCCTATTAAAGGCTTTACACTATATTAATAGTGATTTGGTTAGAGGATTTGCAAACACTTAACATGAAGTGTCACCCTGCTAAAGGATTTAATCACCTAAATAAAGGATTTGATGAAATAGCTATTAAGCTAACATATTACCATAGGATTTTCATTCTAATACAATTGCCAAAAATTATTAGGTATAATGAACCTAATAGATTACAATCCTTGATTGCTGAATGCAGGCACCTTTTTCGCTTTCTCTGATCTTGATCCTTTTGTGATCTAATAATCCTCTCTTTTGACAATAGAATTCCTTGTGCACCCTTGTATGTCCACTCATATATTTACAATGAAATTTCATCTTCCTTATAAAGACATTTGAGGATTTAGGGTTAGGTATGGATCTACGATCCATGTTCAATCTCCATTTTTCGCTTATTATTTGCATTTCTTCTATTGGTTGCATGCCTTCATCATTTTTCTTATTGGCTGCATGAAGATTGCATAGGAAAAATAAAAGATTCGATCTCATCATTAAATCCTTTGAGATTTACCTTATGTTAGCTATAAAAACTATTTGCATCATAGTTTGTGCAATTACAAACTCTTATGCTGATATACTGAGTTACTCGGCTCCTGAAGTATTATTGTTACTCGACACGTGCTATTTCCTGGATAGCTCGGCACCTAAGAAAAATTGTATCACTCGGCACCTTACGTTACTCAGCACTTGTTAACACTCGACACTTGTTAACACTCGGTATCTGATCTTCACTCGACATCTGAAAACTACTCGGCACATGAAGATCACTCGGCACATGAAGATCACTCAGCATTTGTTGTGGCTTGGCATGCATGGTGTACTCAGCTTCAATGTGCAATGTGATTAAGTGTGTTGGCACTCAAGTGTCAAAAACCATTATGAGGTTAACATAAAAACCATAAGACAAGATATACATAATGAAAATCTCCTGCTAAAATTCCAAAGTTGAAGAGATATATCAATTCAGTGAATGAGTTATAATTATACAAATTTTATCTCTCAAACCTTCTTGGAACATTTCATTTCTACAATAAAACTATACAAATTTTTTTTTCCAAGATTTTATTCCAAGCTTTATTTACAAATAAATTATAAAGTAAGATCATGTAATGATTTTTCGAAACCATTTGCAATCCAAAGAGAGGTATGATAGAAACATCGGTTAGAGTCACAATCTGATTCCTTCCTTAGTCTAAGATCCCCCAACTATTAATAACATATTCCTTACATGTTTTAAAGTATCATAACATAAAATATTTCACTATTAAAACTTAAGCATCCTATTCATCCCTATTTTGGTATAGTAAACATTAATGAAATGTGCCCAATACTTTCATACACCTAGTATAAGATTAAATGATGCAACCTTCATCTTCCATGTTATTAAACATTATAAGAATCAGTTTTATGTAAAAAATTCATTGATATCACTATTTAATATGCTTTTATAAAGCTCATAATATTTTTAGTTCTTTCCATGAAAAATAACTATTAACAAGTGATCTTTCCTTAAACTATGATTAATCTTAAGTTCTAGCAACCAATCAAATTGGATGTTTTCATTTGTTTACTTTTAAAATTTTAAAAGCCCAAAGAAAGATGAAAGTTTGTTAAACTTAAAATTGATAAAAAAACAATATTATGTAGTGATTTGATTGGAATGAAATTGGTAGAAGAAGAATGCCAAGCAAACTTTGCGAACAATGAGACAAGAGAAGGCATCATAAGCTATGTAGTTAGATCTAGAGTTAGTTTGGGTACAAATTGCTTTCCCAACATCTAATTGGATTTGAGATGGCTACTAAAGTTAGTAAAACCATGATCTAGGTTTTTGTATCACTAGAATCGTCACAAGCACAACTAACAATTCATAATTATTTTGGCACGCAAGTGAGACATGTGTGTACAAGATTGGAGAAGTGTTTATTAGCATTTAGTTCCTACATTTCTCATGTGAAAATTACTATTGCAGTCACTGATTATTAATTTCCTATCTTAAAAAAATATTTAACTGTCAAAAATAAACTCATAGCTAATATGAAAAAATAACACAATTGCAACTTCACCAAAATAAATACGAGAAGAAACTCACAACACAATAAATATAATATTTTTGGAAAAATTTTCCATGGAAAAAAACTACTAAAGAAAAACTAGTTCTATAGATGAGGAATTATATTAACTTTAGAAAATCAAGAGATGCAAAATTCCTTACTCTTACTAGCAGAACTTTGGCAACCTCCTAATTTCTCCCATTGATATTCCCTGTTACTATCCCAAATGCTATCATTGTGCCCTTGCTAACACTACAAGATTATTTTCCATCACTACAAATACATCTTCAAACTGTGTTCTTTGAATGCCTCATGGCCCCATTTTATAATACTCTTGTTGGAAAACCAATGGCTGAGATTGATTTTTAGTCAAAAATTGAGATAAAACACAACTCAATAACCCTAACCTTGTTGTTTTCTAGTTACTTCTAAAAGGAGTCAATTATTTAACAAATAATTTTCCCTACTTTAACTAATTAGTCAGTAAAACAATTGTTTACTAATCAATAAATATGGATGAATAACTATCCAAGCTAACCAAACTTACACTCCCTCTTAGTAAGGAATTTGTTCTGCATGACACCCAACTTATCTTTGAAGAAGATGAATTTTTCCTTCCCTAATGCCTTACTCAAAATGTATACTACCTACTCCTCTATGGATATGTATTATAGTTGAGCAACTCTTATTATACAAAATCTCAGATGAAGTGATGTCTGATGTCTATATGTTTAGACCTATCATGAAATATTGGATTCTTAGGCAACTTGATGCAACTTTGATGATCATATTATATCACATTAGTTTCAAACTTATGACCAAATAAGGCCACTAACAACTTTTTAAGCCATTTAGCTTCACATGTCATCATTCAAACTACTATGTATTCTTCTTTTATTGAACTTAGAGCCATAGACATTTTATTCCTACTAAACCAAGATAGAACTCCTAATCTCAAATTCAAACAAAACCCTAAAGTGCTCCTTTTGTCTGTTGTATTGCTTGTCTAATCTACATTAGTATAGCCTATCAACCTAATTCCTTCACCTCAAATATATATGCCCCCATACTCAAGTGTACCATGCAAGTAACACAACACATTCTTATTCATTGTTTGGTGCATTTTCATTGGTTCAACCATGAACTGACTAAGAGGGTTTACTACAAAAGCTAAATTTGGCCTAGTGTTGACCAAATACATAAGAGAACCAATCATCTTCCTATATAAGGTGGGATCTAAATTCTTCTCCTTGGATGTATCTACCTTTCTAAAATTCATGATAATGGGTGTATACATGAATTTGCAATCCTCCATCTCAAATCTCTTCAAGGTTTCAATGGAGTACTTCCATTGACCAAGGAAAATATCTACATCTATCTGTCACACCTCCATCCCTAGAAAATAGTGCATAAGTCATAGATCCTTTTTCTTGAACTCTTTTGCAAGGTCCCTCTTGTAATCCTCTATAAGACCTAGTAAACTTGTAAGAAATAATTCATTCACATATAGAGAAAGAATAAGAACCTCATCCTCAACCACCAAGTAGTAGAGGTTAGCATCATCTTTACTCATCACAAAGCCCATTTCCTAAAAATATGTATGAATGAGCTCATACCACACTCTAGGAGACTACTTGAGTTCATACAAGTCTCTCTTCAATCTACATACGTGGGTCTCTTTATATGTGCGACAAAGCCTTTAGGTTTATTTATGTATACCTCCTCCTTCAAATCACCATTAGGGACCATTTGGTTGCAAGCATACAAATGGAGAATATAAATGCATATTGGGAATGGGAATGGCTATTCCAATAACAGTTATTTTTCAGAATGGGTATAAGCTCATTTTAGTGGCAAAATGGGAATATGTATTCCATTCACCTATTTTAATTGAAAAACCAAATAGAAAATAGAAAATGTATTCCAAATTTTCTATTCCTATTCTAGCAACCAAATGTTCCCTTAAGGAATGTTGTCTTTACATCCATTTGATGGATTTTCCATCCTATTTATGCTACAAATGAGATCACAGCTTGTATAGAAGTATACCTAGCCACTAGAGAAAATATTTCCTCATAGTATATTCCCTCCTTTTGAGAGAACCCCTTTGGCACAAACCTTTCCTTGTATTTCTCGATGCTACCATCTGCGTCATGCTTTATCTTATAGATCTAGCATGATCCAACTACTATCCTATTTTTTGGTCTAGGCACTACCTCCCACATATCATTCTACATTATTGAGGAGAATTCCTCAATCATAGTGTCTCACCATACTTGATGCTCTACAACCTCCTAATAGCTAGAAGGCTCACTATCTAATAGCTAGGTAACTAATAACATATAGTCATTAAACTTAGTTGATTTTCTTTTTTATCTCCTACTCTTTAGGTAGGAGCTCCCACAAACTCCTAAGTATCCCTTTATGTCTCTTAAACCTCACGGTTCCTATTGTTAACTGTAGATGGTAAAATATCAACCTCTATGTCTTCTTGATGCATTTCCTGCTACACCAGTTGCTTCGTATTCTATGAATCTTCACCACCCAAGCTTATGCTAGTACTAGTAACTATACTTGAGCTTTCCTAACCTTGACTAGGCTTTTTTTCTTTTATTAGTTTCTCACTCTGATCATTTGCTAGAAAATATTTGGACCTTCTAAATGACTTTTCCTTCATGAACTTGACATCATATTTGACAATAATTCTTTTGGTCCTAGGGATAAAAATGCTATATGCCTTTGAGGTTTCATTATAGCCATCAAGTTACCCTCTCTCTATAGTCTAATCTAAGTTCATACGTGTATCATTTGGAATGTGACAATATGCCAAAATCCCAAATATCCTGAAGTGACCAACATCTAGCTTCTTCCTTGTGAATGCTTCCTCTAATGTCATCTTCCCTAGCACCTTGTATGGAACCATGTTCTGAATGTAAACTATTATACTACATGCCTCTTCCCATAAGTAGTGGGGCATGTCTTGCTCATCTAGCATAGCCCTTGCTACCTCCTATATAGAATAGTTCTTTCTATCAAAAACTCTATTTAGTTGTAGATCATAAGGAATAGTCCACTCTCTCTTGATTCCTTCCCAGGTATAGAACTCCTAGAAAATGTTTCCTTTGTACTCACCTCCATTATCCAATTGAAGAACCTTTATCTTCCATCTTGTAAAATTCTCCATGAGAGCCTTGAACTCTTGGAAGTGACTAAAAACCTCACTCTTGGTCTTCAAGAAGTATATTCAAGTCTTCATGGATAAATCATCAATAAAAGTATCATAGTACTCATATCCTCTAAGAGATTTCATTAGCATTATTCCACAAACATCTAAATTTACTAGATCAAGAACACCCTTAGATTTTGTGTCACTCCTTGAAAAAGATACTTTCACAAACTTCTCCAACACATATCCCCTACATCTATCATTATGCTCTATGCTTACCTCTAGAACACCTGTCACTATCTCATGAAGCAATTTAAGTGCTCCATGATGAATATGGCCCATCCTCCTATGCCATAGCTCTCCAAGATCTCTAGGATTATGGTTTCCCATGAGTGCTTTAGGAGTATCAAAATATAACCTATAAATGTGATCAGGACATGGTCTATGATGATCCAAAGGAGGCTGACAAAAGAAGAAATGAGAAAATACTTTCAAGCATTTAGTATTTTGCATTTTTGGAGTCCTACAGTGCATTTATGGGCCATGAAATCACCCAAGTTTAATGTCTCTTGAAATTATGAGATAGAAATTTTAATTACCTTTCCAATGGTGTAAGAAGCATGCATTTTCAAGCTATGTGCTAAAAGTTATGACTTCTACAAGTAGACATAAAATTTGGAATAGTTTTTAAATAGTTTTCATAATCTTAATATTTTATTATGTAATAAACATTATGTGAACTTTTAATTTCTTTTTGAAGAAATTTTGGTGGCCCTTAAAATTCATCAAAAATTGTATAAACTTGAGTTTTTATTGAAATGAACTACTTTTGGCTTGCATAATTTGTTGTACTAAAATTGTTCTATTTGCATTAGAATTAACAATACTATAGGTATCACACTAGGTATCATAATCTAGATTCATAATTTGGATCAAAAGGTGACACTCCTAACTCCAATAGTGATGGGTGATTTCCAATTTTTATTCTTGATCGACACATGTGTCCCTCTAAAGAGTATATTATACCCCTTATCCTTAAGAATAGATACAAAAATCAAGTTCATACTAAGCCAATCACAAGCAACACATCATGAAGTAGAATTTTCTTTCCATTCTCCCTCTAAAACTAAACAATCCCTTTTTGAACTAAGTTGAGTTTGGACAAGTTTCCCATAGAAATATGGATATTGGTGTTCTCCTCCTTATAACTAGAGAAGTACTCTCTAACTCCTATCGTATGAAATGATTCCCCACTATCTATATACCAAACACATTGTGAGGTTGAGCTTACCATACAAGCTATGAGTGCAATCTCATCTTCTATTCTACTAGAGAGTTCTTTTCCACTTGCTAAAGCTTCCACCTACTTCTTTTCCTTCTTCCTTTATGCGAAATGACTTACATAGTGACCATACTTGTGAAACCAAACACTTGACCTTAGAAAGCTCCTTCTTCTTCTTCTTTCCACTTTTTGAATTTGAACCTTTTCTATACCCCTTCTTTTCTTTCCCTTTTCCCACTAGGGAAACTTTCTTTCCACCTCACTTTTTTTACTCTTGTTGGCCCCATTGAAAAAACTTAGTTTAAACTCCTCCTGATGAGTGAAATCACTCCATGGTTAACCCAACTCACTAAGGTGTCTCATCCGCTAATAACTTGAACAAAGACATTCCACTTCATATTAAATTCATTTAGGGATATTCTCACTAGCTCATCATCACTAAGACTATCTCCAATAGTTACTAGGTCATCCTTGACAATTCTAAGCCTTGTGAAGTAACTTTTGACATCTTCTTCCAAGTTCATTCGAGTATTCTTAAACTTCTCTCCAAGAATCATCTTCCTATTTGTGGTATAATTTTGGTACAAATTCAAAATGGCATCCCACATATTCTTCATTGTATTTAGCTCCAAGATATGTGGAACAATATGATCCTTGACACCATAAAATATTATCCTCCTCACCTTGGCATCGTCCTCCTTGTATGTTGCAAGCTATGTCACATATGTAGGTATAGTTACAAAACTAGTAACATAATCCTTGATATCATTCTCTTACAATAATAAAGAAATTCTGGCCTTCCAGATACCAAAATTTGAGGCACCATCTAATTTGTCTTGACCTCTCAGACTAGTTGAAGCCATCTCAAGAGATTAAAGAAATAATAAATGTAAATAGATCAAACTAGGTTTTATAAAACTCAATTTCTTTCCTCAGGAAAAACTTCACTACCCTCAATATTGCTATGATACCATGCGAAAATTACTATTGCAATCACTAATTATTAAACTCCTATCCTAAATGAATATTTAACTATTGAAAATAAATTCACAACTAATATCAAAAAATAACACAACTACAACTTCACCAAAATAAAGATGGCGAGAAATTCACAACACAATGAACATAATATTTTTGGATAATTATCACTAGAAAAACCCCCTAAGGGAAAACCAGTTCTACAGATGAGGAATTATATTAATTTCCCTGAATCAAGAGATAAAAAATTCCTTGCCTCTTACTAGCAGAACTCTAGTAAGCTCCCAATTTCTCCCACTTCTATCCCAAATGCTATTACTACGTCCTTGCTAACACCACAATACTATTTTCTATCACTACAAATGCTTCTTCAAATTGTGTTCTCCAAATTCCCTCTAACCCCTTTTTATCCTACTCTTGTTGGAAAACCAATGGTCGAGATTTATTTTCAATTGATGGCTTAGATAATAAAGTAGGTTAACAACCCTAACCAAGTTGGTTTCTATTTTATTCTTAAAAGGAGTCCATTATTTAACAAATAATGGTCCCTACTCTAACAAATTAGTTAGTAAAACAATTATTTCCTAATTAATACATGTGGATGAACAACTATCCAAGCTAACCAAACTAATATTTCAAACATAAGAGTGAGTGCTTGGCTTGCCTTAGCCTAAGTTTTATACTCTTCTTTTCTTTAAAAAAAAACTATGCTCTATCAATTTTTGATTATTTTTATTACAATTAAATAGCTTTGATTTGCACAAGGAGAAGGGTTGGATTAATATGGTGCACTTGAAGGTGATTTTTGCATCAATAATTATTCTCTAATGTTTGAGTTCCAAAGCTTATAGTGAAACTTGATTTATTTTATTGAAGTGTGGCATTTAATAGAGGAATTATGATAAGAAATAAAATAGCACTAATGTAGTGAGGTGTATTATTTTTCCTTCCAATCCTACATTTAACCTCAAGTTTTGTTAGAAACAATAGTTCACTAAGATAACTGAGAAGGGGGGGGAGAGGGGGAGAGGGGGGGTTGGGGGGAGAATCGGTTATCCAACAATTAAAATAGTTATCTTCTTTAAACAAACTTAACCATTCAACCAAAGTAAACAACAACCATAATAAGGTGCACATAGACAATTACAACAAACATGTTAACTAGGGAAACCCTTGATCATAGGGAAAACCTCAGTGGGAATGATGCCCACAAGATGATGTACTAATATAAATATTCCTTGTTAGAGAACGGACCCTGCTAGGAGTCTATTACAACATTTAGTACATAGAGTCCCTATTAGGAGACTTTGAATCCATGTTAGGAGATTCCAACCCTATTAGGAGTTGTAGTACAATGTATGCAAGAAGAGTCCACTACCCAAACATGCAATTTCAACTACAAGAAGAGCTCACTACTCAAACATGCAATTTACTATAATGTTCTTGTTCTTCTTTCCTTTGTTCTATCAACCAAACCAAACACTATCAAACCTTGTAGACCAAGTCACACACCTTAGATCTAAATATCAAATCTTAGATCACAAAATAAAACTTTGATAATGAAGTTTCCTTCACTTCTGCTCTGCTCTACTCAACTTTGCACTCTTCTCTTATGCTACTTACAAATTACTTCTTCATGTCATCCACATCTCTCTTATGATAAAGGAAAATGTCCTTCATTTATACCAAGTCCATAAAACAATTTTCTTGAGTTAGTAATTAGACCTTCCCAATTAATCATTATAGGACCACATTAAGAACACATTACACGTAGTGATAACATCAATCTTCTACCTTGTAACTTGAATAAATTTTTGTACATGAAATGTTATGAAGAGTGAGCTTTAGCCACATCATCACTAACATGTCCTCTACACATCCTCAACCTTGATTCTCAAAATAAAAATTCTGCTAAGAGATATAACAAGTTTACCAGAACATGCCTCTGTAAACTATATCTCAAAACAAACATCACCAAAACTTACATAACTTCTTCTAGACTTATCATTTCTTCATCCAATGCTAACTGCATATACTAGATACTCAAAAGTATCTCCCATAACCTCATATAGTGAGAATACTCAACTAGCCATCTATACTAACTTGATTTTTAATTTCTCTTCTATCAAATACCATAAAAAACTGCTATGTTGACATCAATGAAAAACTTAGTCATGAATGTGACATATCATCATAGTAACATATCTACAATACTCCCCCATAGGAATATCATCAGAATTCATGCTTCCAAAAAATCTCCCCCTTTGGCATTGATGGCAACATAGATGAAAAACATTTAGTTCCAAGAATACCAATAAAACTCTTAATCTTTCTTTTCAAATCATCTTCATCAATCATTCATTGATATACCTTAATTTGCTTTCTATCAAACTGTCATTCTATATTGTACTTCTACTTGTCTTTTCTTTCTCCCCATGATGTTCTTCCTCATGATCTTCTCCCCCATGATGTTTTTCATGTTATACTTCTCCCCCATTGAAATCAATGTCAAAGGTTTCAACAACCATTCTACACCAACTAATTCTTACTAGTTCAAGTGTCCAAAGACACTATTCAAAAAAACAACCAACAAGAATCCTAGATGACTCTATCCATCACAAATACTCCCCCATACAACATTCAGTCAAGAAAAAAAATGGTGTTGTGTTATACTAGACCTATGCACTCTTCCATCATTTACTTTGATGTAGGAAGAGGCATAACCCCTACCATAACTTGCAAATACTCAAAGGTCTCTTTGGGAAGAGGCTTAGTGAATATATCTACAATTTTCTCTTTAGTGCTCACATACTCCAATCTAATTTCCTTTTCTACAACTTTCTCTCTCAACATGTGATACTTGATAGAAATGTGCTTGTCTTAGAAAGAAATACTAGATTCTTTGACATATTTATTGTACTTGTGTTATCACAATGTATGAAAATAAGTTCACTAAATTCTATTCTTATATCCTTCAACATCTACTTCACCTAAACAACTTGATTACAATTGTTTGCTGCTACAACAATTCTACTTCTATTGTACTTTGTGAGGTACAAGCATGCTTCTTGCTTAGCCAAGAAACTAGTCTTCCTCCCAGAAAGAAGATCCACCATTAGTGCTCTTTCTATCATCCATACTATCTGCCTAATTAGCATCAGTATAAGCACTTAGAGAAAAATTAGTAGATTTTTCATACCACAATCTGATGTTCCTTTCATATATCTAAATATCCTTTTGACTGTTGCATAATGTGCTTCTCTAAGATTAACTTGGAATATTGCAACAATTCCAACTACATTTTCTATATCTGGCCTTGTGTGAGTTAGATATTGCAAACCTCCAATCATAGATCTGTACTTCTTCTACTCAATGGTAGGTGTCTCATCTCTTGTAGATAACTTGTGTCCAGTTACCATAGGTGTTCCGATAGGTTTGCATGTTTCCAAACCAAACCTTTTTAGTAAATCCTTCAAATACTTTGTCTAAGAAATAAAGATTCCTTCATTATTCTATACAATCTGTAATCCTAGAAAATATTTCATTTCTCCTATCATACTCATCTCAAATTCTTTCTTCATTTCTTATGCAAAATTTTCACTTTCCTCATCATTTCCTCCAAATATGATATCATCAACAAATATTACCAAAATCACCAAACCATCATCAATTTATTTCCAATATAGATTACTATATGTCATACCTTTGCTATATCCAAGCTTTGTCAAATTCTTGTCCAACCTCAAATACCAGGTTCTTGATGCTTGCTTCAAGCCATACAATGCTTTCTTCAATTTGCATACTATGTCATTATCATCTATAAAAGGACAACCTTCAAGCTACTCTATGTATACCTCTTCTTCAAGTTCTCCATTCAAGAATTTTGACTTGACATCCATCTGATATACTTTGAATTTCTTTTGTGCTACATAGACTAATAATAATCTTACTATTTCTATTCTAGCCACGAGAGCATAGGTCTCATCATAGTCTATTCCTTCATGCTGTGAGTAACCTTTACATACCAATCTTGTCTTGTTCCTTACAACTTTCCCTTGTTCATTCATCTTGTTTCTAAATACCCATTTAGTTCCTATCACATTCTTGTTTGCTAGTTTGGAGACCAATTCTCATGTCTCATTTTTTACTATCTAATCCAAAACCTCTTTCATAGCTTGTTTCCAATGATCATTTTTAAATGCTTCATCTACATTCTTAGGTTCAACTTGAGATATCAAACATAGCTGTTCATTGACTTTGCTTCTTGTCATCACACCATTATCTCTGCTTCTGATGATCTGCTCGGATGGGTGATTCTTTATCATAGTCTTTCCTAAAGTAGGAGTTTCTTTCTCAATTCTTGGCTCAAATCAAGGTTCTAAGATTTGTTCCTGTCTTGGCTCTCCTTCATTTTGCAAATCATTGTTATTCTCAAGAAATAATTCATCATTACTTGGTTTAGTAACAACATCATCATCTGAATTGTGATAAATTATTCTATCTTGTATCATGAATTTCTCATCAATTATGACATTTGCACTTTCCATAATAGTCTTAGTTCTTTGATTATAACATCTATAAGCCTTGTTTTTCAATGAATAACCAAGAAACATAACTTCATCACTTCTAGTATAAAACTTAGCAATATCATCATCTCTTTTGATATAACACTTATTGCCAAAAATTTTGAAATACTTAATTGTAGGTGAGTGACCAAACCACAGTTCATAAGGGGTCTTGTTTGAGTTTTTCCTAACTTGCACTTTGTTCATAGTGTAGACTAATGTACTCACATCTTCTCTCCAAAATATCTTGGATACATCATTCTTAGCTAATATAGCTCCTGTTGCTTCTGTAACTAACATGTTCCTTCTCTCTACAATGTCATTTTGTTCAGGGGTTCTCAAAGCTAATAATTGTCTTTTGATTCCATTTTCTTCACAAAATATGTTAAACTTATTTGAAGTAAATTCTCTTCCTCTATCTAATCTTAAACATTTAATCTTCATACCAGATTCATTCTGAACTCTATTCTTGAATATCTTGAACCTATCAAATGCATTAGATTTCTCTTTAAGAAATGCAACCCACATCATCTAGAAAAGTAATAAACTAGAATCATAAAATACCTTTCACCATAGAATTCTGTAGTCTTTTTAGGACCATTGAGATCTATGTATACAATCTCCAATTTTTCTATGGTAGTAAACTTCTTGTAGGGAAAAGAAGTCCTATTATGCTTTGCCAAAATACACTCCTTGCAAATCATGTTAGTAGGTTTTACAATCTTAGGCAAATCTCTAATTACAAATGTACTACTACTCTTCACAATATTGTCAAAGTTTATATGAAAAAATCTCTAATTCCATAACCAACTTCCATCTACGTTTGTAAAAAAGCATGTAATTTTAGCAAGATTCAACTGAAATACATTACCTCTAGATCTGGTTCGTGTTTCAATTACCTTTCCATTTTTTCTTTGATCATGCACGTCTTTTATGTGAACTGCAACTAATAACCTTTGTCCACTAGTTGTCCAACATTCAAAATATTTTGATTAAACCATCAACAAAATATGCATCCTTAGTGTTAGCTTTACCATCAAGAGTTATAGATCCAATACCTTTAACTTGGCATGTTGCATTGTTTCCAAATCTGACAATGTCTCCATCTTGACTTTTGAAGTCAAAAAGCTTGTTCGTATCACCAGTCATATGATGTGAACAACCACTGTCAATTATCCAACTAGATTTCTTTTCAACCTATGACACCAAAGCTACTTTCTTTGGACTTTCTTCTTTAATTGCCACAAATCCTATTTCATCATCACTAGCACTTACTGCTTGTTCATCAAAATCATTTTCTTCATTTGCATACAAACACTCTCTATCTCTTCTAGGTTTGTAATTTTCTTTATACTTTTTCTCTCTTTTAGGACACTTAGATGCATAATGACCAAATTCTTTACATGTTCAACAAACAAAAATTTTCATTCCTTAAATAAACTTAACCATTCAACCAAAGTAAACAACAACCATAATGAGATGTACATAGACAATTATACTAGATATGTTAGCTAGGGAAACCCTTGATCAGAGGAAAAACCTCAGTGGGAATGATGCCCACAAGATGATGTACTAATATAAATATTCCTTATTCGAGGATGGACCTTGTTAGGATTTTATTACAACATTTAGTATGTAGAGTCCCTATTAGGAGAATTTGAATCCTTGTTAGGAGATTCCAACCCTATTAGGAGTTGTAGTACAATGTATTCAAGAAGAGCCCACTGCCCGAATATGCAATTTCAACTACAAGAAGAGACCACTGCCCAAATATGCAATTTCAACTACAAGAAGAGCCCACTGCTTACAATTTACTATTATGTTCTTCTTTCCTTTGTTCTCTCAACTGAACCAAACACTATCAAACCTTCTAGACTAGGTCATAAACCTTAGATCCAAATATCAAACCCCAGATCACACAATAAAACCTTGACAATGAAGTTTCCTTCATTGTCACTCTACTTTGCTCAACTTTGCATTCCACTCCTGTTTTGCTTACAAATTACTTCTTCATGTCATCCACACATCTCTTATGATAAAGTAAAATGTCCTTCCTTTATACCAAGTCCATAAAATAATTCCCTAAGTCAGCTATTAGACCTTCTTAATTAATCATTTATATGACCACATTAAGGATACATTACACTTAGCGATAACATCAATCTTTCACCTTGCAACTTGAATAAATTTTTGTATACATAATATTATGATGAGTGAGCTTAGCCACATCATCACTAACATGTATTCTACACATTCTTAACCTTTATTCTTAGAATAACAATTCTTCTAGGAGATATAACAAGTTTATCAAAACATGTCTTTATAAACTCTATCTCAAAACAAACATCACCAAAACTTACATAACTTCTTCCAAACTTATCATTTTTTCATTTGACATTAACTACATATACTAGATACTTAGAAGTATCTCCCATAACCTAGGATAGTGAGAGTACTCAACTAGGCATCCGTACTAACTTGATCTTCTATTGTTCTTTTGTCAAATACCATAGAAAACTGTTATGTTGGCATCAATGAAAAACTCAATCATGAATGTAACATATCATCATAGTAACATATCTACAATACTCCCCCTTAGGAATATCATCAGCATTCATGCTTCCAACAAGTTGTCTTTGAAGAGGACTTCAATAGAAGCTCCATTGTTGTTTATTTGTCTAAATACTTCTCTAAGAATAAGGTGGATTTCTCATATTTACCATGGGTTGATGAATTGATGAGGCCCTTGTCTCTTTTGTGAAAGAAGTAAAAATATTAGCCAATGTGATGTTATGGTACATGGTTTTGGCCACTTTTATGGACTTTGGCGATATTTACTCCAATATCTTTAGAACAGAACCCATCTAGCAGAATTAAATGGATTATGCTTAAATTTTTAAACCCTTGTATAAGGAGAATCCAATGGCTTTCTTCTTTATTTTTTTATTTTTTTTACTAAGTACTTTTTCAATAAAAGTGCATGAATAGGGTTTAATGCACTATCCCTAAAAATGAAATCCATCTTGTAGTATGATTGGAATGGGCTTTGGTTTTGGTTGTCTACAATTTTTTATATATCTTTGATTTGATGAAATTGCTAGAATGGGTTTATTTTGACATCAATTGAATGAATAGAATTTATTAATTTTTTATCTACAATTTGTGACATATCTCTAATTTGATAAAATTTCAAAAGTGGGTTTATTTTTCATATCAATTCATTGAATATAACTGACTCATTTTGTCTAAATTGTCTATGGAAATGAGATTGCATTAACAATTTTTTGTAATGTTTCAGTCAAATTTTTTTGATATTTCTTTAATATTCAAATTCATGTTATTAAAATGAATGGATTATTTTCAAAATCCCAATGTCATGAGTTTGCATGGCATAAACAAGCATCAAACACTGCATAACTCTCAATATGTTTGATGAGTGTTGGCAGTCATTTTAAATAATAGCTATCTAGCAATTAATATAATTGATGGCGAAGGTGTCCTTGTAACTGTATCATTTAAAAGAAATTGTTAGAAGAGATAGGCGAGAGTTGGTTTCGTTGCATGCTTTCATCTGAAACCATTCATGTACAAGATATAACTATCTATTTTAGCCTTAATTAAAAATTATAAAGGATAAATGAGTAATTATTACCTTTCTTGGAAAGAACACTTGGATTCTTAAACTGCATATGATAAGTCTTTTGTATTTTCAAGAGAATGATTGAGTATTAACATGAGATAAAAATTAGAGTTATTCCTTATGTTTCTTTGTATGCACTTAATTTACCACAAAGCCAAGGCCTATTTTAAACTTCTATTTTTTTAACACTTGCAATGCAAAGGTCAAAATAAAATATATTTTGAGGTCAATGATGTAAAACCTAAAAGAAACCCATTATTATCATACACATCAAGAATTCCATAGTCATTTATTGGATGAAAAAGTCAAGGTTGTATAGTTATTTATATTTCACAACACAATCAACAGTCTGCACATAGAAAATTGAAAAATAGCATTCTTTGTTCATAGCCATCATGTAATGCATGAATGCATCTTCCACACCTTCTACAATGAGGGATTAAAACATATAATTATATTTTAGGGATTTGGCCATTAGCGGCCTTGATCAAAACATAGTCCAGAAAGATGTTGAGGATACTTTCATAAGTAAAAATACAAAAAATCTGAAATATAATTTGTCAATATTTTTTGTGTTATAGTATTTTTCATTTTTAAAGGCCTGTGGGGCATTTTTGGGCTTTAGTAGGGCCAAGAAGTTGTAGCTATGCTTAAGATTTTGGACAATAAATGTAGAACTCTAGAATATCTTTCTAGAAATTCTAATGGTTCATGATTTCAAGCTATCAGTAGAAAGTTATGACTTCTATAAGTAGACACAAATTTTCATATAGATTTTTGTGGTCTTTATAGTTGTTAGAGTTTATTTTGTAATTAATTAACTTATGGACTTTTCATTTTCATTTTCAAGGGATAATGGTGACCCTTGGGATTGATCAAACTTGTATAAACTCTATTTTTCAAAATGAATGGATCACTTTTTGACTTGCAAAAACATCTACTATTGTATTTTAATTGCTTTCAATTCAGTCACATTACTGCAGGTTCTACATCAGGTATAGTAATATGAATTCTTAATTTAGATCAATGGTATCAGAGCTTGTTTGCTCCTATATGTCCCAAAATATGTGGTTAGCTTATCAAAGGTTGGGATTGGCCATCGGAGATCTCTCAGATTATGTTCCTTTGAGACACACATGGTCACAGATGGAAAAATAATCATTGGAGGGGATGGATGAATCCTTCAAAACACTAGTAGAAGAGGCATTAAATAAACAATGTAAAGAAATGATGTAGCAATTTCACAGATGCTTGAAAAATGAGAGTTACATGTTGTTCCAAGATATTTAAAATTTGGTAGAAAAACTCCATTCAAAGTGCAGGTAAATATTGATATTTCAACTTTTCAATAGAAAATTGATGCAGGTGTTGTAGATGACTAGTTGTCCAAATTAGAGAAGTACTTTTGTGGTAATAATTTCTCAGATTGAAAAGATAACCTTCAAGCTCCTCAAAGCTGAGATCATGTGAACTTGTCATGGGAGGTACACTTAACAACTAAAGAAACCTAAGAAGCTTAGGATGGGCATGAATTTTATATGTTATTTGATGGAAAACCCACATAGGAAGAATTTTTCGAGCATATAAAACAAGAATATTATCTTGACGATACTTATGAAAAAAAAAATATGCAATGGCAATTACTTTGACAGAAGAAAGACAAATTAGTTTAGGAGTACACAAAAATATTCCATGGTCTCTCTGCAAAGCTTGACATCAAAGACGCATAAAAACATCAAGTTCTAAGGTATAAGAGTGGTCTTCATAGATACATTCAAACTTAAATCGATTTCTTGAATATTGAAACATTGCCCAGTGCTTTCAAATATGCATAAAAAATTAAGCAGAAGTTCAAATAAAAAAGGAGGAGGGAAAACCCAATGAAAAAAAAATGGAAAGGTGAAGGTAATAAGCAAATGGGAAAAAAAAAAGCCAAGGAACCATCTCTAAATTCACTACCAAAGAAGACATGGGGGGTAAAGAAAACATGACAATAATCAGGTATGTGGTGTGAAGTGTTAGCATGAATTTTGAGGCTATGGGGGAGTATTACAAAACATTGATATGTTGTATTTATAGTTGTGTTTGTCATTGATGACAACATAGCAATGTGTTTGTAAAATATTGGCAGAGTAGTAAACTATGATTTTTGTATTAAGGACGATATATCACTTATCTACTTGTGAGCAATTACCAACACATAGTAAAATATGTATTTGTTACATAAGCAAGTGCACAGAACTTGAATTGATAGTGTACAGAAGATATGGTTGATCTACAGAGAATCACATGAAAATAGAGTATTAGGAAAGAAGTTCCTATTGTATGATTGCTACAGCTCATTGCACTTATAATGAATGGTTGCACAATTAACTAGAGATAGTATATTGATCGCTGATGATGTCAGAGAGTGCACATGTATAGAAGTCACACATGTGAAAGTTTGTATATAACTATAAGCCAATAGCATTAATTAAATGTGTATTTCAATTAATTAAAGTATGATAATGAAATGTGAAGCCAACTCAAGGATTTAATTTTGAGTGTGGTATAAAGGAAAGATGTTTTCCATGTTTTAGATATGATGATGGAGAATGATGAATAGAAGAGACTTGTGAATTACTAAGCAGTGAAGCAAAGTGAATTACTAATGCATTAAGTGACCTTAAGGGTTACTGTACTAATTACAAAGTTCCAAATCTGATTGCATGATCTAAAGGAGAAGGAATCTAACGTTCTGGATAGAGGAAGAAGTAAAAGATTATTAGACATCTATTATTCTGAAAGGAATAGTACAAAGGTCAATTAGACAATGGGTTCATTGATCTAATCCTGAAGTTGTTTGGATAGTGGGTTCAACTACCTTCTACAACTCCTAACAGGGTTGACACAACTCCTAATAGGGTTGGCACAACTCCTAATAGGGATTCAAAGTCTCCTAACAAGGAGTCTTTGTACTAAGTGTTGTAATAAGACTCCTAATAGCATCTGTCCTCTAACAAGGAATATTCATATTAGTACATCTTTTGTGGGCATCATTCCCACCGAGGTTTTCCCTCTAATCAAGGGTTTCCCTAGTCAACATATTTGGTGTAATTGTGTATGTGCATCTCTTTATGGTTGATGTTTACTTTGGTTGAATGGTTAAGATTGTTTAAGAGGATAAATGTTTTAAATTTTCATATAGCTAATTCACACCCCCCCCTTAGTTATATTGGTGAACTATTATTGCTAACAATTGGTATCAGAGCATCAGGTCCTTGAAGAAAAAGTTTAACAACTTTGGGAGATCCATTGTGAACTTGTTCAGAAAGGAAAGTCCAAAATTTGATGGCACAAATTACTATAGCTAGAAGGATAAAATAAAGACTCATCTTTTGTGCATGGGTCTAGGATATTGGCTTATAACCAAGGCATCTAAAAACATTATGGAAGAAGACAATCTTGAAAGTTGTACTGAGGAGAAGAGGAAATTTTTTATGTGCAACATAAGGGCAAGAGAAGCAATATTGTCAGCTCTACCTAAAAGTGAGTATAGTCAGTTAAAACAACTCAAAACATCTTATGAAATTTGGAAAACTTTAGAACCTAATTATGAGGGTGATACACATGCAAAAAGGGTTAGATTACAAAATTTGCATTGTGCATTCCAAGATGCTAGAATGATGGAAGATGAATCTGTAAGAAGCTATGTTGGTATAATATCTAAGATTGGTATAATATCTAAGATTGTTGCAAGAATCACATCTCTTGATGGAATGAAATCTGATGATGAAGTGATATGGAAGATCTTGAAAAGTCTAACACCACCTTCGAAGATAGTAACAAAGATGATTTAGCTGATGATACCCTGTACTAATAATTTGACCAAAGAAACATTTCTTGGTAGATTGGAAGCTACAAAATTCAATCTGAAACAATCTGGAGAATTAGTGAAAGTTGAGACAGAATTTAGTGCATTGAATATTAAACTTGGTTCAAGTAATACAAAAGTGCAAGAAGATATTGCTAGTAGCAAAAAGTCTGTTGAGGAAAAGATCCAAGAAGGAGTGGCTCTTCTTGTGGAAAGAGAAAAAGATGGTAAGAATATCTTTAAATATTGGACATGTCATGAATATGGTCATTATGCATCTAAGTTTCCTAAAATAGAAAGAAAGTATAAGGGAAAATTCAAATCTAAAAGACCTAGAAATTATTTATATGATAATGAAGAAGAGGAGGAGGAAGAATCTGATCAAAAAAAAAGTGAAGATGAATTAGGATTCATAGCTATAAAGGACAATAGTCTCACAAGTTGAAAAGAAATATTGGATCATTCATAGTGGTTATTCACATCACATGACTAGTGATATAAGATAATTTTTAAAATTTAGAAGCCATGATGGAAGAATTGTTAGAGTAGGGAACAAGGCAGCCTGTCACATTACATGAATTGGATCTATTACACTAGATGGTTAAAAAAAATACTAATGTTGTTTATTTTGTTGATGGACTAAAACATAACTTGCTAAGTGTTGGATAGCTTATAGATAAAGGTTACCAGTTACAATTTGGTAATGACACATGCATCATCAAGGAGAAGGAAGGAAAACTACTTGGTACTAACACAAGAACCAGGGGTAATTTATTTCAATTGCACATATTCAAAGAAGAAAGTCATGCATCTGACAAAAAAAAAATTGACACACAAATTATGGAAATTATTGGTGAGATATCATATTTATGTAAAGAACATAATATTGAGTTTATAGATCCAGAATCCTTCTGCTACATATAGGGAAACAATGGCACAAGAAAAGTTAGATCTAGAACAAAAAATAATACAAAGATAAAAGAAGGTATTGATCTTCTCACAAGGAGAGAACCTAAAGGTATGAAGTTTCTTATTTGTTGGGCATGCAAAGAATCTGGCCACTTTTCAAGTAAATGTCCTAAAAGATTGAGAAAAGAAAGAAAGAGCTTTCTTTCTAATAAAGATGAACTCTTGAGTGACTATGATAAGATTAAGAAAAAGGAAGTAGCAGAAGAGATAGCTTTGGTAACTATTATTGATTTAGAAGCTAACCATGAAAATATGAAAGTCGAGACTAACAATGACTTGCAGAATAGTGTGAAAATTGAAGAAGAATAGAACAAAGCGCAATGCCTAAAATAAGAGTTGAAGTAGCAACTCCTACCCCAAATAAGAATGTGATAAGAAATCATCCTACTAATTAGAGAATAGGAAGTAAAGAAAAAGGAGTAATGATAAGAAGAAAAATCAATGAAGAACTATGCCTAATATCTCAAGTAGAACCAAAGAACACAAATGAAGCAATAAAGGATGATCATTGGATAAAAGCAATGGACGAAGAACTTCAATCGATAATAAAAAATGACACATGGGAATTAGTTCCTAGACCCAAGGAAAAAAATGTGATTGGCACAAAGTGGGTATTCAAAAATAAAATGAATGAACAAGGAGAAGTAATAAGAAACAAAGCAAGACTAGTATGCAAAGGCTATTCTTAGCAAGAAGGAATTGATAATGAGGAAAAATATGCACCTGTAGCAAGAATGGAAGTAGTTGGAATGTTCTTCGCATATGCAGCAAATAAATTTTTTAAGGTATATCAGATGGATGTTAAATCAGTATTCTTGAATGGACAACTTGAAGAAGAAGTTTATATTGAGCAACCAAAAGGTTTTTCTTTGATAGAAGAGAAGGATATGGTTTGCAGATTAAAGAAAGCTTTGTATGGATTAAAGCAAGTTGCTAGAACTTGTTATGCAAGATTGAATAAATACTTAGAAAAACTTGGATTTTCTAAAGGAACAACCTATAGCAACTTGTACTTGAATGAAATAGAAAATGGTTTGTTGATAATCATTGTATTTGTTGATGATATAATTTTTGGAGGAATTGATGAAGCTAGTAACAAATTCTTAGAAGACATGAAGAATGAATTTGAGATGAGCATGATAGGAGAAATGAGATTTTTCTTAGGATTGCAAATTTTTCAAAACAAAGAAGTTATCTTTATTTCTTAGACTAAGTATTTGAAAGATTTGCTAAAAATATTTGGACTAAAAAATTGTAAACCTATTGCAACTCCTATGGTTATCAGTCACAAGTTATCAAGCAAGGATGAGACACATATTGTTGAACAAAAAAAGTAAAAATCTATGATTGGAAGATTGCAGTATCTGACTCATAGTAGACCAAATATAGCTAATGCAATTGGAATTGTGGCAAGATTTTAGGCTGATCCCAAAGAACACCACTATGTAGCTATAAAAAGGATATTCAAATATCTGAAAGGGACATCTAATTATGGTATTTGGTATTAGAGAAGTAATGATTTTACTCTATGCACTTATACTAGTGCTGATTGGGTTAGAGATATGGATGATAGAAAAAGCACCAATGGAGGAGCATTCTTTCTTGGAGGAAGACTAGTTTCTTGTCTTAGCAAGAAGCAATATTTCACCTCACAAAGTACTACAAAGGAAAAATATGTTGCAACAGTGAACAACTGTAATCAAGTCATATGGATGAAGCAGATGAAGGATATTGGAATTACATTTGAAGAACCTATTATTATTTATTGTGATAACACAAGTACAGTTAACTTGTCTAAGAATCTTGTTTTTCATTCTAAGACTAAACACATCACTATAAAGTATCATGTATTGAGAGAGAAAGTTTCAGAGAAAGAAATTAGACTGGAATATATTAACACTAAGGAATAGATTGTAGACATTTTCAAAGGCTCTACCAAAGGACACATTTGAGTACCTATGAGGTATGCTTGTGGTTATGCCCCTACCTAATTTAGAATAAGAAGATACGGAAGTGCATCAGTCTAGGGCACATAGCACCATTATTAGATTGGACTAAATGTTGATGCTTCCTCAATGGGGGAGTATCTATGATGAATAGAGTTAGCAAAGGACTCTTGGTAGTTGGTATGCAACAATGTCTTTAGAAACTTGAGTTGTTTATTGAGTCATATGCTAAAATTGTAAAGCAACATACCAAATTGTGGTTGTGCTGATAGATTATTGTATGTTCAAGCAATTCAACCATTTGTGTATTATCTTTGACATTGATGTCAATGGGGGAGAGAATGACATTAAAACAATTCAATTGGGAAGAAAAAAAAACATGATTTGGTATTCTTGGAACTTAGATGTTTTTCATCTATGTTTTCATCAATGCCAAAGGGGGAGATTGTTAGCATGAATGTTGATGCTATAAGAGAGCATTGCAAGAAATTGATATGTTGTATTTATAACTATGTTTTTCATTGATAGAAACATAGTAATGAGTTTTTAAAAGATTGACAAAGCAACAAATTGTGATTTTTGTATTAAGGATAATATATCACTTATCTACTTAAGTCCAATTACCAACACATACTATAGTATGTATTTATTACATGGGCAAGTGCACAGAACCTGAATTGATAGTGTATACAAGATATGGTTGATCTATAGAGTACTAAATGGAAATAGAGTATCAAGAAAGCAGTTCATATTGTATGATTGCTACAACTCATTGCACTTATAATAAAGGGTTGCACAGTTAACTAGAGATAGTATACTAACCACTGATGATATTAGAGAGTGTGCATGTATGGAAGTCACACATGTGAAATTTTGTATATAACTATGAGTGGACAGTGTTAATTAAATGTTTATTTCATTTAATTAAAGTATGACAATGAAATGAGAAGTTAACTCAAGGATATAATATTGAGTGTGGTATAAAGGAAAGATGTTTTCTATGTTTTAGATATGATGATGGAGAATGATGAACATAAGAGACTTGTGAATTATTAAGCAGCAAAGAAGAGCAAATTACTAATGCGTGTAAGTGACCTTAAGGGTTACTATAATGATTACAAAGTTCTAGATTTGATTGCATGATCTAAAGGAGGAGTCTGATGTACTGGATAGAGGAAGAAGAAAAATCTTGTTACACATCTATTATTTTGAAAGGAATAGTACCAAGGTCAATTAGATAGTGGGTTCATTGATCTAATCTTGAAGCTATTTGATAATGGGTTCAGTTGCTTTCTACAACTCCTAATAGGGTTGGCACAACTCTTAACAGGGTTGGAATCTTCTAACAGGGATTCAAAATCTCCTAACAAGGACTCTTTATACTAAGTTTTTTAATAAGACTCCTAACAAAGTCTATCCTCTAACAAGGAATATTCATATTAATACATCTTTTATGGGCATCATTCCCACCAGGGTTTTCCCTCTAATCAAGGGTTTCCCTAGTCAACATATCTAGTATAATTTTTATGTGCATTTCTTTATGTTTGGTGTTTACTTTGGTTGAATGGTTAAGATTTTTTAAGAGGATAACTGTTTTAAATTTTCATACAACTAATTCATGCCTCCCTTCTCAGTTATATTGGTGGACTATTATTGTTAACATGAAGTCCATAAAAGTCTCTCTCATAACACTAAAGGTTGTAGAATTGTAAAGAATTTAATGATGGAAACCCATGAAGAAGCTATTGAACCCAAGATGATAGATATTGGAAAACAAAAGGAGGATGAACAAATCATTGAGGCTGACCCACATGCCACTGTGGCCACTACAAATGTATTTTCTCATGATGATGAAGATAGATTATTCCATTCACAAATGTGGGTAGGAGGAAAAGCTTTGCATTTTATTATTGATAGTGGCAGTCAAAAGAATTTGATATCTTCTGAGACTATAAAGAGATTGAATCTAAAGACAACATCACACCCACAACCATATTCTATGGGGTGGGTAAGCCAAGGGTGAGATATTCAAGCAAACAAGAATGTTGTCTTTTGTATTCCATAAAACCATTCAAACATGATGTGATCTATGATGTAGCTCCTCTTCATGTATGTGATTTTTTTTGGAGAATCCATACATGTATCAACGTCATAGAGTGTATGAGTCAAGTCCATTAAGCCTAACAATCAAATTAGGTGGACAAAAATATAGGATTCTAGAGAGAAGTACAAAATAATGTAGAAGGTTAATAGCCCAAACTAGTACATTTTTATTGTTAATGATTTTTCTTGAGGAACAAAAGAAAAATGTATTTAATTCCAATTCCATGGTATCCATCACAGAAAAACAACAAAGATAAATGGATCATATTTTAACAAAATATCAAGATGTGTTTGAGTTCCCAATAGGGGTACCCTCACATTGCCAAGTTAGACACTCTATTTATTTGATACCAGGAACCCCATTGCATAATGAGCCATTATCTAAGAAATTAGTTCTAGAAAATGATGAGATAAAAATGCAGATACAAGAATTAATTTAGAAAGGATATATCTACCCAAGTGCATCTCCCTATGGTAGCCCAATTATTTTTGCAAAGAAAAAGGATGTACATGGAGGCTCTGTATTGATTAAAAATCATTGAATATTATCACTAGATAAAAAATAGATACCCAATTCCTCAAATAGATGATCTCTTAGACTAGCTTAGAGGGGCAAAATTCTTCACTAAAGTTGACTTGAAATCTGAGTACCATCAAGTACCAATTGTTCTAGTAGATGTATGGAAGACTACATTTAAATCTAAAGAGGGAGTATTTGAATGGTATGAGGATGATGAATAATGTTCTTAGGTCATTCACTGACTCATTTGTAGTTATGTATTTGGATGATATTCTAATTTTTAGTAAAACTTGGGAAGAACATTTTCAGCATGTGGAACAAACACTTTCTACATTACAAGACCATGGACTCTATGCAAATAAAGAAAAATATTATTTTGGTATGCAAAGTATTAAGTACTTTAGATATGTTATTGATAGTGAGGGTGTTCATGTTGATCCTAAAAAGATCAATGTAATTAAAGATTGGCCTACTCCAAGGAATCTCATAGAGCTGCATAGCTTCTTGGGGTTAGCTAACTTTTGTCACAAATTTGTGTTTGGAATTTTACATTTATCTTATCCTTTAAATCATTCATCATGAGGAGATAAGAATGTGAAGGTGAAATTCAAGTGGATAGGTGCTTAACCAAAAAGCATATGAGGAGTTAAAACAAAGGTTATGTTCTACATTATTTTTATCTCTTCCTGATTTACAAAAATATTTTGAAATACAAGTTGATGCATCAAAATATGCATTGGGAGTGGTCATCATGCAACATGGACATCCACTTGCCTACCATAGTGAGACTTTTTTTGATACAAGTGTGTATATATCCCACCTATGAAAAAGAATTATATATTATTGTTCAAGCTTGCAAGTAATGGAAAAATTATATATTAGGAAAGGAGACTATCATCCACACAAATCACAAACCCCTTCAATTTTTGCAAACATAAGGTAAATTACAAAATGATAGGCATCAAAGATGGTCAACTTATCTAAAGCAATTTCATCTCAACATTCATCATAAGAAAGGAAGCACCAATAAGGTAGCAAATTGTTTGAGTAGGCCTCCAATTATAGGAATAAGTATGGTATTAGAATCATGTGGTCACTAAAAAAAAAATTGCCCCACTTGTATGGACATGATAATGAATTTTCTAATGTTTATACTTAGATTGTGGAAGGTAAACATGTGAATTATTTTTACTTGCAAGATGGAATGCTTTGCCACTTTGACCAAATCTATGTTCTAGAGGAAGACCATAAGAAATTAATATGGGAAGCTCACCACAGTTTGGTTTTTGGTCATTTTGGAATAAGTAAGACTACTGCTATACTACAAAGATATTTTTAATAGCCAAAAAACAAAAATGATGTGATAAAATACATTCAAGCATGTACAATATGTACCATTGCAAAGCTTGTAAATCATAAGTTGGGTTTATATTTACCACTTCCTATCCTAGATAAACCTTGGCATTCAATTTCAATGGATTTTATATCTAGTTTTCCAACCACTAAACATGGGCATGATTGTGTATACATTGTAGTTGATAGATTTTTGAAAATGGCAATCTTGGTAGCTTGTAGAAAAGAAATCTTTGTAGAAGAAATTGCAAAACTATTTTTTGAGCATGTTTGGGTTCATTTTGGGCTACCAAAAAGCATTATTTCATATAGGGATAGTCATTTTCTTAGTAAATTTTGGTCTTCATTATGGGAAATGATAGAAACAAAACTAAAAATGGCTATTGATTTTTACCCTCAAACAAATGGTCAAAAAAAGGTTGATAATTGAATGATTATTCAAATCATGTGTATGTATTACTCCAAACATCCTCATACATGGGACGAGAGCCTTCCCTATGTACAACATATCTACAATGGGGCAATTCATAGTTACACTAGCCATAGCCCATTTGAGGTTTGTCTTGGATATCAACCGTTAGCATCAATCAATTTTTGTTCTTGTTATGCAACCTAACCTAGTACCATGCTTGGATAAGGAGAAGGACAAAGCAATGAAGTTCATTGATGGAATTCATCATTTTCAATAGCAAGTTCATGATATTTTGGAGCATACCACTAATAAATATAAATAGAGGCATGATGAGATTTGAACTCCTCATAATTTTTAGGCTGGGGATAAGGTATGGTTGCATTTCAAGAAGGAACACTTACAAGGCCCTCATAGGAATCTTTGTCCTCTTCACTATGGTCCCTATAAGAATATAGATAAAGTTGGTGAATATGGTGAGATTTGGTCGCTATGGGTGTTCACCGAGTCTTCAATGTAGAACTGTTGAAGTCATATTTCCCTCCTTTCCTAGATATTATAGATGCTGCTGAAGAAATCAGTCATATAGAGTTGAATCCATAAGCTGTCAATCCACTTCAAACTGATCAAATTATGGAGGTTGTAATGAAGAATTTGAGGAACCATAAAATCTATTTGTTCAATATGGTAAAAGTGGGACAATTTGTTCAATAGGAAAAATGGCTTACACATGAAAAAATCTAGCTTCATTTTCCACATCTGATGTGAAGTGTGGATGAAATGGGGCCAATTTCCTCTCAAGGAGGAAGGAATTATCAAAACATAGTCCATAAATATGCTAAGGATGTTTTCATAAGTAAAAATGGAAAAAATCTGAAATATAATTTTTCAATATTTTCTATCTTATAGTATTTTGTATTTTCGAAGGCCTCTAGGGCATTTATGGGATTTGGTAGGGCCAAGAAGTTATAGTTATGCTTAAGACTTCAGACAATAAATGTCAAACTCTAGAAGATCTTTCCAAAAATTCTAGCAGTTCATGATTTCAAGCTACGAGTAGAAAGTTATGACTTCTACAAGTAGATGTAAATTTTAATATAGATTTTTGTAGTTTTTATAGTTGTTAGAGTTTATTTTGTAATTAATTAGCTTGTGGACTTTTCATTTTCATTTCCAAGGGATAATGGTGACCCTTGGATCCATCAACCTTGTATAAACTATTTTTTTTGAAATGAATGGATCAAT